>OW804098.1:111403915-112003915 GCA_942159475.1 Sthenelais limicola
CTTGATATAGCTATAAGTGATAAACCCTCCAAGAATTAGAACATTCCAATAAGGAGATCTTGTGAAAATAACACTTAAAAAAAACAATTTTGCGACTTATGACTCATTTTCCTGAAATACACAACAAATGTTCCACCACTGCCCCCACCTCCTCCAGTGGTTTCATGACGTCCTTTTAAATATAGTACAATGTAGTCCGCAAAATAATGTGTTCATGTTTGCTAAGATTAGACCTGGACAGTTCCAACTATAGACAAGCATTAGTAATGTAGTTTAATATTCTTTAGTTTGACAAAGACACATGTGTATATAAACCAAAGAATCTATGAACAAAGATTATAGTAGTATAATCTTTGATATAAATGGCAGTGACACAAGCACAAACGAGACGGCTCTTTAGGTTGTTTTGTTGTTGTTGTTGTTGTTGTTTTAAAGAATATAATATATGGGTACAGAAATATAGAGTTGATAATAATTATCATGTTGTAGAAAATTACCAAAGAAATATCATGCCGTTAATTGTAGACATATAGGCGTGTATATATTACTCTTGAAAACTATTTTCTAAAATATATCATACGATTGTAATGTGAGAAATACTAAAGATGATTTCCGTCAAAATTGTTTTTGGCGAAATTGTTCTACCTCTAGAAATTGTGTTGCCTTTCAAAGGCAAAGGCGAGTATTTAATGGAAAATGGATGTAAATGTATCTTTTTCTGAAACGTTATTATACTCGAAATATTTCTGGGCATGGAATTGGAATATTTGATATTTGATATTTGTTGGACCGCCTGCTTGATATGGTACCTCAAAATGGGATATATGGGTCAGATCGTCAGAAAATGTACAATTGGCAGCTCTACACATTTAGGATATTCTGCTAAATTAGGCTGAAAAAATTATGAATACCGGGTATATCTGACGTATATTTGGTATCGCATTGATTAAGAGTATGAGATCGGTTTATGTTAAGCTGCATTTTGATGCTCAATTTCGTCTTAAATGTAGGTTATTTAAGAGGATTTGTGAAGGCGAATTGTACATTTTCTGAAGATATGACCCATATATGGGAATGGGATATAATATATGATTTAAAGTATCAGTTCTGTTATATTAAACTGCATTTTGAAGCTTATTTTTGTCTTAAATGTGGGTTATTTAAGAGGATTGGTGAAGGTGAATTGTACATTTTTCTGAAGATCTGACACTTATAGGAAAACTATAGCTAGACAGTTAGGTCCAGACACCCACATTCCTCGATTTCACATCCAGCGATAAGCTTATATAACCGCAAGGCTAAGACTAAGGCTAAAGTGTTAATGACTCCCTGAAACTTAGGTGACCACAACTGCCTTCTGAACCTGACTGTAGACTGATAGTGACTATATATTAAGTACACGATGTGGTATAGTATATGATAAGACATTCTTATCCAATAAATATATTGATTTACCACAACAGATGAATACCGGGCATTCAAATGTACATTCCTTAAATATCTAACACATTACGATATTATGATTCTTTATGAACTAATGGTTTTGGCATAACATTCATAATATTATTCATGTCATTTCCGAACAATTAATTCATCTATTGACGTTATATCCTACCATATGGGTCAGATTTTCAGAAAATCTACAATTGGCAGCTCTACACATTTAGGAAATTCGGCTACATTTGGCTGGAAAATGATGAATACCGGGTATATCTGAGTATATTTGGTATCGCATTGATTTAAATATCAGTTCTGTTAATTCAAACTGCATTTTGAAGCTCATTTTTCTCCTAAATGTGGCTTATTTGAGAGGATTGGTGAAGGCGAATTGTAAATTTAATGAAAATCTAACCCATATACGGTGGCTGGTACTAATCAACCAACCGTGTCGTTAGTGTTGGTATTCTATTCAAGAAATATATGGGTCAGATTTTCAGAAAATGTCCAATTGGCAGCTCTACACATTCAGTAAGTTCTGCTAAATTAGACTGCAATTTGGTCAATACTAGGTAAATTCTAGTATATTCGGCATTGCATTGATTCTAGCAATCTGTTTGGTTAGGTTGAACTGTGTTTTGAACTTTATTTTCGTCTGAAATTCGGTTTATTTGAGAGGATTTGTGAAGGCGAATTGTACATTTTCTGAAAATCTGACCCATATAATCAGTGCTATTACATACAATTGTATGAATAGCTATATGTATTTCCCATTAAACATACATCAGATCTTCCCAAAATGTACTATTAGCACCTGTACACATGTAGTAAATTCTGCAGAATTAGGCTGCAATTTGGTCAATACTAGGCACATCCGACTATATTTGGCATTGTATTAATACTAGCAATTCAATTCGATATTCTGAACTATATTTCAAACTTTATTTTCAAGTACATATATATTTCCCATTTACCATACATGAATCAAGTATTGGGAAAGGTGAGCAGTGTCAACTATAGGAATTCGCCTTCCCAGGCTACCTATGCCACGTATTGTAACCACTTTACTACTTCAAGATATATGGGTCAGATTTTCAGAAAATGTACAATTGGCAGCTGTACACATTTAGTAAATTCTGCTAAATTAAGCTGCAATTTGGTCAATACTAGGTAAATTCGAGTATATTTGGCATTGCATTGATTCTAGCAATCTGTTTGGTTAGGTTGAACTGTATTTTGAACTTAATTTTCGTCTGCAATTCGGGTTATTTGAGAAGATTGGTGAAGGCCAATTGTACATTTTCTGAAAATCTGACCCATATAATGGGACAATGGAGATAGTAATTACCAAGTTGTACGCAGAGGATCGGGAAATATGGTTCTTGTATACGGGTCAGATTTTTCGAAAATGTACAATTGGCAACTCTACACATTTAGTAATTTCTGCTAAATTCTGATAAAGTAGTCATATATCTTGTGTATATCTGAGTATATTTGGTATCGCATTGATTTAAAGTATCAGTTCTGTTATGTTAAACAACATTTTGAAGCTCATTTCTGTCTTAAATATCGGTTATTTGAGAGGATTGGTGAAGGTGAATTGTACATTTTCTGAAAATCTGACCCATACCCAATACCTGGCTACAGTTCCCACTAATCTCACAATAGCGGGTTTGCATGTGCCACTGCGCCTGTCTGATACAGTGCATGCTGGTATAGAGGTCTGAATTTTCGATCAAAAATGCAATATAATTCGATGCAAAATGAAATGTTTTCACCAATATCCAAGCTTGCATAAATGATCGATAAAAAACAGAAATGCAGGATGGGAAAGATGGAGGCTTGCGTTTTAGAACATGTAAAACAAATGAATATTGACATTACAGCATTGGCAAATATTCCTTGCCGAAAATTCTTGATTTTTGGCTAGAATCAATACAATGCCGAATTTTGACTAAACTGTAGCATAAGTCCCATGTTTCCTAGCAAATCAAGATTCAAGATTGTGGCCATGGAAATGGCCACGACCATTAACTCTTATATACACCATATAACACTACTCTGATGTACAACTCCCATAATTCCGTATGAAACAAAATTCAAAATAGCGAGTATGCAAGTGCCCTATAGTCTAACATAAGAACGGGGTATGCCCCCGTCTATATAGCTCCAGTCAACCATGATGAACTCATTGTTCAACTCCTTGTCAGGGGGTCTACGCTCGTCAGGTATAGACCTGTAATACAAATCAATGATAACCAACTAAAATTAACAGATAAGAATCTAAAAACATGTAAACCTCTCCGAAATGGAGATTTATGTATTTTGTAGTTTAGAGTTTCATATTTTATTTTTCCTTATTGTTAGGTTGATTGTATTTATATTATTGTATGATGTATATAATGAGGTATGACAGGCCGCCTCCATCTAAAAAATGACTTCAGAAATAGTTTCCTCACTCCTGAAAACACATTAAAACTGGTTTTACAGAAGTATGTGTGGTTAATTGGAGCTGAGCTATGACATTCTAGTTTCATGGCAGCAGCCATGTTGTATTCTGACCTTGAAATGACCTTGAAACTCAATACAGTCCACAGATATGAATTTCTCATACTTAAAAACATCTGAAAAGTGGTATCACACTTGAAAATCCAGCCAGTAGAAGCCAAACTATGGTGCATTTGATGTTTGGTGGCAGCCATTTTGAATTTTGCAGCTACCGGCCACCAGGGTTCTCCCCCAACTTGTAGCCAGTGATTTTTATAAACCTTATGACCTGTTCTAACAGCATACCAAATTTCAAAAAGGTGTCACAAAGTGCACTATTCAGATCAGAATAAATGAATGCTATGAATCCTACAAAATATTGTATTTGGGGTATATTGGTATGACCGGGATAAAAGGGTTAATATCTAAAATTGCTCAACAGGTGGGAACGGTCACCCCCTTGATTTGTGATTACCTACCCCTAGGCTACATGAAACAGCGAAAAAAAAAACTTTATCCGACAATGCAAGGTTCATACCTCTGGCTCCCGGACTAATAACTCCAATTTGATGATTAACAACATCCTACATGAGTCAATACGTAATATCATAACATCTATGTTAATACAAACACACTGATATTGTGGCGACCAACTCTTAACTATTTGTGTTATTCATTTAATGCCAATAGATAGTTAATCCTTTAATAATAGCTATATTTGTTCAACTGTATTGTTTGAGGGAGAAATAATGGAGGTGGCCTGTCGACCATTTTGTTATACCTCATTCATAATTATATCATATTGTTAATAATTATAGTCTTTCTTTATAGCTTTTCTTTTTGCTTATATTCCTCAATTTGCTTTTATTCCTCAATTTGAATTATATAAATACGATCAACATGATAATAAGGTGTATTAATCGTCGCTGGAATAATAACTCGGACACGAGATATGGTACAGAACGTATAATCAATGCATGGAGGTGTGAGAGAGAGAATGAAGTAGATCTGTAAGTGTTCTAGAATAGCACTAGGGGGCGCGGCGGTTGGTGGTGGATTCAGGCACTTGATGAATACGCCTGCGGGGCGTTTCATAAGTTAACGCAGCGCGCGTTATAGGATCTAACGACAGTCGTTACAAAACATAGCGCGTTAAGGGCCAAAATTGACGTCAATTAACATTGCATTACTATAACGAACGCGCGCTAAATTTATCGCTACCATAACGAACACGCGCTGCGTTAACTTATGAAACGCCCCCCTGATGTATAGACAAAATTGACTCCTGGCTGTGTGAGAGGTGGTTATCTCCCGCGGGCGTAGAAATTTCGTAAGGGGTGCATAGCACCCGACGAAGTTGCTTAGCACAAGGGAGATAACCACCTCTAACACTGCCAGAAGTCTACTTTGTATTTATTATACCTCCCCCCAAAATATTATACCTCCCCGATTTTTGTGTGTGAAAAAATAGTGAAAATTCGATGGAAATAAGAGTGGGAGAACAAACTCGCTCCACCACTCGGTTTGTTTACGCTCTCACTTAACTTCACTTCCCAGGGGCGGATCCAGGGGGGGGGGGGGTTCGGGGGGTTCGAACCCCCCCCTTGGGCCCCATGATGCCCTTTTTGCCCTCCCCCAATGTGCCCTTTTTGCCCGCCCAAAGTGCCCTTTTTGCCCGCCCCAATGTGCCCAATTTTCCCGCCCCAAAATGCTCCTTTTTCCCACCCCAAAGTGCCTTTTTTTCCCACCCCAAATTGCCTTTTTTCCTGCCCCAAATTGCCTTTTTTCCCACCCTAAATTGCCTTTTTTCCCACCCTAAATTGCCATTTTTCCCACTCCAAATTGCCTTTTTGCCCACCCCTATTTACCAGTTTGGCTACTTAGTTCGGTAGATCCTGTCCCTTTTTGCTATATTAAATTATGATGGTATTTTGTGAGAATCTATACTTACAGGTCTGAAGTGTCTAAAAATATTTGTTTGAGCTTGTACTAGCTTATCTATACCTCAATTACCACTCCCCATGGCCCCTCACATCATGCAAACAATTATTTCATGTAAGCATATCCCTTTTTAAAGAGCCATTTATCAATAAATGGTTTTTGAGCACATATCTGAAAATGGTCTTCATTAAAAGGGTGATATCAAATTATTTAGAAAGTTTTAATGCATGACTTCAAAATTTATTTCACAGGAGTTTATCTTTCTAAACCCCATTTTCCAACTTTTTAGACAGAGTATCGCCTGGGCCACTTCCCATTTTAGTGTCTTTTTTCCCACCCTAAAGTGCGCTTTTTTCCACCCCAAAGTGCCCTTTCTGCCATCCCAAAGTCTATGGCAGTCAATTTTTGCCCATTTTTTCACATTATATAGAATAAAACCAACAACTAATGGCTACTCCTACTGTTCCAAAATTTACTACACATATGTGATGTGTTCCAGGAAAATGAGTCACAAGTTGCAAAAGTGATATTTTTCAAATTGTTTTTTTCACAAGAACTCTTCATTGAAATTTTCCGATTTTGAGAGTGTTTAGCACTTATAGTCGTATGAATCTGTGGACAAAATTTCGGGACATTGTATTAAATATATCTGTGTTTTGAAGGCCTTCATATGGAGTATATCTAGTTACTCTACTGGAAATTACCCATCCAGAAACATTGCAAACTTTAATTTTCAAAAACAAAAATATCAGACTTTAAATATAAAAATACTTATTAGGTGTCCTATTGTTTACTATCATT
Organism: Sthenelais limicola; assembly: GCA_942159475.1. NCBI lineage: Eukaryota > Metazoa > Annelida > Polychaeta > Phyllodocida > Sigalionidae > Sthenelais > Sthenelais limicola. The sequence goes on from OW804098.1 coordinate 111,410,582, forward strand.
GGAATCAGCTTGATCTCTTTTCAAACTTGGTGATATCTCAAATCCATATTTTGTGATTTATGACTCATTTTCCTAAAATGGATCACATATAGTGCAGGTTACATGCTACACATAATGAGTGGAAAATATATGTTATCGCGTTTTAAAAGAAAGTTGTAGTTGTCTGAAATAGACATGTTTGGGCTAGATGTGGGTACTATCAGGGTGCTCTCAGTTGTACCCATTTAGTAGGCAAGTGTATTGGGTAATGCTGCATTTTTCTTTCACGGTTTTGGGAATACAACAATTTTTTTTAGTTGGGAAAAAATAAAATTGTTTTTACAAAAATAGCAAAAATTGTGGGTTTTTCCGAGGTCCTAATTAAAAATTTGCATCTGCTAAATATGTCTAGGACTACTTCACCTGAAAAGATAAACTTCAACTGATATGAATTTTGGAAATTCTATTAATTCCATTACTTTCCGCATAATAAAATTTGTCATTTGTCATATCTCATTAGAATTTATCAACCCCACATTTAACATCCGTTTGGTATTCATTCCCAAAATCTATTTAGTTCTGTCTATTAGGCCTAGGTTTAGTTCCCCAATTTGTGGTACTTTAAACCTGGTGGGGGTATATTTTGTCCTAGGGCTATTGTAAACTGGAGGTGGTATATCAAACCTATGTTCCCCCAGTGCATTAGCCATAGGTACAGCAGGGGGGGGTATATGTGATGGGGGGTATATAGGCCTTCTACACATTTTAAGAAAATTATTGCTAGAATCTTTTTTTATTTCAAAAATCCATATCTCAAAACATACATAATCATTGAGTTTTTAAAGGCTGGTAGACCTATGTGGTTTTGATAATAGGTCCCACTTTAACTTGGGTATTTTTTCTATATCCCTAGACATTTCATGAAATAATTCAGAAGCTCGAAAAAAAAGACATTTAATTAGAATTTGAATTTGAATTCCCATAATAATTTACAGCATTGCAGGAGCTTTTAAATCACTTACACCATTAAATATCCCACACTAATTTGCATCCATCTTGTTGTTCCATATGTTAGTGTTTGAACATGGGTGTTGAAATAGGTAAAAGAAATAATTATGGACTCATTATTTACTATTTACCTGTGATTAAATACATTTTTGGTGCTCCCAAACGCACCAAAATTGCACCTAAAATTCCATTTTTTCAGGGGGCCCCCTGATCCCCCTAAGACCGTTTGTACCTTTGCTATTTGAGCATCTAGGTCCACCCAGCCTAGAAATCATCCCCCCCCCCAGTGATACACAAGCCTGCAGGGCTGAACATGTCATTGTGAATATCTATTATTTTTTTCTACATCATCTGTAATGTAATGCACAGCAACTCCAAAGGTAAAATGTTGTAAAAATACATACAATAAAAATATATTTATCCACTCAAAATGAACCAGAATTCACCATCTAAGGAGTATATTTTTACAAATTTCCCAGAGGAAAACCCTCCCGGACCCTCCTTTGGGGGCTTTACGTCTTCAGCTCTCACAGTCCCCAACTGTCATGTGCCCTTTTCTCAGACCTGAACCCCCCCCCCCCTTCAGGAAATCCTGGATCCGCCCCTGCTTCCGGTCCATCTCACTCATTTTCGGGTCTATTTTTCTATTTAAATATGCAATAAATTCACAATTTCACAGTTACTTATCATTATAATTATTATTTTATCATTACGCACCATGTATAACGCATCTTTTTTTACGCGAAAATAATTATTTGAATACTGAAAATAAGGATACGAACATGGGCCTATTTTTTCAACAAAAATTCCGCCAGGGGGCAATATGATATGTAAATACCACCCTAACCATCCATCCCAGAGGTATAATAATGAGGAATATCTGATGGCAGAAAAACGGCTGCCTGTAGTAATACGAATAATTATAAACTTTGCATGTGGTATTGAATCCTCCAATAATAGCAGTAATTGTTAAACTGTTGTGTTTGATGCAGGTGTGATTGAGTGAGATGGAGGCGGCGTGGAGGGAGACAAGACTGATGCAGGTCTATGAGAAACACAAGTTGCCCTACACCATCCGATGTCTCCTGTATGATGCCCTCCGAGCCATACCTTGGTATGTATTCTTCTTTATTACACCCCTGTCCTGTTGCTTCCTATACCTTCAGCATTGTATGTCACACTTGGTCAAAGTGGTGCATAACATGTGAGTTATGTCACCCTGGGGACATACAACAAGTAGGTCCGCCCAAAACGTAAATTACTTCTTTTATTTTTAATTATTTATATTTTTTATTTATTATTAGGGTGTAATATATATGGAACAAAGCTCGGGTGAAGTCTGTACACTTGTTAGTGACCTCGGGAGCACAGAAGATCTCGGGCTAACGCCCTCTAACTTCCCGCGCTCCCTCGGTCAATAACAAATGTACAGACTTCCCCCTTGCTAGGTTCCATCTATGTATTCTCTTGTAAGTTGTTATTTGAAGTACAAACACTCGTCTCCCAATATAATGGAACACGCACGTATTTTGAATCGACCCAATGCCAAATATAATCAGATATACGGGTCCGATCTTCAGAAGATGTACAATTCGCCGTCACCAATTGTCTCAAATAACTCACATTTAAGACAGAAATGAGCTTCAAAATGCAGTTTAACACAACAGAACTGATACTTAAAATTAATGCAATGCCAAATATACTCAGATATACCAAAAGTTCATAATTTTGTTAGCAGAAATGACTAAATATGTAGAGCTGCGAATTGTACATTTTCTGAAAATCGGACCCATACTTAGTATGTGTCTAGATTATGGGTCAGTTTTACATTTTCTGACGATCTAACTTTTCTTGTAGGCCACACATGAATTTCTCTTTTAAGGCAATCACAATTCAGGATCTGAAATAGAAATCTATATTCTGTCTATTTGATAACAGTTTTTTTAAGAGTTTTCTTGTTAGGACGACTTGTTTTCCTGCTTTGATCAGCTTTTTTGTCAAAGACTCATTAAAAAAAATTAGACTCCAAAGAGGTTTTAGGGGGGTTAAGTTTTTCTAGGTGGTCGGGGTGGGGGTGGGGGAATTCAGAAACAAACCTATTTTGTTTGGCCTTATGGAAATGCCTTGTATTGAGACCATCTACTGATGATCATCATCGGCACTAGGTGGCGTGACAGTTCTTAGCACCAAACAAACAGATAGATTAACACTAATTAACCCCTGCCCGCCAGGGTGACAATTTCACTGACAACTTTACAAAAGAACTAATTTTACACACTTTATTTCAACATATTGATGATTATTCTGGCTTTAGAATATTGAAAAACGATTCACAATTGTAATAAACGCATTTCTAGTGAATTGATGTACAAACAAACGAATATGTGATACAATTGTTATGGAAACACCATTTATCTGTCTGTGCATAAACAGTGAGGTTAGCTTGTGCGGGTGGTAGTGGTTAGCTTTGCGCAGTGGCAGTACTGTAGCCGATGAGGATCATCCGAGGCGCGGTTATTGCTAGTTGAAAACTATACCCAATACCACGCGGTGTCGTCCTGAAATATGGATCGGCGCTTGCAATTTTTGCAACCTCTTACGGGAGGTGACAACAAACTAAAAGAAATACATTCTCAACTCCATACCTGAATACTGTAAATGTATTAATGTACGCCCAGTATTTGGGTCAGATTTTCAGAAAATGTACAATTCGCCTTCATCAATTCTCTCAAATAATCCAAATTTAAGACAGAAATGAGCTTCAAAATGCAGTTTAACATAACAGAACTGATACTTTAAATCAATTCGACACTGAATATTTTCAGATATACTCAGTGTTCATAATTTTTCAGCTTAATTCAACAGAATTTCCTGTGTATGTGTAGAGCTGGCAATTATACATTTTCGGAAAATTTGACCCATTTATTTCCTTAATTTTGCGCACTGACCTTTGGGATCTGTGGTCACTTCAGGGGCATGAGTAACATGTTGTGGGTTCCAACCTGGTTGCGGCTACAATTTTGTTGTTGTTGATACTGTATTTTGTCTATATAACTGGTGAAACTATCGGTGGGCACCTATCTCCCAACATAGGGAGGATTTAGAGTCCTACTGTAGACATTGGTACAATCAAAGTGAAGTGCAAAGGTAACATTAACCCCTCCGATCGACGACAGGAGGGGGGCCTTTGCGATTGTCGTATTAAAAATAGTTAGGTTTGTTTGTGCAAGAGGCACCAAGCGCAGGGTAGGTAGACTCCAAACAGGTGGAGTAAGTTATTATTTGCAAATTTACTAGTAATAGCTCTGGCAGTACATATTAACATGGATTTATAATAGTGGATATCTCAACAAAGATGGAGAAGGCAATGTAATTTTCAACCGAAGAGGTAATAGCATTGTGTGAAGACCAAGAGATATTATATTCGGTATTGATATAACAAATATCAACTCAAGGGTTATAAATTGGCTTATTCTACAATTGAAGTCATTTATTCATCGACAAAAAATGTTTGACAAAGGTAGAGTTGATTGTCTCTCAGCAATGTATGAGTTAAGAATGAGGGCAAAGGTAGTACTGTATTCCTTCAAACTCAAAAAAATAAACCCTAATGAAAGAGCATTATGGAGGCGTATATCTGAAGACATAGAAGAACATATTGTCGAGCTAAAAAAATGATCTATTTCTCCTTATGTTTCCTTCCAGCCTCGCGAAATTAGAATTGTATATGCCCAGACGGCAGGTTTCAGAAATAAAGTCGGTTGCAAAAACCAAAAAAATAGTACAGAGTAGCTAGCGAAATGAAGAAGTACAGCCAAGAGCAATTATGCCCGTACCAAAGGTGGATACATAAATATCAAAAAAGGAGTTGATAAAAGATTATGATAATAATAGTAATGCGAGGAATCATGGTTGAGGAGGAAGAAGGAAGGAAGGAAGGGAGGAGAGGGGAGGTGAGGGGTAGATACAATCTTAATATATATCTAAATTTCACCTCCTCCCCCCAGGAACTAGAGGAAGGGCACCATTGCTGGTACAAAATGCAAAAAATAAGTGCACCTGCACATATCACCATCTAAACATATAAACAATGTGTCAGGCTTCCTTCATGCGCAAATTTAAATCTGCGCGAAAGGATGTCAAACTGTAGGCCTACTTAGCGCGCGAAAATGTATCTGCGCGAAAATAAATGGGTCAGATTTTCAGAAAATGTACAATTGGCAGCTGTACACATTCAGTAAGTTCTGCTAAATTAGACTGCAATTTGGTCAATACTAGGTAAATTCTAGCATTGATTCTAGCAATCTGTTTGGTTAGGTTGAACTGTGTTTTGAACTTTATTTTCGTCTGAATTTCGGTTTATTTGAGAGGATTGGTGAAGGCGAATTGTACATTTTCTGAAAATCTGACCCAAATACGTTTATAATACCCTGTTAGATCAGTGCCCGAGTTTGATTGCATTGGGTATTAGCGGGGGTGGGGTGGGGTGGGGGGGGGGGGGACTTCTTTTGTCAGTTGTTGAATTCTGGAGCCGAGCTACTCCCATTTAATAATTAAGAACATTTTACATAATTCAATACGGTATATAATATCCATGTTGATACAAACACACTGATAAATAATGTGGCGACCAGCTATTTATTATTGTTGTTATTCATTTAAGGCCAATAGATATTTAATAGTTACATAATAATATCTTATGGTTATCAGTGAATCAGACATAGAGTCCACAGAGGCTCGGTATAATGTAGATGACATTCGGCAGAGGCTTAGGCAATAAGCTTGGCTTTCAGTATGAGCCAGGGTAGCATTATAGTACATTAGTCCATTTTGGGTAAGATTTCGCATGCACTTATTATACTACAGACCGCGTTGGTCTAGTGGCGCCACCTGACGTGTTCCATCACAGACTAAAATCAATATACAACTCGGATTTAGCGTGAGAACGGTCTGTACGCCCATAGATGTCCCTCGGCCTTCGGCCTTGGGACGTCTATGGGCGTACAGACCGTTGTCACGCTAAAATCCTCGTTGTCTATTGCTATAGTGGTAGATGCAACTCAATGGACAAGTCAAGACAGTTGCCATGCTTCTGATTGTATATAATCCGTTAGGGCTGTACATTCTTTACAGCTCTTTGTACTATGTGTCAGGGCCCCTGGAACACCCCCCCCCCCCCCTCCACCACCACCACTTAACCCTTATGGGTCAGATTTTTAGAAAATGTACAATTCACCTTCACCAATCCTCTCAAATAACTCAACTTTAAGACTAAAATGAGCTTCAAAATGTAGTTTATCATAGGCAAACAGATACTTTAAATCAACACGATACCAAATATACCCAGATATACCCGGTATTCATCATTTTTCAACCTAATTTAGCAGCATTTCCTAAATGAGCTGCCAATTGTACATTTTCCGAAAATCTGACCCTTATAATGGACTAGTGCCCCTTTTCCTGTACGCGGATAGTCCCATACTATACCTGATACTGACTTTGAAACGATGCTCTTATGGATGTAGTAAAGGGATGTTGCCCTAGGTGGTGGTTTTTAAATATTTGTACTGCTACATTTTCTATTTTTGTAATTGACTTATGTATAAATGATAATTTTGATTATATAATGCTGGCTATATTTGCCTTCACGTCGCTGTGTTGACTGAAACTTTTCGTAACTTTTTCTAAATATCAGCTAGGAATGAGAATAGTGTACACCGTACATAATTTTGCATTGCTGAATAAACATCTTAAAACAAACGTCTATGAATGAATTTAGATTACTACTACTACTATACTATGCCCGTGCCTCCCCCTGTCTGAAAGTGTAGTAACTACATCAACAACATAGTAACTGTCGGCAGAAATGGAATTAACTTTTCATATAGACATGTAGACCTTTTTTGTCATTTCATATTGTATCTATTGGGCAAATAAAAGATTTTCTTATCTTATCTTATAAGATAGGAAACGAATTAATTAAATACAAAATGTAGATTATTTCATGTGGAAGGCGAGATATAGACGTTAAATTATTTCCATTATTATTATTATAAGATTTCATTTCCATTTCACATATACAATCATACAGGTTAAATTAAAAGAAGAAGAAGAATGGAAAAGGAATATTATCTTTCAGAAGCGGTTGTCACAAAGAGTCTAGAGGCAGTTAGAAGAAAACAAAATAGTTTGGGGAACACAATTGGGTAAAGGACCAATCATGCATGAATTTTCATGGGTTTTTTTTTAGAAAATGTTATTGGACAAAGTTTCACATGTGTTATAATTCTCATTTGCCAATTTACAACACAATATATCAATCAATATTTACACATCTTGAGAATTGAACTTTAATTCATGATAGAGATCTTATATAATTCATTATATGTTTCTCACTATGATACTAATAATTCTACATTACATTAAGACTTCATTACATTAACTTTAGGTTCTTAAATTGTGACATCAAATTCTTATTCATCAATACCTTGACTGACGTAATCTTGATTACTAGCAAAACATATTTCCGACCAGTTTAACTTACATCATGATCATGTCAATGTCAGTCAACTCTCATTTACAGTGTGTTACAGTACTCAATATTAGTGGGGTTCGAAATACAATCTCGTGGGGTATCAATTCTGAAATTGATTTTATTGCAATTCCGTCAGGGTCCAAGGGTTAAGGAAATCATGCCAATTTTGTTTAGAATTTTAGGTGCCACCAGGGGGCGTTTTGTACCAATTTTTCATATTTTGCAGCCTGACATATTTTTTATTTCAAATACGCTTTGTGTATATTAGATTAATCAAACTACATAAAAAAATCAAGGTAAATAATCATCAAATCTGTGTCATATGATGCAATAGCATAATAAGGAGATATTTTATGATTTTTTAAATATTTACCTCTTTGCTCAAATTCTCGTTTAATTGGCATGACACCCCTCCCCTCCCCACACAAACAACCACTCCTAACTCAAAAACACTGCATCTTACAACTAAGCTCTAATTTGTATCAATATTTTTTTTAAATGTTGTCATTCCACATAAATGTTTATTGTCAGGCAGCTTTTACATATATATGCTATGTTTTAGACATAATTATAAAAGTAGAAGTAAGACTTTAAAAAAGGTTAAAATGAAATAATAATACTATTCTGACCCTCTTGCTGACCAGGAGGGAGATCTTGCTGATAAAGGACCCGGATGAGTTGGAGAGAGTGGCTGGTGACGCGTACAGGACGCTGACCTCTGCACTGGAGGAGATGATGCAGGAGAATTCTGGTACCAAACCCACCCTCAAGGCTGCCAGACAACAGCTCCAGGTGAGGGGAAGGCTCATTATTAACCACTGGGGGGGGGGGGGGAGGGGAGACGATGTAGGAGAACACTGGCACCAAACCCACCCTCAAGGCTGCCAGACTACAGCTCCAGGTGAGGGGAAGGCTCATTATTAACCACTGGGGAGGGGGAGATGATGTAGGAGAACACTGGTACCAAACCCACCCTCAAGGCTGCCAGACAACAGCTCCAGGTGAGGGAAGGCTCATTATTAACCAAAGGGGGCGGAGATGATGCAGGAGAACACTGGCACCAAACCCACCCTCAAGGCTGCCAGACAACAGCTCCAGGTGAGGGAAGGCTCATTATTAACCAAAGGGGGCGGAGATGATGCAGGAGAACACTGGTACCAAACCCACCCTCAAGGCTGCCAGACAACAGCTCCAGGTGAGGGAAGGCTCATTATTAACCACTGGGGGGAGGGGGAGATGATGCAGGAGAACACTGGCACCAAACCCACCCTCAAGGCTGCCAGACAACAGCTCCAGGTGAGGGGAAGGCTCATTATTAACCACTGGGGGGGGGGGAGGGGAGATGATGTAGGAGAACACTGGCACCAAACCCACCCTCAAGGCTGCCAGACAACAGCTCCAGGTGAGGGAAGGCTCATTATTAACCACTGGGGAGGGGGAGATGATGTAGGAGAACACTGGTACCAAACCCACCCTCAAGGCTGTCAGACAACAGCTCCAGGTGAGGGAAGGCTCATTATTAACCACTGGGGGGAGGGGGAGATGATGCAGGAGAACACTGGCACCAAACCCACCCTCAAGGCTGCCAGACAACAGCTCCAGGTGGGGGAAGGCTCATTATTAACCACTGGTGGGGAGGGGAGATGATGTAGGAGAACACTGGCACCAAATCCACCCTCAAGGCTGCCAGACAGCAGCTCCAGGTGAGGGAAGGTTCAGAATTAACCATCAGGGATAGGGTTGGGGAGTGCTGAATTTTGCGAAAGGTTCTCGTGCAAAAGTGTCCTGGAAGATATTTATGGACTTGATGTCATGTGATGGCCTTGTCATTTCCAAGAAAGAAGATTTTATTGAGCTTATTTTCCTACATATAATAATCTCAATATGTGATGAAGTCACAGTGGAATCTTCCACCTAATTCTCACATCACAAGGTTTTCATGCCTGCTGAGCTATATATAGAAACATTTAATTTTGTATATTCTATAAATATACAGAAATAATGGTGACTTCATCTTGATAATAATAAATGAAATAATTATCGTTAATAGACGATAAGAATAAGTACATCGATATTTATCAGTCTATTCTATTAAGGTAAACAATCGTTTGTTGGGGTTGGGCTGAGGTGACCATATTGAAATGTTTGCATTTATTTAGATAACTTACCCTAATCTCATTTTGTATCTAAATAATTTATTGATGTGATATCGCTATAATACTATCTTTTCAGGGAAATTTTGAAGGTCATCCGGGTGACCTTGTGGAAGCCGTTGCTGACTGCCTCAAGGCTGAAGAGAAGGAAGTATGTGTGGAGACATCTGGTGGCAAAAACTGGCATTTAATCACACTTTATGATAATGAATAAAACAAATACAGGTTAACTAATGAGTTGGTTGAAGGAGCGTGAATTGTTTTATTTTATTTCACATCTTGTAATTAGTGATGTAGTTGCAGAAGGTCTGTTTGGAAGAACTGTCCCAGACAGAGAACAAGAACCTATTTCCATGTAGAAACCTGTTATCATTATTTGTATACCAACATCGAAATGAAGTTTCTTATAAATAATACTTCGCGAGTTGCATAGCAGCGAGGACAATATTCTAAGTGACTGGTGACTAAAACTAATGAGTTAGTTAACAGATTTATTATACATGCTTTCAATATCAGAGGTAGTTTTAGCGAAAAAAGAACTAGATGCTTGCTATGACAACACCACATGATCCACTAGTGGAATACGCATTATGCGTAACTCACTCTAGTTCTGTGAACTATTGTGAATTGAAAGTCACTTTCATATTACATGAGAGCTGCATACAGATTCCTATATGTGATGTGTTATAGAGAAATGAGTCTGAAGTCACAAAAATAATATTATTCAGATGTCTTTTACCACAACATCCCTATGTACAAATGTTTTGATTTTTGGGATGCTCAATACCCTTACCCGTATTACAGGATTATGTATTGAAAATGTTACTGCGTTTTACAGATTAATCTACCCAAAAGTATATTAAACTGCTTTACTATTAATTGTCTATCCAGAAATCAGTAACAAATTGTTCCAACATAAAAGTATATAAAAGTACTGTACTCCCTTCATTGAATACTTACACAACCATTTGTAATAAACACACAACTAATTATGGTTCCATTTTTTTTTAGAACTTGGCCTCAGAATTTAGGGACGTCAGCGCCTTACTGGAGAAAGTGGAGTCCATGGTGAAAAACTATAACGGTTTGTAGTAATATTGATGATAATATATTGGGATAATGATGATATAGATGATAGCATGGACAGATTCCCAATTAAAAGTATTAATCAAATTCATTATTTAGAACCAACAACTGAGGCACACAATTCTAATCAATTAATTATTTTTGTTTTAAATATTTTTATTGGCCATACATCAAAATAGGTATAACCAACTAAGGTGGTTGTTTTTGTGCGTTGCCATATGGTTCAAAATCTAAATTAAAAAATAATATTATTAATTACTCAGCTATTATCACAAGTGCAACAAACACACATCATAAAGAACATCATAATCAACACAGGTGAAAAGTCGAAATCAACAATCAACTTGTTATATAAATCAATACTAATATCACACTACTAGTTATACAAATACCATCTTCCTAGCTTAAATCAATACTCAAAACTTTTTCTAACCAAAGCCATCAGGCTCACATACAAGTTGTTTTGTTCACAATAGCTATGTAATATACATCTCTGCAACTTTCAGAAGCCAAAGTTGCAAGGGACGAAATGCTGCTGAATTCTGTGAAAGAGGCACTCTCTACAACCTACCTCAGCACATGGAAGGCCCTACAAGTATGCAGCCTGCTTTATAATTCCGCATACAACATATGCCATTTCTATTATTATGATCCTATTTAAATATTTATAATGAATCCAACCTCATGTTGGGCTACATTTAGTCTACCTAGTATTATAAAAATAAATAGCAACTGACGACGTTGTCTTGACCAAATTTAATTCATTTATATAACACCATGATAAATAGGGGGCACTATTATTGGCGTTGATTTAATGGTGGATTGTTACTCCTATTAATAAGGAAACACTGTGTCCAGTAGCACTTGAAATCTTCCCTATACTGGGAGTTAGACTCACTGTGTGAGCCAGCATCCCCTTGTCAGATAAAATATGAGTATAAACTAGTTGCTCTATTCAAGGATATCAAAGAGTAGTTGATCTAAGACAACCGCTCATATTGATGAGCGAGGCATGAATGGAGGCAATAGAAGTGGTGGAGAGCTAAGTAGAAAACATTATTACACCCCTGTGCTGTTGCTTCCTATACCTTCAGCATTGTATGTCACACTTGGTCAAAGTGGTGCATAACATGTGAGTTATGTCACCCTGGGGACATACAACAAGTAGGTCCGCCCAAAACGTAAATTACTTCTTTTATTTTTAATTATTTATATTTTTTATTTATTAATGGGGTGTAATGAATATGGAACAAAGCTCGGGTGAAGTCTGTACACTTGTTAGTGACCTCGGGAGCACAGAAGATCTCGGGCTAACGCCCTCTAACTTCCTGCGCTCCCTCGGACAATAACAAGTGTACAGACTTCCCCCTTGCTAGGTTCTATCTATATATTATGGTGTTGACTTAGTGGTGGGTTGTTACTTCTATTAATATGGAAACACTGTGTCCAGTAGGGCTTGAACTCTTCCCTATTCTGGGAGTAGGACACACTGACTGTGTCAGGGTCCCCTTGTCAGATTAAATATAAGTAACAATAACATTCTGGGACCGTTCCCCCTGAACTTTTCCCCCCTGGACCTTTCTCCCTTGGACCTTTCTCCCTTGGACCTTTACCCCTTAGACATTTACCCCCTTGAACCTTTATCCCCTTGGACCGTTCCCCCAATGGACCTTCACCCCAATGGACCTTTACTCCCAGCACCTTCCTCCTGGACCTTTCCCCCTGGACCTTTCTCCCTGGGACCATTCCCCCTAGACCTTTCTCCCTGGGACCTTTCCTCCTGGAGGTACATTTCTCTCCTAGGGGGAATGTATAAGATAGTTGACATAATTTATACTACTCTAACATCTTTATAATTCACACTTAACATCATTATTCTCTTCAGAAACTGTGTAACTCTGTGCACACATTAACGTCCCACATGCCAGTAGTGAAGAGAAGCTATGTGAGTGAAGCAGAAGGAGAAGCCATTCTGGACATCTGTCACCAGGAACTGACTGACTACAGGCTGAGGCAGCGGCAGAGTCTCTACGATGATCAAGTCTTTCCTCCGGACCTGAAGGACAAACATGAGGCCTATCTGGATCGCATGTAGGTGTTATACCCAGTTTGGTCAGATTCTGGGGTGTATTTTTGTCACAATAGACCACTGCAATTACTTCCAGCAACTTCCGGTAAGGAATGGGGGTTATAGACGTCAAAAGAACTGGTAAATAAAAGTCAGTAAGTGGTAAATAACAGTTGAATCTGGCCAAACCGGGTCTAAAAGCACTATTACCCTCGGTTTTGGATGCCACCAGGCAACAGACCACCCAGACCACCCAAAACCTTGGGTATTAATGCTATAATAGAAACACAAATAAGTTAAAGGTAAATGCCAGCTTCATCAGCAGTACTGCAGGCGGAAATTCAAGGAACTAATGTATGAAAGAATAGGAGTACCACTATTTGGGTCATATTTTCATAAAATGTACAATTCAACTTCACCCATCCTCTTAAATAACCCAAATTTCGTACGAAAATAAAGTATAAAATACAGTTCAACATAACCAAACAGAGTGCTAGAATCAATGCATTACCAAATATCCTAGGATTTATCTAATATTGATCAAATTGCAGCTTAATTTAGCAGAATTTACTAAATGTGTACAGCTGCAAATTGTACATTTTCTGAAAATCTGACCCATTTCTTTCAAACTTAATTCTGAGAAGAACACAGTTGGGTGAATACAAAAAGCAAAAAAAAGGATGTCATAATATTAGCCTATTTCATATTTTAGGGACAACTGAAGATTACTACTATTCACTATGGAGGTCAAAAAAAATAGGGGAAAATTTTCAATAACTAGTTTTTAGTTCAATGATCCCCTAGTTATTTTAATTTGGGGGGCACAATTATGTCAGTTATGTATGTGCAAATTTTAAAGGAAATCGTTTAATTCAGCTACTCTCTTTGAGCTCAATGAAGCAGTACAAAATGAATGTAGTCGTTTCTTAGGAATTTCAATTATAAGTATAGTAAATTTGTTTTTCATATTGCTCAGCTGCAATGAGGCTATATCCCACCTGCTCTACACCATGGACCAGAATGAGGAGCTCATCCAGGTACTGCAGCGTTACTACCGGATTACCGGGGAACCCTGCGCTGATAATATCAACACCAGGAAGGACGTCCAACAACAACTACAGCTCCAACTGGCAACACTCATTCACAAGTTAGTCCCCAATGTCAAATGTACAAACTATAATAATATTTTTACAAAGTGGCGTGGATGTATAGTTATAAGGTAAAATGATGGGGTGTATTGAAAATATTTTTAATTATCCTCTTACGAGAAAGTGTATTATGTATGCTAATGTGAGCAAGTTTTGTTCGATGCTCTGATGGAGTTAAAAGTTAAATTTAAAGAAGTGGAGGGAAAGAAAAACCCGAAAATCCAAAAAAAACCCATAAAAATAGGGTCAACGTAATAAAATGTCTTAGCATTGTATGAGCACAGACGGCAGGTATGTTGGAATAAAACCCTTTAAAAACAAAAAAAAGTTAGTCCCCAATATACAACTGCATTCTCACCTATTTTGACATTAATAATCGTACCTTTTTCACTCATATTATAACCTATAGGACTGAATTTATCAATATTATAAGATAAGACAAGATACTACTTTATTTATCGAACTCATACAGTACATTATAAAGTTAAAAAAATAGACAAATACAGACAAATAGGAACAAGAAGTAGGGGCCTCACTATAGGAAAATGAGTCATAAATCGCATAATTGATATTTTTCATAGTGTTTTTTTCCACAAGATCTCTAAATTGAAATGTTCTGATGCTTATAGGGTTTAGCACTTGTAGCCATATAAATCTATGTAACAAATTTCGGGAGACTGTATTAAATATATCCTTGCGTTTTGAAGGCCTTTGTATGTAGTATATGTAGTTACTTTACTGATAATTACCCATCCAGAAACATTGCAAACTTTTTTTTCCAAGAATAAAATCAAGCATAAAATATGGTAATACTTCTTCAATGTCCTTCATATTTACTATCATTGGAACCGGCTTGATCTCCTCTTTTCAAATATAATGATATCTCAAAATCCATATTTTGCGACTTATGACTCATTTTCCTAAAACGGAAAACACTTCTGCTTTTATAAATACATGTATGTACAAAAGATATAATGCAGACAAATCAGCGGAATCTATGGTAACTGTTTAACCTTCCCGTGTTGCAGGTGCTTTGTGGTCACTCTTCAGCCTCAAAACATCATCAATGTGCAGATTAGCAAGCGCAATGCTGTTGACATGTGCATCGAGTGAGTATTCTCCATACTATATTATATAATATACGCATTTACCTGACAATAACATATCTAGAGTGAGCGATGCACAGTGTGTATTTTACTAGTGCGTTAAATGTAGAAGTCATGGAAACCGAAGAACCGAAGAACTTTTCACAAATTTACTGACAAAAGTTAAGTTCATGACTACAAAATGATTCTATTTATACTATACTAAAACTCCTGCCAAATTATGTTGCAATTAGATTTATTTTTTAAATACATTTCCGGGGTATTATTTACTCTACAGATCCATAAAGGCTACTTGCTAGGCACCACTGAAACTGGAACTGATCTGACAAAATACTATTTCCATTAAACAGACTGTTTGGAGCCAGAAGTTTGGGACTTGACAAAGCTGACACATTACCTAAGGTGACCTTGACCCTTCATGAAGAGACGCAGCTAAGGTCAGCCCTGCAGTTGGAGACACTGAGAGATATAGAACGCCTGGGTAGGGCACTTGGTTATTAACTGTAGTTGGAGACACTGAGAGAGATGGAACACCTGGGTAGGGCACTTTGTTATTTGGCAAACTGTAGATGGAGACAGTGAGAGATATAGAACGCCTGGGTAGGACTCTTTATGATGACCTCTTACAATAAACTGTGAGAAACTGAGTTGGATAAGAGGCCCTTAGATACGTTGTATAGTGATATGAAGTTATTCCCCAGCTAGGCAACTAGTTTGTACTAGAACTAGGACGATTGCGGGCTATAGTTGGCTTGCATTATTAAAGCTTTGTTATTTGGCATGTAATAAATAATATTTTGGTGATATTAATATGACCTCTTACAAAAAACTGTGAGAAATTGAGTTGGACCACATTAGATATGTTGTATAATGATATGAGGTTATTCCTTAGCTAGGCCCCTGGTGTGTTCCCGACGGGCACTGAGTGCAATTGAGTGTGATAGCACTGTGATCATTTTGTGATTGGCCGCAAACGAGTGAAGTGTGATACTTATGGCTTTGAATCACAGTGAAATGGACATACCATTAGCAACCATTATGTGAAATCCATTGCGTCTAATTCCTCCCATGTTGTTGGTGGTCTCACACTTGTGTTGGATCAAGTTCTCATTCATATTCATTTATGTTTGCGTTAAACATGTGTTACTCAACCAATTGTATCTGTGAATACATGTTTTCTTCAAAAGTCAATAATATGGGTGTGATCTCAATTGCGCATATAATGCGCACTCAAAATCGCGTCTAAATACTCTATATAAATCAAATAAATGTCATTGTATATATAACTTTGCTATGACCTAAACATTCTTAACTCTTCTATCACAAATGATATTTCTAACCAAATCGGCGCCCACAACTACCATAATATTATACAACACAATGAAGCCACAAAAGGCCACAATACCTGCCACTGCATACTCACCTGGCATTCACACTCATTGTCGCACATCTGACATCTTATTCTCAGACACTCATACTCACTCCCTAACACCAAGTCAAAGAAACAGAGTACGAAATTAACTTTTTTTCCGCCCACCAACTTGGCGGGTAAATATCTGCATTTACCCGCCATGTGTACCCAATTCATGTGTACCTCCCCAAAGGCTTATCATAAAAATAATCAATAAAAATGATTTAAAAGGCAGCATGGTTTCATAATTATAATGCAGCCACAACAGGACGCAATACCTGGCACTGCTTACTCACCTAGCATTCACACTTACTGTCGCACATATATATATATATGATACTCCATTTTCTGACACTCATACTCAGTCTCTGACACTGAGTCATAGAAACCCCTACACACAACTAAACAATGTAATGGTACCTCCATATTAGCTAAATCATATATTACTTCTCAACTTCTCCCACAGATTTAATTCACCCTTTTATAACTGTGAATTATATGCTATATTATATCAAGTAATATCACTCTTAATACTTGTAATACTATGAGGCGTACACCCATTGCAAATCTCACGCATCCTGCTTTGTATAGAGGAAAATCACCGACCATCCAATAAAGTACATTATTGGCAGATTCCAGTATAGGGACACTTAACAAATGGTCATATTCCAGATAATAGCATCTTAAAAATGGTGTTAATTATTATTGCTATCATCCCATATCATGTTAAATTTTTCCAGCCTCTTGGAAGTATATCCAATGCAGACAACATTATCTCAACGAATGGCCATATTCCAAGTATACAGTATCTTGATAATAATATTAATTATTATTGTTATCGTCTCATATCATGTTAATTTTATCCAGCCTCTTGGAAGTATATCCAATGCAGAAAACATCATCAAATGTCTTAAATATTACTTGTTAGCCGTAGGTCCGTCTGACACTCCTTATCTACTCGATTATTATATATTTCTATTTCAAAGCCTAGGTTAAATATTCCAAAAGGCTCCCAAAATTTAAGGTAACTGCTGGCAGAAATGGAATTAAATTTTCATATAGGCATGTAGACCCTTTTTTCGTTTCACATTGTATCCCGTATTAATTTAGACAAATAAAAGATTCTCTTATCTTATCTTATCTTATAATTGCTTAAAAATCATTTATTATGTCATGACTAAATATGCGTAACAGTTATGCGCGGTGCTAACGCACGCCTGCTACCAGTGAGACCAAAATGATGCATATGGTTAAATTCCTTATTTCCTCAGCTTTCTGTTGCTATACAGTTTGTGCATGTTAAATCATATTTAATATGATACAGCAGTTGCCAAAGATAATAATTTGTTTCTGACACCAAGTCAAAGAAATTTGTAAATTGAAAATAATTCTATTATATATGTTCGAAATATTGGGAATAGCCCATTACCCTTAGCCCTTACCATTATGACACATGTACTCACCAGGTGGCGGTACTGTTCTCACCAGGTGGCTAACTGGTAACTGGGGTGCAATTACAATTACTTTTACAATAAAAGTGACGTTAACACACTTATATGGCATTTATACCATTATAGATATTCCACATCATATACATAGGAATATTATAAGTGATATACTTCTATAGTTTATTTGTGCTTTAGTTGTTTGACATTGAAAAATGTTTTGACCAATACACCCCCCATCATTGCATACTTCATTAGCTGAAGTACACTGGCCCACCAAGGTATAGTGTACAACTGAAATAACCCCCCAGGACTGCTGCTTGGCATTACGGCTGTCTAACAGGATGGAAATAATGATATCAAAGACATGCAAAGGATGGAAATAATGATATCAAAGACATGCAAAGAATAATGATATCAAAGACATGGTAACATAACTTGGTATAAACTCTGTAGGGAATAATGAAATTTGAAAATGCCATGAAGTGTCTAATTTATTTCAGATGCTAGTCATATAAGGAATCGGTAGTATATAAATATCACGCTCAAAGTTACATGAGAATTTGTTATTTATAAAAGCGTCCACTCTCATCACAGAACTATGGCGAGATGATTGCGCATTAAAAATCGCGTAGTATCGCGCTCATTTGCCCGTCGGGTTATTAAACTAGGACGAATTCAGGCTATAGTTGGCTGGCATTATCAAAGATTTTCCCATTGTTCCCAGACCAGCGTATTTAGAGTGAGTTTAGCACAGTGTGAATGCCACTAGTGAGTTATGTGTGGTAGTCATATCAACCACTGCGTTTTGTATCGAGTTTACCGCCAAAATTCAACTTTCTGACCCATATATATGGTTTCTACTTGTAATATTCTAATCTTAAAGGCATGTATACTAACAGCGAAAGCTTACTCAACAGTTTCAATTGCTTTGAATATTGCACGTATTGTTACACAATGCAATGCTCCTTCAACCAACACGTTAGTTACTCTGTATAAATTACCCTGCATATTTAAGAGCAGTGACACCAAAACACATCATAAATCTTGTGTTTCTCCTTCAGTTAAAGACAATAAAACAGAGATAAAACAGAGCAGGAACATTAAGATGGCAATCGTAGATGGACGGACCATGTGTAACATGAGGAAGCTGGTATTTACCTGCAAGACGGAGAAACAGGCGGACAGAGTACCAGAGATCAACATTGTGGTGAGGCGGAGAGGCAAGACTGACAGGGCCAGGACAGAGAGAGGCAATCTGAACCCGGATGAGAAGGTTCCGGAAATCAAACATGGCGTCATCTGTCACACAAACATTGTGGTGCGAGGCCAGGCATATTACCTGAAGGTGAGTGACAGTTTATATTATATGGGTAAAGTTTTTAGGAAGTGTAGAATTAGTAGCTGTACACATTTAGTGAGTTCTGCAGAATTAGGCTCCAATTTGGTCAATACTTGGTAAATTCGAAATTAGTTGGCATTGCATTGATTCTAGCAATCTGTTTGGTCCGGTTGAACTGTATTTTTAACTTTATTTTCGTCTGAAATTTGGGTTATTTGAGAAGATTGGCGAAGTTGAATTGTACATCTTCTGACAATCTGATCCTTATTACTTTTTAACTTTTTGTGTTGTCATTTGATGTGTTCCAAGTAAAATGAGTCACCAGTCGCAACATTGATATTTTTCAAAGTGTTCTTTTCACACGATCTCTTTATTGAAATAGATGTTTGGAGGGGTGCTGCCAACCGTCTCAATTTCAGATACTTTTAGCTTATGACTAGGTTGAAAAAGAAAGTTCTGGTTTCTAGATCCATGTAACAAATTTCGGGAGACTGTATTGAATATATCCTTGCGTTTTGAAGGCCTTTGTATGGAGAATATATATTTAGTTACTTTACTGGTAGGTACCCATCCAGTAACATTGCATACAGATACGTTCCAGCACTTTTATCAAGAAATGCAAAAATGTTTTCACAGATATCTCAGCTTGTGTAATTAATCTATAAAAACATATGTGATTGTATTTTAGGAAAATGAGTCATAAGTGAATTTTGATATATCATCATATTTGAAAAGATGAGATCAAGCCGATTCCAATGATAGTAAGCAGTAGTACCATAATCTAGACCAATGTCTGGCAAATTTCTGTTTCTTTTTACATTTTTAAATATTTTTATAAATATTGCCTGTTTCAGGAGCTGAGCCAGCCCATTTCACTGGTGACACAGACGGGTCAGTACGTCACTGCATTGGGCAACCTCATTGGAACGCAGCTTTCCCAACACCAGTCAGTTCTCTTTCCTGTTTAACTGTTGTTCATTGTCTTCTTATCAACACTTGCTTAACAACTTATGAGATTCCATATGTTTCATTAAATCTGTATTTAAATTATTAGAACATACAACTCTTGTGTCAAACTGAAAGGACGATGAAACTCTCAATCATGTTTGTATGGTGCATGGTGATTATATTATATGGGTCAGATTTTCAGAAATTATACAATAGGCAGCTGTACACATTTGGTATTTTCTACAAAATTAGGCTGCAATTTGGTCAATCCTAGGTAAATTTGACTATATTCGGCATTGCTTTGATTCTAGCAAACCGTTTAGTTAGGTTGAACTACATTTTGAACTTATTTTCGTCTGAAATCTGGGTTATTTGAGAGGATTGGTAAAGTTGAATTGTACATTTTTTGAAAGTCTGACCCCCATTCTGTGTAATACATGCGTCAGATCTTCAGACAATGTACAATTAGCAGCTCTACAAATTTAGGAAATTTTGCTGAATTAGGCTGAAAAATGATTAATACCGGGTATATCTGAGTATATTTGGTGTTGCCTTGATTTATACTATCTGTTTTGCTATATTAAACTGCATTCTGAAGCTCATTTCTGTCTTAAATATCGGTTATTTGAGACAATTAATGAAGGCGAATTGTATATTTTCTGAAGACCTGAACCACATACATGTACAAGAGATTTGTTAGAAGTAGTAACCAAGAGAAGAAAACAATAAAAACCTCCTTAACCTCCTTTTAAGATAACCACAAACTCTCGGGAAAAAATAACGAATTCTCATGTTATCTTGTGTTATCTAAACACCAGGAGCGCAGGATATATGAGGAGAGGTCAGAGGTCACGTGGGCCGAGTACAAGCCAGTCCTGGCCGCCATGTTTGCCAAGGTCAGTGACAAGGACAAGGTCGGGGGTGTGTCCTTGGAAGAGGAACATCTGCACTACCTCAAGAACTTTGTTCTCGGCAGGGGTAGGAAGATTTTACTATTATTGTTATCATTGTATTAGTTTTCTCACAAGCAAACCATCTTTTATGAAGGTACCGGACTGCAAATGTCACTAGAATGCCATTAGGACGCCTAGTGCTGGGCAAGGAAACCCACTAACGTAGTAGGCGTCCAATCACTGATGCACTATTTTTATCTGATCTGAGAGGTTTTGGGCCTAGACTGCGTTCTAACATGGGTCAAGATCGATTTTCTACGTGTTGTTTTGTGTATTTTGTTCCGTTAACATGTAATTATAATAATGAAAATATATTTTTACTTTAGAACCTGATGATCCAGATATTCCAGACAGTGACCTTGAGCTTAGTAAAGATGTCCTTCTCAGGGTAAGGCAATATTCATTGGTTCCTTTACTTCCAGAACAGAAATATCGGAAATGAATAATTTCATAGAACATGTTTGTATGTATTTTAAAGTAAACGACTTTCAAGTTTCATTTTCCTTGGGTCCTTCGCATTCCTAACTTGAATCAGTTAGGACCAATAAAACCTTTCCAGGACTGTGTCAAAGGCCCTGAGCTGATTTTATTTTGGGTTGCTGCTGGTGAACAAACAAATACTTTATGGTCTGTTTCTACAAATCACACTGTACTGCTGATGTCGTGGCACAATTTAATCCGAGGTTAAAACTAGGTTAATCACACTTTATGTATGTCTATATATTGCGTTGTGTTCTGGAGATACAAATTCCTAGGCATCAGTACACAACAGCCGTATATAAACTTCTGTACTTATATTTCAGAAAAATGGGAAGGATTTTACTTTTTCTTCATGGCTGCTCGGCTGCAAGTATCTAATTGAGGATTACATCCACGATGAGTGGACCAGGGGGTAATGATTTAGTTTTTATCTTTTATGTAAATGTGACAAAAATACAAGTATTTATGTGATGCCCTGACTGTTTATATTCATTGGAATCCTCTTGGTCTCAACATTGCAAATATGATGATATCTCAAAATCCATTTTTTTTTTACAACTTCTTCCCTCGAGCACATATATAAGCGATTGTATAAGCGATTGGGCCTGGTTTCATTTGAAGTGCATTCACAATGTTTGCTGCCATTTACAACCTAATGATCGAAGCAGCCTATCAATATTGATCTCTATTCTTTGTATAAATATTTTTTACTAATGTCCTGCATCTGTTCCCCAGGTTGGTGAAAGGCTTCTGCAGCCGCGAGCAAGCACAGAATGTGTTACAGTCGAGCCCTCCCGGTTCTGTACTAGTCAGGTTCAGAGAGAAGGTTCTGGAGAAAAGTCAGAAGATCAGGAAATCTGCGCTGATAGCCATCTCAGTGGTGATTGGTGACTCTGGAGGAGGTGAGTTTTCTTTTCAAAAGGGGCCTTGATGGTGGGGGAGGGTGGGGTCCTCATTCCTTTGCCACAATTAAAGAAACAGCATTTTGTCATTATGGAAATTATCTCTGTATTACAAAAGTCCAAAATGTCCACCTACTTTTTAAACGAAATAATATAAAACGATATGATATTTTTTAGCATTATCATTTCATGTTTTTCTTGAGCATAACATTGAACAAAACTTGAGAACAAAATCCAATATAGCGGCGCCCATAGGAATAAGTTCTCATGAGAACTCGTTTAAATTTCATTCATACATTTTCTCCTGGTTTGATTTTTTTTCTTCATTAAGAAAAGATTTTTGAAATTATTCTTAACAATCATTCATTATTATTTCTATAAGAATAAAGGAACATTCTGGTATTCTGTCTATGTTCCTCGATCAATTTATCGATCATAATTAAAGGCAATGTCAATTGGTTGTGGTCTCTATTTGATCAGTTAATGATGTCTGAAGCAAAACTGAACCCAGTGCTATACATTTGGTATTCATTACGTACCAATATCATCATTTCCAGATGAACGCTTTCTTGTGCATTGGAAAAAGGACTTGAACTTGCCAAATCTGAAGAAGGAGAAAAGAGGCCTGTTTGGCATTCTGGGGTCCTTGTGGGATCAGGCTAAGTCAACCAAACTTGTGAGGACTATAGTTCCAGGCGATGTGTGCATCAACACTGTGTTAGATGGAGAGTCGTCTTTTAGCAGTGAGTTACACATTCTTTACTACATTAAGTTCTTTACTCAATCTTAGATCTTTGTCTTTAAACTTTGAATGCATCAATAAGGCTAAATATAAGACTCAAATACAGGGCTCCTGAGGGGGTATCTAATTTCTCTTGTCGCTACAAAAAACAGCAATTGTCATTCGTCACTAATAAAATTCTTTTGTCATTTGTCTCTATATTTTCGTAAAACAGCCAAATTTTTGTTGTGAAGGACTATCAAGGTCTTTGTTGATTTGTCAGGGTATATATATATCGTATTTTTATTCTGAATTCATAGATTACATCGCTTCAGAAGAGGATGCCTGCCTCTCAATTTGAGGTCTTCCTGACGGATCCTATGTACCTAAAAATCTGCTAATGATCTTAACATGATATTACGACGCAAAATAGTTACACAGTTAGAATACAATATTGAATGTTAAATTGGATAGTTACTATAAGTCCATGGCTCTTTACCTTAATATACTTATGTAATGTTTTACTTATTGCTCGTAGCAATGTTTAAGAGATTGTGTAAAGAAAGTGTCTTTGTCGTTTGTCACTAGCTGCCTTGGAAATTTGTCAATCTAAGAAAGAACCGTGTTGATTTGTCGAAGGAAGGCCTCAAGAGCCCTAAATGTGTCAGAGAAAAATTAAATCATTAAAAATGAGATTTTTCTGGATGGACTGTCAATGTGTCGAAACGGCTGTGAGTGCATCACAACAGACTGTCAGTGCGTCACAACCCATTGTCAGTGCGTCACAACGGACTGCCATGGGTCACAATTCTTTTGCTACTGATTAAATTTGTACAATCGCCAAAAGGACATACTCCTGTCCCATATGTATAATAAGTTCAGCTCAGTAAGTTTCAGTAAATTTACATAAAGTGACTCTTTGTTTAACTTTCATTATTCATTTCCTACAGGTTGCTCTTCTGTTGACTACTCCCAGTCCCACATAGTACGCTTGATACACTGGGATGGCACAGGTCGGTAAGTATTGAGCTCTTGCTGCAGCCACATATATATCAGGAAAATGAGTCCCAAGTCGCAAAATTGATATTTTTCATAGTGTTTTTCTCACAAGATCTCTTCATTGAAATGTTCTGATTTCTTTAGGGTTTAGTACTTATAGTCATATTAATCCATGTGACAAATTTCGGGACATTGTGTTAAATATATTCATGGGTTTTGAAGGCCTACATATGGAGTATATTTAGTTACTTTACACTTTTTTTCAAAAATAAAAATATCAAACATAGAATATAAAAACAGATCTTAAATGCCCTTCATGTTTACTATCATTCGAATCAGCTTGTTCTATCTCTTCAAATATGGTGATATCTCAAAATCTATATTTATCTCAAAATCCATAATTTGTGACTTATGACTAATTTTCCTAAAACGGATCACATTTGTAGAACAGCCAATTGTACATTTCTTGATGACCTGACCCACATGCATGTACTCTTCAGTACAGCATTGGACGATTGAATACTACTACTCAGTTTCTTGGTCTAATTTTTTCAAATTTTGATACCAACTTTGCCACCAAACCATTAGAATACCATTATAGCAGTTACTCAATGTGCTGATGTTATTCTCTATGTTTAAACTAATTCACTGTTATGGCAAGCTTTATTAATTAAATTAGTTAACACTTATTTACACAATAGAAACACCAACAGGCAGAAAAGCATTGTTTACTTCATGAGCACTGGTCTTGACAAATAGTTGTCTTGTATTAATTTCACAACTTTTACAAAATATTCTTAATTTTAGAAAAAAATGATTTTATTTTCACCATTTAACACAAAATGTCATTTCTCAATAATTAACATTTTATTCTATTCTTTAATAATGATAATAATTTTTCTTTTTTATTCTATTCTGACTTGCCACAGGAACCCACTGCCGTCAGTAAGTGAACAAATTGGTGGTTTACCCCCGCAATGGTTGAACCAGGTCCATGGCTGCATCGCTACACTCAACAACAACCATGGAGGCCTGCTGGAGCACCCTGAAGCCTGCTTCCCTCCCACTGCACCTGCCACTCCAGAACCCTTGGTCTCACCGGCATTACCCATGGCTTGTCAACAGACCCTGCTGACACCACATGTATTTGCCAGTGGACAGATATCCTCACCAGAATCTGAAACATCAAATCAGTTCCCAACATCAGTTCCATCTCCAACATCAGCAAAGTCTCCAATATTAGTCCCATCTCCATTTTCGTTGGGGTCTCCAATATCAGCAGAATCCTCAATATGGGCACTGTCTCCAAACTCATCGCAGTCTCCGATTACGGCAGAATCTTCAATGTGGGAACTGTCTCGTAACTCCTCCCAGGCTCCATCGCCAAATTCTTCAACATCAGCACTGTCTCCAAACTTGTCCCACTCTCCAACATCAGCGGAGTCTCCAGTATCGGCATTGTCTCCAGTGTCCCCAGCATTGGCCTGGTCCTGTGTACAGGATTCATGCTCCCCAGCCTCCTCCCCACCTCACAAATTGGCAAGACATGAACCAACAGCACACTTGGCCGACCATGCTCCTTTACTGCACTCAGCTTCTGTGCCGCTATCAGCCCAGTCAGGACCAACTGCACCAACACATATATCAGCAGCCCTGCCTGTCATATCAGCCAGATCTAAGTCCTCCATGACAACTGGCACAGAACCACCAGTACATGTATATATAATACTTTTATTTTGAATAATCAGATAATTGATTCATTATTTGCATAACTACAGGTTACAAAATAGAACTGCATGGGTCCTTGTACAATCTTTTCAGCTAACAGCACTCATTCTACCGGTCTTGTGCTGCCACAGAATAGATTTGACTCAGAACAATGCAATCCGATTGCTAATAATTACTATTTGGGAGGTTCTATCATAGTATACATTTACGTAAATTGTATAAAATATTTGCAGTAAAAATATTCAATTTATGGGCAACTTTGTAGCCAACGGTAACTTTGACATATGAAAATAATTACCCATATTATATCACTTTTACATTTGGTTAAACGAATATTTATTCTTTGTGAATAGATTTAATTATAATACTTCACGGGAATATTTTACATATACAGTGGAACCTCACAAGGACCGCCTCATTATAGAGACCACCCCTCTATCAAAACCAGTTTTCCCAGTCCCGAATTATTCCCTTCTATTATATTTAAAGCCCTCTAAAAACACCTTGCTATGACACCAACAATCATTCAGTCACAAGGGTGATCTTGATAGAGAGGTTCCACTGTATTGTAATATAGTACCACTTTGTCTCATCAGTAGAAGTATTAGGGCGTTCTGTAAGGACAGTAGGGTGTCAGCAAAACTGTGAAGGACCCTTGACCCATTAGATAAGGGCTGAAGGGCCCTTGACCCAATTGATAAAGCCCCTCAACCTGACACAGACTAGTTGACCTGGTACTGAGTGACCTAGTACAAGTGACCTGTCCTATTTGCCTGCGTACCCTAAACATAAGTGCCCTAGTTACCTGTGAACCTTGAGATTATGGGTACAAGTGACATTTTCAATTTCATTTCTAGCTTTTTAATTAATTCTTACACTGATTTTATCTTTATTTTATTGTTTATTCAAGAGAGGAGTTTCAGCTGCCAACATTCACATCACCTCACAGTTAACCGCAGCATCTCTAATGATGGCATCCCACCATGCAGCTGTACCAGGTGCTCCAGGGGCCCCGCTGGGGGCTCATGGGGCACCTACAGGTTGTCAGGCCCAGTTCCCAGGCTCGCGACAAGGTGGTTGGTGCGGGCCCGTGGCTCGACTTGGATCTGCTCAGAATCAGTTCCCCGCAGTTCCAGTAGATGGCAGGACGGCAGCACAGGCAACTTTCTGCTTCATGGAAACTACAGACAGGTTTGTACTTGATACACAAGAAAAAAGGAAATACATGAGAAAAAAGAAGAAATTTCGATGATGTTAAATCTTCCTATGCCTAAGTCTGACCAAATTAGAAAGTCAATTTTAAACAGAATACCATATTCTTGGAACAGATTGCCAACTGAAGCTCATAGACAGGGCGGTCGTGGAAGAACTGCGAGGGGGCAGAGGACAAAAACCTTTTCTCTTTTTTATGTGATATTGTAATTGTAATCATGAATGAATAAAAGCATTGTATATATATATTGAACCATTAGAAAAACAAACAATTGTATTGTTTTGACGCTCATATTGTACACTGTTTATTGTGAATTTTAAAACTTAACCCTTAAAGGTTGTGGAAACTCGGCCTGAGTCAATGACCTGGGCGAGATTGTTTTTTTACATATTTATTCTGTTAACGACTCAGAAGAGGCAGAAATCCTCCCATTAGCTGGAATAAATGAATAAAAGGTTTTTTAATTTAATTCAATTCAATTCAAAAGGAAAAAAACGCGAATTTCCCTACACAGGTGTTTTCGTGCGTTGCCTCAACCTTCATTGCTGGGGTAAAATTATAGATTATTAGAAAAAAGAAAAATGAGAAAGAACAACATACAGAGTATAAAATCGAAATTCGGACCTTCAAAGGTATTGTATAGGTATTGAGCTTTCATCTATCTTACCATTCATATTCTGATGAAATTGAAACAATTGAAACAATTGAAACTATAATCATATGTATGCGATACATTGGTAACCTTTGGTACATATAGACTAATTGGTTGAGTGAGAACAAAAGACAAAAAAGAACTCGGGGTATATTTTATGTCTGGGAAATGCCAATAATTACCTTCATAATTACTATCAGTCAGCATGTCAGCATTTTATTATTAAGTAGAAGCCCCCTGTGAAACACAGGTATCAATTTATAATATGTAGTTTCCAAGGGTGGTGCAAGACAAATCAACTAAGACTCACACTCCCCCCTCCTTCCTCATCTCCCCCAAACCGTCCGTCCCATCCCACTCCCCTCACAAGGAAAGGGAAAAGAAATCCCATAGAATTCAGTAGACTTTGAGAACTAAAGTGCTTTGCCTCCCCCCCCCCCCCTCCCCCCGCCTCCCCCCCCCCCCTCCCCCACTCCAAGCAGGAGTTTCCCCAGCCATTGCATCATCCCAGGCAACTAACTGCCGCAAGCTGGTCGTAGAAAACCTTCAAAACAATACCCAGGTAACCTCGGGACCAAAGGAAAGCACCCTGAAAGTTAAGAGCCTTGTACATGCAGCCATTGAAAAGGCTTTCATGGGTTTGTGTATATGAATGTCGTAAATCCACAACTAATATAGTGTGGATACTATTATTGCATTGGTAGATTTAGTGCCATGGTAGATTTTAATAACTGGTCTCTTCTTGTATCTCATGTCCATTAGGACTGATCATTATGTTATGATTAGTTATTCGTTATGTTATGCTTAGTTACAAATAGAAAATAAGAAAGACACTTGAAGAGCAGACAAGGGAACAATTGTATCGGATTTAATTAATTAAGACAACGACCTGAATCACAGAGACGAATTGGTCGAATCTCGCAACACTATTTTAGAAATGAACGATGACAACAAGTCAATTACAAGAACTATAATCCTATATTTTAATGAAACTTCATGTAAGATCGAAATATTTTAGTCTCTGCCCTGAACAGTATATGGGCCCTATTCACCTTAGAATAAAAGGATCAACATTTTGGGCCTGCTGGTGCAATGTTTGTGCATAATCCATCGCTTTGGCTCAGGATCATTCAGTAAAGAGTACACCAGCAACCCGCAGCATGTCGGTCATTGATCCCTTAATAGTGTAGGCATTGGAATGTAGCAAAACTCCTAATCCTACAGTTCCTGAGAAATTTTGGTTTGTCTATGTTTAATGAAGAATTGTTTCTTTGTTTTTTTTGCAGTGAGGCTAGTGTAGGATGCCCAGGTGTTGAATTAGCAATGGACACAGGTGTTGCAGGGTAAATCTAGGTGGGTAAATCTTTCAATAGTTAGATAGAACTGAACAAGAACTACTCATGTGATTCAATAGAGTGCGTAAGTGTCATGGCGGCGGAGCGCGAATTAATGAAAATTAGTCGCGTAGTTGTACCGATGTGTGGACCGGAAGTAAATAATCCCCATAGAGTTAGCATTGGGGCGATAAATAATCACTCCATACATCGCCCCAGTAACGGTTTGATGGTTATGAAGGCTATAGTTGAAATCGTTTGCCTCTAAAGATGGATATATGTAAGTTAGAACTCATGAAACTATATGATCGTTGAAAGAAGAGAGATTTAATATCGTAGTAACGTTGGGGCTATGGGACTTTCGAACGACATGTCCACATGACGACTCAAAAAATCGCTGCCCTGGACTACTTACGCGCCCTATGGCTTTAGTTTACACTTTAAAAACTAGAGTCATTTAATCCCATGAGTAGTTCTTAACCTCGAGGACATTTCTTTCTTTATACTATGACTAGTGAGAAATAATGATAAAATAGACCAGCTTATGTTTGTATCATTGTGGCAGAAGCAGTTTTCGACAGCCATGTTTGTTCTGAATGTGTAGAATCCCAAATCCCCGCTAAGTCTAATAATTGGTCAAAATAGGCCTCATTGATGATGTCAGACTAATTGATAACGTCAATTTATTTTGTATTACACACATACATGTTGTGTTCGAATAATGCCAAACCAAGTGATTCAATTTGATCAGTTGCAACTGGTCAAATTAAAACACTTGGTTTGGCATCTCTAAGGCAATCCTATGGTTTATTTAGCTGCTTTACTAGTAGATTTGTTTAAACTTTCTTGTCACAAATAAAACTCAAATTTAAATATAGAAATACTCATCGGATGTACTGTTTACTATCATTGGAATCGGCTTGATTTTATGTTTTTTAATACTATGATATCTCAAAATCCTTTTTTTGCGAATTGTGACCCAATCATTTGTAGTATAAATCAGTTTAATCGTTACAATAAGACTTCTACTAGTCGATACCCCACCTGATCCAGAAACACAACCAACCCTCATTGAATAATTAGAATGCATCTTAAAGTGCCCTTTAAGCAATACTTTTAGCTAGCATTGGTCAAAAACCACAGATTTATACTTTCTGTTTCATTCCTTTCCAAACCATCATTTGACAACAGTCATTTGACCAAAATCTGGAAGATAATATTGCTTTTGCTACGGGCAGAGCTTGACAGAAGTCTAAATTTATATTTCCGAGAGCCGCTTTATCTCAAGCATTATCAACAAACCCCTCTTCCTGTCCTTAATGTCAGTCATTAACACTATAATAACGATACTGAAATGTTGGCACAAATCACACAATCCAATGATAAAAAAACACCCAGCAACTACCATTTGTTTTTAAAAGTTTTGATACAATTAATTGAAATAACTTCTATCTCTACCTCTCTTTAATCTTTTAGCAAAGACAAGTACCTGGATCACTGGCAACTGCACAAGGGTTGAGCTTCTGATCTGAAAAGAGTGCCTACAAAGTGTATGGGTCAGATTTTCAGAAAATGTATAATTCGCCTCCACCAATCCTCTCAAAAAACCCACATTTAAGACAAAAATGAGCATCAAAATGCAGTTTAACATAACGGAACTGATACTTTAAATCAATGCGATACCAAATATACTCAGATATACCCAGTATTCTTCATTTTCAGCAGAATTTCCTAAATATGTAGAGCTGTCAATTGTACATTTTCTGAAAATCTGACCCATATATGTGGAATATTGCGGCCAAACCCGATGTCCAACAACAACCTATATTACAGAGCACTGAGTCCACCTGTATCACACAACAACTTAAGCAGAAAGTTGATATCGGAATGGATATCTAGTAGAAATAATACTAGTGAAATATTTGTATTTGAAATATATGTGTCGAAGTTGAATGTATATGAGACCCTGTGTCGTCGTGGACGAGGTGGTTGATGGATATATTATGTGAACAATATCAACATGTTATATCTATAATGATCTATATGATAATAGGTCTGTCATGCATTATTGTGACACGGCGCAGGTGGTGGTGATCTTACATATTTTATATTTGTTATCATATATTTAAATGTACTTGATTATCGAAAGAACTTTTTAAAAAGATTGATTAAATCATCATGTACTGAGATACATATATAATGTGCATACTGTCTTGATGAATAAAACATTTAAAAACAATATGATGTGAATTACACACAGTTTTCATCACAACCATTTTGTAAAATGTTAGATTACAACAAAGGAGATCGTTTACAATGACATTGAAGGGTAATGCTAAAGTGTAATGCTAATTGCGATATTATCATTGTCTAAACAAATTTAGATGAGACCTTTGAAGAGCATATATTTAAAGAATGCTGGAATCTACCATCACAGAAACAGGCCTTTGATGGACACCACAGGGTGAAATGTGAGGAGCTTCAGGACAATGATTCATTAGTTGCAAAATTGATATTTTGATATCATTTTGACAGTGATTTATTTACAAGATCTCTTTATTGAAATGTTCTGATTTTTAGGGATTGAGCGGTTATAGTGATATGTGTCCATGTAACAAATTTCAGGACAATGTATCAGATATATTATTGCGTTTTGAAGGATTCATATGGGGTATATTTAGTTACTTTACTGGTAATTACCCATCCAGAAACATTGCAAACTTTTTTTTTCAAACATAGAAATATCAAACTAAAAATATAGAAATACGTATTAGGTGTTTACGCTAGTGTTTACTATCATTGGAATCGGCTTGATCCCCTCTTTTCAAACATGGTGATATCTCAAAATCTATATTTTGCGACTTATGACTCATTGTCCTAAACGGATCACAAATATACCCAGAGGAGGACCTAAACCCTCCTGAAGAACAACTGTAGAGTGAGAGAGACTTGAATGAGGGTGGGGGGATAACCTTGGCTGAGGTGGATGACTAGGCCAGAAACCACGATGGATGGAAATCTCTAGTCGTGGCCTTATTCTTGGATCCAATGCCAAACAGCTAATGAATTAATTGAAAAATTGATTGGACAAACCATGAAACATTTACTAATCAAATTTGCTAAGCTATGTTTCGTTGCATAGGAAGGAAATCTTTTTTCACTTAGCAAGGATAAATCGGCTCATCAAGACATTATTTCACACAAATTTGTTATTTGATGTATTTTCCCTAAAGCAACAGAAGAATGTATCATATGTGATGTGTTTCAGGAAAATGAGTCATAAGTCGCAAAAAATAGATTTTGTGATATTATCATATTTGAAAAGATGAGACCAAGGGGATTCCAATGAATGCATCTAATACGTATTTCTATATCTTAAGTTTGTTATTTTCATTTCTGAAAAAAAAAGTTTCAATATTTTTAGGTGGACAATTACTTTTAAAGTAGCTAAATATACTCTATGGGGTGACCCTATAAATGCATGACAATGTTTGATACACTGTCTTGCATTTTGATACATGTATTTATACTGACACAACACTAACGCATCCACTAACTATTTGTACATTACTACCGCTGTGGGGATATCTCGAGAGGTGCTAGGCCGAGGGCATCTGCAATGCAGGCCCATTCAGATACCCCCACAACGGTAATAGTATACTAATAGTTGGTGGATCCATTAGTGTTGTATTCTACACATCTCACAAATTCTGCATCATTATAAGACGGAAAACACAGATTTTAATTAAGTTGTTTTATTTTCGTAGTGGGGAAAGCATTGATTTTATAATATATATCGATCACTTTCAGGAATAGTCAATGTCTGTTGAGAATGTCGTACACGTCTGAACAATGTTCCTTCATCTATGATAGTTTTTTAGGGAGGTGGGCGGGAACAAAATGTTTTCCCTGTTGACGATGGGAAACAATTCCCTAATAATTAGAGTGAAAAATGATAAATACTGAGTATATCTGAATGTATTCTGTATTGTATTCATTCAATATATCGATCTGTTTATTTTAAACTATATTTGGAACCTGAATTTTCCTTTGAATATTATGCGTTATTTGAGGGGATTGGTGAAGGCATTTTGGGAATGCATGTGGGTGTATTATAGTGCAGATAATTGTAAATGTATGTATCCGCCGTCACCATTAACATCAGCTATTATAAATAGCTTTCAGCTTGAAGCATTGAGACATTTCCACCAGGAGTCTGAAGCATAGACAACGTGCAGGACATTCATTGCATCGATTTTATACAGGTAGCGTAACAACTTTTATTCACATAGCGTAACAACTTTTATTCACGTAGCGTAAAAACTAACTCTAACATCCACTACGACCGAATGGTTCGTTTTCCATTGGAAATTGATTCCCGACAAAAAGGTACATGTGCGCCTATGTATACTTTAATTTTCTATTACATATATGGGTGAGATTTTCAGAATATGTACAATTGGCAGCTCTACAAATTTAGGAAATTTGGGTGAATTAGGCTGAAAAATGATGAGTACTGGGTATATCTGAGTATATTTGGTATCACATTGATTCATAGTATCAGTTCTGTTATGTTAAACTGCATTTTGAAGCCCATTTTTGTCTTAAATGTGGGTTTAATTTGAGAGCATTGGTGAAGACGAATTGTGTATTTTCTAAACTCCTGACCCCTATATTTGATGTATCACTGATAATTAAGTCAAATATCACAAAATTGATATCTTTGAATGTTATCTATTCACAAACCTTTATTATTATTCAAGTTCGTCAGTTACAAGAAAAGGTCATGTGATTCTAAAATTAGTAAAACTAAAATTAGATCTTCTATCTGGCCCTAGAAATGCTTTAATAGCTTTAATCGATCAACTATATCTGAAGTGTATTGATTATGTATGGGGGACAGGTTTTCAGAAAATGTACAATTCGCCTTCGCCAATTCTCCAAAACAACTCACATCTAAGACAAAAATGATCTTCAAAATGTAGTTTAACATAACAGAACTGATACTTTAAATCAATGCGATACCAAATATACTCAGATATACCTGGTATTCTTCCTTTTTCAGCCTAATTTAGCCTAATTTTCTGCCAATTGGATTTTCTGAAAATCTGACCCATGTATGTACATATCTCACGTTATCCTAAAGGGTACATTTAACTACTTTAGTAGTAATTGACCATTAAAACTATCGCAAACCTTTGTTTCATGTACAGTGAAACCCCCTCTATTAAGACCACTCTTGGGACTGAACGATTTGTGGTCTCAAAGCGAGGTAGTCTAGTCCGGGGGCAGGCAGAACCCCAATTTGGGGATCAACCTTGCGTTCTGGGTCATACAATGTTTCAGGATTGATTCTAGAGCTCTAAAATTTCCTGATTCCAAATCTACCAAATGTCACTCTCTGAATAAAACCAAACCTTTTATGAATTTATTGCAATTAAAAGGATATTCCCATTATTGGTTGAATTAAAAAAACTCCCACTTACAAATGTGTGCAGCTTCGATTTCTGGTGTCCAGTCACCCATCTATTTCTTCTCATGTAAACTTAAATCTATCATCATAATAATGGATCATAATGCCTTTGAGTTATCTTCCAATGAATTCACCAAATTATCTCTGAATAGAACCGAATCGAGTATGTAGCGTCCATTGGACGGCTACATGTAGCGTCCTATGGACGGCTACAGTAAGACCCCTGTAGCTTCGCAGCCTGTTACGTTTGGCCAGGGTGAAAGACGGCCGTGGTAGGCTCCAGTAAGCCGCCTTTGGAAAGCTAACCACTGGCTTGCGCACATAGGGTACATGTCAGATGAAATAACCATTGGTTTATCTTGAATTAAGCTGGCAACAAAACATAACCAGTTTTTCTTCTATATTTTTTGCTGGGTGAAGGCAACCTGTTTTTAGTATATTGTAATTGAATTGAATTGAAAATCTATTATTTGTCAAAAAAGGTACAGCTGCGTGAAGTTTGACAGATAGGTCAAAAAGTTTATGGAATTGTATTCCATCTCTTCCAGCTGTTACCGTTCATGAAGAGGGTTATAGTTTTACTAATAGGGGCTACACATGGTTAAAATACAAGTACAATAAGTACAAAATCTATGAAATCATGAAGGTGAGATTTTAACACTTTGCCGTGAGTACTATGCTGTACAGCACAGTTTACAGGAAGGAGGTCAAAATAACTATATGGTAAAGTAGTACATATAGCATACAGTATGATAATATCCAAAAAAGATATGTGGGTATACATAAATCAAGTTTTTTAGCTTTACTGCTTACTAAATAAGGTACTGTAGAATGCAATACAAGTTTTTCGTGCTGCACAGCCACATTAGTGGCTGGGTTAAGTGACTTTATACTTCAAGTCATGCTACAAATGTCCCCCTTAGGCATAAATGTACCTTAGGATCATAGAAATCTTTTTATCCAAAGACACAAGTGAGATCACCTTCTCATGGTAACAGGGTATGATTATTTTCAAAATAAGGTTTTTAGTGTATAACTTGTATCCTTTTCTCAGGAATGTTACCAAACTTGACAATATGAATGTTATTTTGAAGGTCAAATTTGAGATTTCAGTCCAATCTTTTGATATACGGTTGTTTCAAATGATACTGTAACCTCAGGTTATATATGAATACCTTGTGATCTACTGAATATTGTTCCTTAGGTCAACAGCTCTGTATTCATACTCTATTTGTCCATACAGGCCTATTTTAACTACATCTACTGTTGCTGATAGAAAAAATAGTCAAATGCATTTTCTATGCATTTCTATGGAAAAGAGCCGAACAAAAATAATGCATGTTAAGATCTTTTCTACATTCACATAGAGGTTTAGCAACCAAGATGAAATCCCAATTAGGGCATAATCATATCTAGTTTATGATGACCTCGAACTAAGATATAGGTCATATTCTCAAGGTCAAACTAGGAAATTGCTATATTCAGCTATATACAGCTGGAATTGCCAATTTTAGTTGGTTTAGTAACTGTGTATACATGGAAAACAGTATAATTTCTACACAGTTCAACATTCAGTTGACCTTAATACAAGGTCAAGGTCATTTGAAGTATGGAAGTACCACAGTGCAATAGAAAAAAACTCTTCTATCCAAAATATGATGTTTTATTTCAAATGGCTACCAAGAATACACTCCATATCTTTGTTTCTGTGACCATTGCTTCTATAAGGACAACATTTGTGTCAAATTTTCCAAATAATATTGTGTTAAATTATGAGCCCAATCTAATTAAGTGATTCTTAAACTCTAAAACAAATAGTCTACTTTTATCTTGAGAATCATAGGTAAATCATGAAAAATCTAGTGAAACTGGTACAAAATTGGGGCGTCCTTTTTAAGCTCTTTCTTATGTTCACTGATGATAGTTCATAGTCCATGGGCCAGGGGCCTCAAATTTTTTATATTAGTACCATCTCAGGGGACAGATTCTCACCTATCCCAAAAAATTGAAGGGGTCAGTCAGGGACTTTTGAATCAACTATGATATCCTTTTCAAATGTGTAGCTTATTGGCCACCAGGGGGTGCTGAAGGTAAATATTTTAGGTCTTTGGCCTATACATGGTGGAAATATTATTTGTTGAGTACAATGCATTAAAAACCAAATGAGCTGAGTAAAATTCCCTTTTAATTTATGTATACTACATGACTATAACATTATTAGATGATTTTCTATGATTTGTCAAAGATAATTGGCAGAATCGCATATTTATTGTTTTTTGTAAAGATATTATATTAGCAAATTACATTATGAAAAGCATGTTAAATTGTTCACCAATGCACATATTAAACCATAAATTTAGCACATGATGGGTATCAATTTACCAAAAAGATTGGGACTCAATTTCTAATATTCTCAAAGTTATGATAATTTTGTTGATGGAATCTGAATACCACTGCACAGTAGACAAAATATCATATCACACCTGTTTTTCATGATGAGATGATTTATGCTAAAATTGGCAAAGTAAATGATCTTAAATCTGTTAACACACACTCAGCATGTATATAATATATATAATCATAATTTTCATGAGGTAGTTGAAGAAAGAAGCTTTTCCTTGATATGTGAAATACTTTGTATTTTAACGGTAAATATATAGTACTGGAGGTGAATGTGTTGTGCAAAGAAATTAGTAGCCAGTTAATAGTTAGGATAGTTTTGAAAAAATTGAAACATCTGCTTGGCAATTATTACATACTGACCATAGAAGGATAGATGGAGCTTTCAAAGATTTCATAATTTATCCCGAGATTTTATTGCTGATGCCATCAGCGAAATTGCTGAAATCAAACTGTTCTTACACATCATTCCTATCCCAGAATATTGCCTTCCTGACTTTCTTTCACTTTTGTATATTTGGCATTTTAGTCTCCATATCACCGTATATATCTTGTACAACTTACATAAAAATACAAATCATACTCTTCATCAATACTGGAATGGAATGCCACGTCATGAGGGTGTCTACATAACAATGAGGGTGTCTGCATTAACAACATTTTGAGAATTTAAATGGGATATGGCTGCAGTATTCTTATTTGAGAGGGAATGTATACAGTTCTATTGTATTCCAGATACTTCCAGAACACTGTAAAGAATATTTATGTGTACCTATTGTCACAAATACTTGAAGCATCCACCATCTGTGCACTGTATACCAATAACAAGTTAGATGAAGTGAGAGATGGCATAATCTGACAAATATCATGAAAAGTATCTGTACTAATGACTCATTTTTTCAATATTGCAACAAATAGGTCAAAAAGAACGAAAAAACAGAAACAATGTGTAAAAAAGTGAAAGCTAAAAATGTGCTTAAATGTTGATTCCCTCAGAAGATCTCAGTTGTATTGCATGAACAGATAAAATGAGATACACTGTTTATATAGAATGTTATCAACATAATCTGCTGAATCTAAAAATAGGCCTGTTGATGGCCAAGAAATTTGGAAAACCAAAATATCCCGTAATTGTTGGTTCCAAAGAAAAATGGGAGTAGTAAGCCTTGTGTAGATTTTAAAAAAATCAACTCTGTTACCAAAAAGGACACTCATCCACTCCCAAACACTCAAGATATATTTGATAGCTTGGCAGGATCAACTGTCTTTTCCAACATTGACCTAACAGGGATGTAGGAAGCAATTTAAACATGTAACATTTAAACATTCAAACATTTAAACATTAAACATTTAAACATTACAAAAATTAAACATAACATAAACAATTTAAACTTTGCCCCACAAAGTGAAATTGTAATAAAATAGAGTAATAATAGTATGTAATACAATCGAGGTATAGACTTGCTAATTTTGTAATCCCAACCTTCAGGAGGGCAGGTGCCATGCGTTTAGAGCAATAGTTATACAAGATAATCCTAGTTCAAAATGAATGATAAGATACAAGGTGATAAGGTAATAATGATAATATAATAAATGGGTGATAATTGATAATTTAAAAAGATATAATGAGGTTACACAATGTTACATAAAACAATGATTTCTTTTCTTTTAGTTTTTGTCTGAACCATCTCACGATGAATAAAGAATTCTCTTATCTCATCTTCTATTCACAGTTGGACTAATTTAGGCGCTTTATAAACCGGCTATCTACACAACTGATATCATGTCTGGTAAGATAAGATATTACTATTGATCTTCTACTTTTTTGACTCAAGGAACCAGAAACAACAGTATTTTATATCCAAAGTGAATGAGTGTGAAAAACGTCCCAGTTGGGGAATAGGGGAGTTGCATGTGCCACTGCGCATGTCTGTACAGTGCATCCTGGGATGGATTCTTATGAAATCGGACATACAAGTAATTGTTATCAGAGTTTTCAAAAATGTTGTCACTAATATCTTAGCTTGTATTAATGATCTATGTTAACCAAATGCATGATGGGAAAGACGTTGACTTGTGGGATGGAAACATGTATAACACTGACATTAGAGAATTAATAAATAGTCATTGCTGAATATAGCATGTTTTCTGTAGATTTCGGACTGTACCATTAGTCCCATAATTCCATGCGAATCAAGATTCATAATGGCGGCTATGCATGTCCCCTATTCCTAACATTTAGTTCCAACGCCATTCATTTACAATGCTCTCCTTACAAATATATAGATTTTTTCAATGACAGTTTAACACTGAAGCATCAACATAAATGTTTATTCAAATTTTGTCCGGGAATAATGTTTTACTGAATTATGAATTTAGAGTGCCAATGTTGCATTCCAATACCTTGTTGCGTTCCAACGCCCTCTGCAAGACCATTTTCCTCACAACTAAGTAATTGACTGATAATGATGGTAATTCACCCTTTCTTAATGCTTACGATTGTAAAAGTAGAAAGAATTATCACAGAAATGCCAGAAAAGAATGATGACAGTTATTGTTGCGTTCCAATGCCCAACAAAAACACTAAAACAATTAAATGAATGAATTAAATGAATGAATATATCTAATTAAAATCACAACAAAACATCATTTTTACACAGAATTTACAGCTGTATATTTATAGTATAGCAGTCATTATTAATGGTACAATATTTAAAATTAAAGTTTTGTTCATCTCATACTTAATATTATATCCAAGGGCGTTGGAATGCAACAAAAGGCGATTCATGCTTTTCTTAATTTTGTGAGAATAGATCATATAATAATATTAAAATACCATGATGTAAAAATACTTTGATAAGTTTGTAATTTTTAAAAATTGATGATTTCTAATCTCTATGATAGATTTAGAGGTGAAGCCATCTTTAATGAATGTCTAGGTGTTTACTTCCTATGTTATGTAATGGCGCATGCACATCAATACACATACAGGTTAACTAACAAGTTGGTTGAAGGAGCATGAATAACAATTTTCTAAGCGACTGAAACCAACGAGTTAGTTAACAGCTTTATTATACATGCTTTCAATCCTGAAAATAGAAAAAAAATCGAGTAAAACATTTTGGATTTTAGGATGGTATAAGATAGACACAATACCCAATAAGACACTGAGAGATACACACTATGCATAAATCACTCTAGATATGTTGTGTTCAGAGCAATGCGTGTTTAATAAACCATGTTAAATTGCACTATTAAGCTGCCTGGATATGAATCGAAATACAACATGAGGAAAGTACTACTACTATTACTAAATGTTAAAATTGTGCGAATAGAGGATCTAAGCCCATTATTGTAACTGTACCTTGATTTTATCTGAATAAAAATCTTATATATATATGTGTATTCTGAGTAAGAACTATTGCAGGTGAAAATATGACACCCAATGATCGCTGCGTTGATGGATTGAAAGACTTGCATGAACGGTGCAACCAGAACAAGTGCCTTGATGACTTCCTTCAATCTGATAAATCAAGTTCTTTACTTCAATGTGACCAGATTTCAAGGATTCTTAGCGTTGGAACAGGTACATAACATAATCAGTAATGAATATTCATCAACCAGTTTAATCATCTGATGTATTAGGCAGTACTCATAAGTAGTATTTTTCATTGAGGATTCTTCGTTTATAGTAAATTCAGAAAAGTTGCTAAATGTATTTAAAGGGTGAAATTCCCTGAAAATGTACAATTTGCCTTCACAAATCCTCTCAAATAATTCAAATTTAAGGCAAAGATCAGGTTCAAAATATACGTTAACATAACCATACTCACTCTTATTTAGCAGAATTTGAGAGTATAGAACAGACAGTAGATTTAGAAGTAGATGCATTTTCTGGAAATGCATTATCTGAAAGATTAATAACCTCTATTGTCGCTGGTGCATCGTTTGTGCATAGTTCTGCGGCATTGCCTTAGTACTATACACCAAACAGTGCACAAGCAGCCCCTCATTGTTAGTCATTAATTCTTAAATACCAAATTGTACATCTCCTTCGTTGTTTCAGGCTTTGGTGATATAGAAAATAACTTCATCTCTCGGTGCAAAAATGCTGAACAGTTTGTTGGAATTGAGCCAGATTCTGCCCGATGTGAAGAAGGTCGCAGAAAAATTAGCACAAGACATCCTCACATTAAGGTCAGTCTTGTGTGGAATGACTGTAACAGAAGAAGGTTGTACATGTGTAATGTGTTCCAGGAAAATGAGTCACAAGTCGCAAAATTGATATTTTTCAAAGTGTTTTTTTCACTGGTTCTCTTTATTGAAATGTCTAATTATAGTCATAGGAATCTATACAACAAATTTCCGGACATTGTATCAAATATATCCCTACGTTCTGAAGGCCTTCACATGGAGCATATTTAGTTACTTTACTGGTAATTACCCATCCAGAGACATTGTAAACATTTTTTTTAAAATAAAGATACCAAACTTAGATATAGATTTACTTATTAGGTACCCTAGTGTTTAATATCATTGGAATCAGGTTGATCTCGTCTTTTCAAATATAATGATATCTCAAAATCCCTATTTTGCGACTTATGACTTATTTTCCTAAAACGGATCACATATGTAGATGATCGGTTGGATTTTGGGATATTATTTGAAAATGTGGTATGTGAACAAAAAGGAAATTGTCCTTTGAATAAAACAACCAGCATAAAAATTTAACCAGACTAACAATATTTCTTTTTACAGTTCTTACTATAAATGAAAGGTAAACTGTTTAAATATAAACTAATATAAACAAAATTGTTTCTGGGGCCAGTTTTTCTGTTCAGGCTTATTGGGGAGACGTGTGTATTACATGGAGGATGTGACCTTTTCACTAAGAACATTTGTGATGTGTTTTAGGAAAATAAGTCATAAGTCGCAAAATTGATATTTTCTAACTTGTTTTTCCACAAGATTTCTTTATTCAAATGTTCTGATTTTCAGAGGGTTTAGCCGTTATAGTCATATAAATCCATGTAACAAATTTCAGGACATTGTTTTAAATATATCCCTACGTTCTGAAGGCCTTCGTATGGAGTGTATTTAGTTAATTTACTGGTAATTACCCATCCAGAAACATTGTAAACTTTAGCAGTTATAGTCATATGAATCCATGTAACAAATTAAGGGACATTATAACTAATATCATTGCATTTTGAAGGCCTTTGTATCATGTCTATTTAGTTACTTTAATGGTTTATTCAGCCAGAAAAATTGCAAACTTTTGTTTTTTTTAAAAAACAGTTAAACTTGAAATATAGAAATACATGTTAGGTGCCCTAGTGTGTACTATCATTGGAATCCGCTTGATCGACTCTTTTCAAATTATGTGATATCTCAAAATCTATTTTTTGCGACTTATGACTCATTTTTCCTAAAACGGTTCACATTTGTAACTTTTGATGCGTATAGAGAAATGAAACTAATAATAATGATTATATTTCATGTGGCAGGTGACATGTTTTGATGGAGTCTTTGAGGATTATGAGGAACCAGATGAGAAGTTTGATATTGTGCTCCTGAACCATGTGTTGTACCACTTTGAGGATTGGAGCAGTACAATA
This sequence comes from Sthenelais limicola, assembly GCA_942159475.1. Classification (NCBI taxonomy): domain Eukaryota; kingdom Metazoa; phylum Annelida; class Polychaeta; order Phyllodocida; family Sigalionidae; genus Sthenelais; species Sthenelais limicola. The sequence continues at coordinate 111,453,284 of OW804098.1, forward strand.
AAACGTGCTGCAGCATTGTTAAGAAGTGGAGGGAGAGTCTTCATCGCAATTAGTTATGGTGGTCTGAATGCCAAATTAGGTCAGTTTTCCAATGCAGCTTTTTTAGATTGATGTTATCATCAATCTAAATGGATTGGGGTGAGATCTGTCAATCATTGATAGCATCTTGGCTCCTCCCATCCTGGATATCAGTGTGAAGAATCTGTTGATTCTGATGTCAGCAGATGGGATCAGAATCATGCTGGTAATGGCTGGGAGGGGGAGGGGATGGCGTTTAGGTGTGAATTAAAGGGTAGACCATGTGTGAATTAAAGTGGCAAGTTGCGAAATAAGATGCCTCATATGCAAAGGTATTAAAGGGACCAACAGAATCACATGGAATGACCAGTCATATATGGGATAGGGATTTCATGTTTTCTGTCTCCACTTCCTCTCCCTCCTACTATCCCTCCCTCTCAAACTTTACATTTAACTGACATCAATCTCTGTTTCCCTTGGAAACGCAATCTTCTACATGAACCGGAAATAGATAAATAAATGTAAACTGATCACTGTTAACTATTTCTTGTTTTGTAAAGCTTTCATTTACACTAGGTACAACAGGTATCCCCTTTGTATGTATGTATGTATGTATGTATGTATGTATGTATAGGTTTTTATTTCCGGAAGTGTACATTTTCAATAATGTAAGTTATTAAATTTATACAGTAGTAGTTGATAGATAGATTGATGCTGCAACTACATTAATATGATAAACTATTATGGCAGTAAGAATAACATAAACCGGACAAATACAATAAACAATAGTAGGTTGGGCAAGCCAGTGCCATGATGGTCTAGTTTCTTGGTAGTTTGCCTACCTCCTCGCTTTTAACTGAGGTCTGGTACAGTACAGTACTTCTTTATGCTTTTGTTGATACATACGGGGGTGTTGTAGCCTTTTCGGGGTTTCTCACCTGCCCCTAGTTGCTTTTCATGTTCATTGGAGGAGAAACAATAGGTGAGATATAATTAAAAACTTTTTACTAATTTAGGGGGGTTTGATTTGTACATAAATTGAGTGCAACGAATTTGCCACTCAGATTCAATTGATGGAGTGTTATTGGTTGGGTCAACTGCCATTTTGCCACTTGGATCATATGATGGAGTGTTAATGGTTCAGTTGTATTATTTGAAAAAAGGACAGAAAACAACATAAAAGATATACATACACAAAATAGGAAAATAAAGTATAATATGTAAGGTTTTAGAGTAGTTTGGTGTGAGAAAAGCTTCATGAATAATACATGACTATGTGACAGTGAAATGAGTCACAAAATCACAAAACACATGGGCAAGATTTCAGAAAATGTACACTCTTTAGATCTACACATTTGGTAAATTCTGCATAATTCGGCTATAAATGATAAATAATAGTTTATATCTGACTATATTTGATAGTGCCTTGATTCAAACTATCAGTTTGGTATGGAAGACGAGAGTGTTCATGTGATGAAAAGTAAAATTCAGTTTTATTTTTAAAAAAGAAAATCATTTTCGTTTCAAAAATCATTGTGCATCACATTTAAATAATAAAATCACTTTCGATTTTCGTTTTGACTTTCGTTTCAAATTCACAGGTCACTACTGGTATCGTTTTAATTTTCGTTTCAACATCACATGTCACTATTGTTTTGATTTCCGTTTTGACTTCCGAGATTTTAAAAGAGACGAGATCTCATGAGATCTCACTGGAAAAATGGTGGCTCCTATGGGAGCCGCCATCTTGGATTGGTTATGCTTCTGTTCCTGTAGCCATAGATTCTGTAAGGACATACCGTATTTCACCGATAGAACGCCCAGGCGTTTATTTTTTTCAGGCCACTCTCACCCCCGGCCCTTTACCTGTTACAAACCCCTCCTCCTCCTCCTCCTCCACCTCCATCGCTCTACCTACTCCTGCCCCACCTCAACCTCCTCCTGGGGGAGGGCAGAGTGAGGGGAGGAGTGAGTAAGATTGGTTGCTTAACACCCTTATCAACACATTTATTATGGTTATATCACGGGGAGGAGGATGAGGAGCGCAGGAGGAGAGTGTGTGTGTTGGGGGGGAGAGGATGAGGACAGAAAGGTAGGAATGGGAGGAGGAAGAAGGAAGGGATCGAAGCAATGGAGGAAGAAGAAGAGAGGTGAAGGTGGGGGAGGGGGATAAAAGGGGATGGGGACAAACCTTTTTCCGACCAACTTTTTTTCCGACCAACTATTTTTTCGACCCAACTTTTTATACGACCAACTTTTTTTTACCAACTTTTTTTTATGATTTTTTTTTACGAAAGATGTACCTGTCCACACATTACTCATTATTATTAAGGAGGGGGAATAAAAGGGGAGGGAGAGCAAGGGAGGTAGTCGGGGAGGGGGTGGAGAAGGAAAATTGATAGATGTTTAGGTGTGTGTGTGGAGGGGTGCAAATTTTTTTCCATGAAACCCTCTTTTTTATTTTAATTTTTTTTATTGAGAGTATTTGTCAATCGATACAGGAACAAAGTATATAAGTATAGACATAACAAACAAGGTCATTATACACAAACATTTTTTTTTCCTGTATACAAAAGGTAGGAAAATGGCCTCAGTCCTAGTGAAACTAGGTCTGGTATGATTGGCCATTACCTGATGGTATAATCATAACTGTGACACATAGCATACACATAGCAGATATAGGGCTAACTAGAAGACTAAAAGAAAACTACGCTTATATCAGTCATTCTCATCTCTCCTCTCCCTCTCTTCTCCTCCCCCTCTTTCTCTGTCCCTCTCTCTCTCTCTCTCTGTCCCTCCCTCTCTCTCTCTCTCTCTCTCCCTCCTACACCTTAGGCCTACTACCCTGACATAGGCCCCCTGTGATTTTAGCCATTTTTGGTAATCAAATTAATATCTCCAAATTAAGATAAATGTCCAGTAAATTGTTGGATTCCTATAAGAATAGAAAGACAACTGCCTCTACAATCCAAGTGCCGAAGGAATCAAAGAGGAAGGAATCAAAGATGGCAGCACCTATGGGGGCCATCATTTTGTGCACGAAATCTCGTGATATCTCATCTCGTTTTAAGTCTCGTTCATAGATTTTCATTTCCATTTCAAGATGGAAATGAAAACGGAAATCAAATTCAAAGCGGAAATGAAAACGCCTGTGTCTTTTGAAACATACTTTAAAACACAAGGAATTTTTAGTTTTTAAATGAGATGGAAAATGATTTTGAAATTCAAAATGATTTTGGAAATGAAAATGATTTTCTATTTAAAAAATGAAACTTTCCACGCGTGAGCACTCTCGTCTTTCATAGTTTGGTCATGTTGAACTGAATTTCAACTTCATTTTCGTCTTAAATTTGGGTTATTTGAGAGGAAATTGGTGAAGGCCAATTGTACGTTATCTGGCGATTTCACCCACATGATTTTCAAAGTTTAGTTCAAAGGATCTCTTTGTAGGATATAGTATTCATTGGTGATTACCCAACTAACTTCTTCCAAACTTAAAATAAATAGATCTATATTGGTCAGATTTTCAGAAAAATGTACAATTTAACTTCGTCAATCTTCTCAAATAATCCAAATTTCAGACGAAAATAAAGTTCAAAATACAGTTATATCTAACCAAACAGATTGCTAGAATGAATGCAATGGCAAATTTACCTAGTATTGATCAAATTTAACAGAATTTACTAAATGTGTACAGCTGCCAACTGTACATTTTCTGAAAATCTGACCCATATTTGGATACATCTTCATATCACATTTGTAAACATGGTTGTATCTTAAAAATGCAGTTATACCAGGTTCTGAGGGCCACTACATAAAGAACATACTTTAAAGTTATTCAATGATTGACATTCTTTCAGGAAATAATGGTGATAAAATGATCAGGAAGGCTATAGAAGATAATGATCTGCTCTACACTGAAGGTATGAACTGTTTTAATTTAAATCTGAATATATGATATGTGGAGATGAGTCATAAATTGCAAAAATGTTATTTTTAAAGTGTTTATTTTACAAGATCACTTTATTGGAATGTTCTGATTTTTGGGGAGTTTATTACTTATAGTTATATCAATGTATGTAATATATCCTTTCGTTTCGAAGGACCTCATATGGACTACATTGAGTTACTGTACTGTTTATTGCCCCCAAGAAATATTGGAAACTTTTTTTTTTCAAAAATGAAAATATCAAACTTAAATTCTGGCATCCTTATTAGATTATTAGACTGTTTACCATCATTGGAATCGGCTTGATCTCATCTTTTCAGATATAATGGTATCTCAAAATCTATATTGTGCGACTTATGACTCATTTTCCTGAAACACATTACAAATATAACATCAGTGCATCACATAATGATGATGTGGTAGTGTTGCTATATATACAGAACCCGTGTTTTGAGGCGGGAGTGAATATTCACCGATGATGGTCAAGGGGTGGTAGCCCCCCAACCGTCAACCATCGGTTGTTCTCTTTATTTCAATCCATATTAATGTCTCTGGAATTACCTGTGTTACGTCCCTTTGTCATTATCCGAAGCAAAATTCTCACAATCTAATTGTTGCTTCCATATTTTTTTGAAAAAATATGTAATTACTTTCTGGAAGGACAATCACTGACAAAGTAGTAAAATATATATTTTTAAGTGCAAGTGGATATATCCATGAATAATTGATTACCTCTGTTGTACTTATTGACTTATAAATAAATATAGTACAGGCATTTTCGGTAGATTTTAGGCCAAACCTGGAATAGACTTGTTTGCTATGGTACCCCAACCTGTATGGTATATTTTATATTCCCTGCAATCAACAATGCTAAATATTCTTCATGTTGTCAATAATGGCCTGAGCTAGGTGCTTCTTCCCATAGAGACCAATGCCATTTTGTGGAAAATGTCACAACAACATCAGTCTAAAAGAGCACAGTCCCCAGGCGGGGACTTTTCAGGGAATAATCCCCCATGTGTCCCGCATCATATATACACAAATCAGCTTTACATTATTTTATTACGGGTTCCGTGCTAAAATGTCTGTACTAATAATCTTTCTCTGTGGAAGGAAATTCCACCTCATAGTTGAGATGGTTATTCAGGAAGCCTCACCAAGCAGAGTCAATTGCCTTTAATATCATTATTCTATGTTTTCTTTTTACAGAAGCACTACCTGACATTGAGATTGACCTTACCAATGAAGGGGAGGGTTATTATGACTTCCTTTATTTGATGTTGTCAACATCGGCCACTATTGAAGAGGTAATTAAATGATATGATGTGCTACAGGAAAATGAGTCACGCAAATATGATTTTTCACAAAGTGTTTTTATTCACAAGATGTCTTTTTCTAAATTTTCTGGTTTTGGTGTGTGTATGTGTGTGTGTATGTGTGTGTGTGTGGGGGGGGGGTTAGTACCTTTACACATATGAATCTATGTACCAAATATCAGAACGTTTTATTAAATATATTCTTGTTTTTTGAAGCTCTATGTATGGAGTATATTTAGTTACTTTACTGGCAAATATCCCCCTAGAGATAATGTATTTTTTTATAATATATCAAGCCTAAGATATAGAAATACTTATTAGATGTACTAATGTTTACTATCATTGGAATTTAATCCTAAAATCGATTTGTTGCGACTTGTGACTCATTTTCCTGAAACACATCACATATAATAGTAAACGATAGGACTCCTAATACGTATTTCAATATTTTAAGTTTGATATTGTTAGTTTTGGAAACAAAGTTTGCAATATTTCTGGGTGGATATTTACTAGTAAAGAAGCTACTTATACTCTACATAACATGGATATATTAATTAGATTGTCTTGAAATTTGGTTACACGTATTCATGCTAAAAGAAGCATTGAGCACCCTAAAAGTGAAAACATTCCCACAAATATAGATTTTGAAAAACATCAATTTTGCGACTTGTGGCTCATTGTTCTGAAACAAATCACATATTGACCACAGTTTTACAATATTCTTAATACAGATTCCCAGGTGGCAATAAGCGTATTCAAACATTTACCATATCGGTCAGATTTTCAGAAAATGTAAAATTGGCAGCTCTAGACATTTAGGAAATACTGCTAAATTAGACTGACAAATTATAAATACCGGGTATATCTGAGTACATTTGGTATCACATTGATTTATAGTATCTGTTTAACTACATTTTGAAGCTCATTTCGGTCTTAAATGTGGGTTATTTGAGAAGATTGGAGTAGGTGAATTGTGAATTTTCTGAAAATCTGACCCATATGTAGGCCTACCTGCCTGATGTATATAAATTTGTTGCCATAAATGTACACTAACAACTCAAACGGTTCTTCTCTTATATATTATTTGTATGCAATATTAATATATGTGGTGTGCTACGTGGCCCTTCATTTATCATTGTTTCTTGAAATTTAAATACTATTTAATAATAATATAATTATTCATTGTTACGTAAGAATTGTTTAACATGATGTTGCATATGCTATGAGCTGACAAGCCTCCCCATTGGATTCCATCAGCTCTCCCTGACCCCCAATCAGAAGTATATGGGTCAGATTTTCAGAAAATGTACAATTGGCAGCCCTACACATTTAGTAAATTCTGCTAAATTAGGCTTCAACTTGGCCAATACTAAGTAAATTGGAGAATATTTGGCATTGCACTGATTCTAGCAATCTGTTTGGCCAGGTTGAACTGTATTTTGAAATTTATTTTCGTCTAAAATCTTGGTTATTTGAGAAGAATGGCGATGTTGAATTGTTCATTTTCTGAAAATCTGACCCATTTAAAAAAAAGCTAAACTATCAATTAGGATTTATATAATCACGTTGCCATGAATGTACACTAGAAAATAAAGCAATTCTTCTCTTATTATATTATGTGTATGCAATACTAATATGTGATGTGTTCCAGGAAAATGAGTCATAAGTCGCAAAATTGACATTTTTCAAAGTGATATATTCCCAAGATTTCCTTGTAGGAATTTTGTTATTTTTGATGTGACTAAAGCCGGATGAAGTATGAATACATGTACCAATTTGCAAGACAGTGTATTAAATATTGTCCTGCATTTATAGGGCCATCCCATAAAGTATATTTAGCTACTTTAATAGTAATTTTCCGCCCAAAAATATTGAAAACATTTTTTTCAGGAATAAAAATATCGAACTTAAATATAGAAATACTTATTAGATGCCCTTAATGTTTATATTCATTGGAATCCCCTTGGTCTCCTCTTTTCAAATATGATTATATTACGAAATCCAATTTTTGCGACTTATGACTCATTCTCCTGCAACACATCTCATATATGTTGTGTATTGCAGAGGAAGGAGATTATCGATAAAGCCATGCAGACTGCTGTGGTCCCTGGTACCAACATTGTCCTCGGCAAGCATAAAGCTTTCATCATACAGAAATAGGAAGACATTAGGAAGATCAGGACTTGCAGATTTGGATATTTATGTCTGTAATGTAACATGAGTAACATAATCACAAATCAAACTTAAAAATGATAGAATCAATTATCTTTTATTGTGATCATAATTATGACCTGTTATATGAAATGAATAGTTGTAGAGTTGAAGAAAATAAAAGTTAATGAAAAGTTTGAAACGTTGGAATGAAACCATCATACTAACTATACATTAATAAAAACAACTTCCCTAAATGTGATGATTTCTAGTTGTGGTGTTCTATTAGCTTAAGGTTAATGACAAGTTAGTGGGTGGACATTTCTCTACTTGGAAACCACAATGAGGAGCCATCCGTTACCTCCAATATTGGTAATCTGTACGATATATATACAGGATAGGTAACGAGTTGGTTGAAGAATTGTGAATATTGCACGAGTTGCGAATTCAATATTCACAATCCTTCTGAATCCTTCTGATTTATTGTATATGCTTTATGACAAATTATGCGTATTTATGCGTATTTTGTAGAAATGTTACCATTATAAGATGCTCTTGATCATGTTTTTCTGTTTGAATCGACCTTGGCCTATTACTATGCACCGCGTTGTTCTACCATCACTGTGAGGGGAAACCAAATTGAAAAAAATAGCTCAAGTTCCAAATCAATTTTAGACACTTTCACAGCTTTAAATCTTTTTAAAATAAAGCAATGGTTTGAAAAAGTGTAGACATCGATAATGATGAAAGCATTTTAGTTTATTAACTCATTTGATATGTATATTACACCTCTACCCGCATTGAAGGTTAGATTTTAGATTTATTCAAAATAACTCCAAAATTTCTCTATAAGCATGGTTTGCTCGGACATATTGTAAAGAAGACTAAGGGTTTTTAGCCCATAGGTTCAGTAAGATGAAGAAGTGAGACAAGAAGTCCGAGGTTGTAGTTCGTCTGGATTCGGCCTAGGCGGTGGTGACTCAGCGAGTAACAGAGTGCCTAGGTCCGAATGGTCACTTTATTTTATACTCCACAATCATGAATTATTCATACAATCAAACCCAGGAAATATTCCACTAGCTCTTCCCCTTCCCTCTAATTGGTTGAGGGAGAGAGAATCTTCCTTGCCCACACGCCGACCTCTGCTCCCCAGGCAGAGACCATATATGGAATGCACGCAGGTCGGATCCCTCTCCTCAGCCTTCCCCCTCCCACCCCTTACTCCTGGATCCCATGGCTCGTGCCAGCCCCCCCTCCCTCTTGGCCCTTCCCCCCTCTTGATACCCCAGAGCAGTGTATAAGTAATTAGGTCGGGCTGGGGGAGGTGGGGTGAGCCCTGAGTGGCTCATCCCCCCCTCCCTCCTGGCCAGGCCACGTGTGGCGTGCGTGCCCTGACCATGATCAGGGCTAAATAGGTCGGGTCTGGGATCCAAAGATGCCAATTCTTTACATTCGTCCCATATTTTATTTTTGTTGAAAGCTTTCTTTCGAACAAAATATTTAGCCACTGATCAACCCAGTCCAACCAGACAAGAGAAATAGAAATAAGGTTACATAATTTACACACACAAAATCATAGAAAAGGGTAAAGTAAAAGTATTATAAATTATTATATCTGTAGACCTAACGGGTCAAGATAGAAAGTTTCCAAAGGGAGTGGCTCTATTAAAAGGAGTGTTCATTTATATCAGAGGCCATCACCCTGCACTAAAAAGTCTTTTAGTCGAATATTATGTAAGAGAAGTCTCTGTGTTTTTAAGTGTGCTCCTGAACACTGTTAAATGTCTTCCTTTGTACTGAGCTAGTACTCACAAAAGTTCTCCAATACGGTCGTCACCGCCGTCTCCTCTGCCCGGCCGGTCAGCCGAGGCCCCCGCTGGACCTCGTCGCTGACCGACAGGACGCCCGTCTCTTTCTCTCTCCTCCTTTGGCCATGGAGAGTGAGAGCGGTTGGGTAGTCAACACTACAATATTTCCATTTTTAACCTCAAACGCTACAGAACACATGTCGACTTTACTGTAGCATCCCGTATAAACTCTTATTATTTGGAAAAAATACCTCTTCAAAGCAGAATGGTCGGAGACAAGGTGAGGGCTTCGATTCCATGGTGCTTCCTCTCAGGCTCCTCTGTCTCGACCGATTCTGTTTGTGTAAAAACAACTTCTCACAATGAGAGTTGAAATAAAAAATACCTATTTGGGCTGGATCCTTGTTCACGGATTCCACCATTTCCTCCCGAGAGAGAAAATGGATTTCACCCAGGTATACTACTCTGTGTTCTGTGATCTCCCTCGCACCCGAGAAGAGGACAGAACAAAAATTAATAGTAAATATTAAACAAGAGTAAGTTACAGACAAGTTCAAAAAGTGTTTGTTACCCCAGAGAAACCCAATAAACATTGGTAGACTAATTATTTCATCCTGGTCAGTCCGAAATTGGCAGCGTAATATGGTGAGGCGGGGGAGGGGGCAGGGATATGCTCGAGGGAACGAGAGCCAGTCCTAGCGCCTGGAGTGGCCTCTCCCTCCTCTCGATCTAGGTCTTGGAGGGCTAGGGCTACAGGGTGGTGGGTTGGGGGTCCTATTGGGATCTTCTCTCGGGGCTTAAGGTTTCTCAGACAACACAAAAGGTTGACTTTGCCTCTTGGGGCGAGCCCCTTTCGGCGGAGGTAGATTATTCCCAGGGTCATGACTCCTAGGAGAGTGGGGATGAGAGTGGCTATACCCCAGATAGAACTTTCGGACCAAGGGGTGGAGGAAATCAGGGGGGAAATGGGTTTAGGAAAATCTGTCAGGGCTAGTAAGGGTATTTCAGCTCTTGGCAGGAAAGTCAATTGCTGATCTAAATGGGGGTAAAGGGATAATTTGCCATAAGTCAGATTAAACCCGGGGAGGGGCATAATCTTGGGGATGGGGAGGGTTATATGGGACTCATGGCGTTGGATGCTACTCACACGCCAATCCTTTCCGACCAGGAGACAACCGCCTTCTAAAATCACCCTGGCATGCCGATGATACGTTTGTATCACTGGTTTTTGCCCAGGGCACCTCAAGATTGTTTCCAGAGGTTCATAAATAGCCAGAATTACAGAAGAAATGGACTCTCCCTCTCTAAACACTTGGTTTGTTAAGTTATTTCTTTTTACAATCTGCGCCTTACAAAGGTCTGGCTTTTTACCTAAAATAATATTTGTTTCGCAGGTCGGGGTTAGATGCTCTATTGCAGCTGAGCAAATATGGGGTTCAAACCCGATACAATGCTGAGGAAGAAATGACGCGCTGGATATGCTATCTAGGGCCACCTCCTCTTCTCCTACCAACTTTCTCAGGTGGTCAGCACCATATGGGACCGGAAAATACTTTAATCTATAGTGTAAAAATTGAGTGCCTGAAACTGCCGGAATTACTGTCTGGTATATTAGCTCCTGTTCGCCGTCTAATAATAGTCGAACGTTCAGGTGTCTATAATACCAGCGGTTATCTTGTGGGGTGTAATGTTTCCCTTCTTGTAATTTAGACAATATTTCTGCTAAGTAGGCCAGTGGTAAAATCTGGTCTGTTAAGAATCCCCTTTCCAGCTGAATGCGCTGGCGATAAAATAATTCGTTTTGACGGTGGTAATTTTCCACCGCCCTACTCACTCGCTGCAATAGAATATCCACTTCCCTTTTCATATGAATTCTATGAATATCTTTACTGAAACCATTTAACTGTGTTAGAATGTCTGTCACTTGGCGGGAGATGTTACTTGCTGCAGCTTGGAGCTGCGCGATGTCCAAGCGGTTCTCTGTCATGTAGAGCCTTGTCTGATTCAACACCGACACCATTTCTTCCTGACAATGGGCCAATGCGCTCTCGCTAGCCTGAGCTTCTTGTACTGCAGACCTTAATTCGTTCACCTGACCTACAGTAGCGGTGCCAAACAAGGCACGGCTTAGCGAGCCCACAAAATTGAATAGGCCTCTCTTCCTTCGGGTGTCTTGTTGGACTGGTGTTGGAATCTCTGCCTGGAGGAAACCCATGTGCTCCTCCCAGGCACTGACATCTCCGTCTCCCACAACCTCCGCCTGTCTGAGTTCTCCAATTCGCCTCCTTAGGACGGAGACCCAAGCACTGACAGGAGGGGGCGTGGGGGGTGTAGAACGATCACTGTTGTCCAAGTCGCGGTCAGGGCTCTGACCTCCCCTTCCTCATACACCAACACCCCTTCCTCCTCAAACAAATCGCCATTAGCCATCATAGCCAGGGTGATTATGAGGAGGGACTGGAAGGTGTAGGTTGAGAGAAGTCCGTCACTGGTGGTGCCCCTGGGTCGAACTCCCATGGTTGGGGCTGTGGTGGGGGTGACGGTGGGGGTGGGGGTGTAGGTGGTGGTGATGGTGGTGGCGATGGTGGGGGTATACAGGGCAGCTTCCTCGGCCTCTGCACGGGTGAAGTGGGCGTGGCTGGGTTTGGTGAGGAGTCAGGCCTTTCCCTCTTAGTAGAGCCTAGAGGGTGGAACACTTTGATCCTCTTTTCAGTGCATTCAGAGGTGGTGGTCAAGGCCTTGGGTTTAGGGCACTTGGTTGGGGTCTCTATCCTCCCTCTTTTTGCCCTTGACCTTGTAACAGGACCTGGTGGTGGTGTGCGCGGGGGAGCAGTCTCCACAGCAACGGCTGGTGGCAGGGGTCGGCGCAATGTAACTGGCTTGGGTGAAGCTAGTACTAGCACCTTCTCCCTCGGCGGTCGCTGCTGGGGTGGGCGTGGCACTTGTTGTGGTTGAGGTGGGCGTGGCACTTGGTCCTCGTCCTCCACGTGCATGTGCTCGTCCTCTGGTTGCTCTGCTCTCGCTTGGTCTTCCTGTTCTATCTGAATTGGAGGAGGCATGTTTGGTATGGGTAAATAAACAGTGTCGGGCACTGCCCTAGGCTGGGGTGGGGGAGGTGGTGGAACATGAACTTGTTGAGCTTTTTGGGCTTGTCTCCGAGCCTTATTTCTCTTTCCTTGACCCGCCCTCGGTTGCCTAGTTCTCAGTATATCCCATTCTATTTCCCCAGATACCATTTTTACCCTATCCCTATTTATACGCCTGCGTTCACCCTGGGGTCCCCTCATAGTTAGGGTGGTACCCCTTATCCCCGTTATTACATAACCATGATCCCACTTGGGATCTAATGGAGCGCTGGTGCCTGATAGCACCACCACATGATCCCCTATTTTTAGATCCTTTGCATTTGCTCTGGCCCTTAATCTCTCATAATTAGCCACTCTACTGGCCTCAGTGCGCTCAGCAGCTTCTCTGAACGCATCTGTTAAGGCCTGTAGGCGCTCACTGAGTACGGCATCTTCTGTTCCCTCTGGAGTGGGGAATATTTTAGAAAAGGGATATCTTGGATTGGTGCCAAAAGTTAAAAAATATGGTGTAAAACCAGTTACACAAGAAGTGGAGACTCTATGTGCCCAGAGGGTTGGACCTAAATGGCTCTCCCACTCTGCTGGTCTTGCATTGATGAATTTTCTTAGTATATTTTTAAAAGTTTTGTTAAATCTTTCGATTTTACCGTTTGTCTGGGGGTGAAAAGCTGTAGAATGCCTTACTTCAGTGCCTATGGATTTAAGGTACCCTTCCACTTGCTGGTTCATAAATTCAAGTCCCCGGTCGGTGATGAGCACCTCTGGGGGGCCATACCTAGGGACATATTCATTAGCCAGATAATCAGCAATGTTTTTAGCTGCTTTGGAGGGTATGGGTTTGACTTCTACCCAGCCAGTTGCGTGATCTATTACAGTCAAGATGTATCTATTACCTTTATCAGAGACTGGGAAGGGACCACAGAGATCCATTCCCAGTATCTGACCAGGATATTTTGCTATTGGCATCGCAGTAGGAGGTACACGCGCCCTACCCACTCTGTTTACAGCACACCTAGCGCATCGGATTAAGACATTATAGGTATCTCTTCTCATGGTGGGCCATTTATAAGCCTCTTGGATCCTATCTAGGGTCTTCCTCATGCCCTGGTGGCCTACTTCAGTGTGGGCGCGCCTCACTACTCTATGCCTAGCTGAGGGTGGCAGGCGGGGGTAGGCTGGCTTGCCTGGGGGAGGGGTGAGAGTAAACAGCATGCCATCAATTATGGTGTAATCCCCCTCATCCTCCATCCCCTGTTGAAATTGTTCCAACTCCCTCTGTTCTAAACGTATTTTGTCTTTCTCGAGTTTATCAAATTCCCAAGGAATCTCATCTATCTCCTCCAAGGCACAGACTTCAAGAGAACTGAGAGTCGGCCCTTCCTTCTTGGGGTTTGTTTTTATTCGAGAAAGCATGTCTGCCCGGATATTGTTTGCCCCTTTTCTATATTCAATGGGAGCCCCAAACTCTGCTATTAATACCGCCCATCTTTGAATTTTGGTGTTTTTAACTTCTCCCACAAACAGAGACTTTAAAGGCTTGTGGTCAGTGTAAATTTTGAATTCGCTACCCTGTAGATAAGGTCTGAGCTTGTTTAAGGCATACACGATTGCATAAGCTTCCTTTTCAATCGTAGCCCAATTGAGTTGTGGCCCAGAGAGTTGTTTAGAGATATACTGAACTGGCCTCTCTATGCCTTCACTATCAGACTGGACCAATATGGCCCCTATTGCGTAATCACACGCATCGCTATAGAGACGATAAGGCTTATCCAACTGGGGGTGCGCCATTACTCTATCTGAAGTTAGTAATTCCTTCAGAGTTTCAAATGAGCTTTGCTGCTCTTCCAACCATTCGAACCTGGCATACTTTTTGGTAAGTTTGACCAAGGGATGAGCTACCTTAGCATAATCTGGGATACATTGACGGTAATACCCAGTCATTCCTAGGAAGGAGCGAATTCCGCTCACATCCTCTGGAGGCAGCATATCCCTGATAGCGCTACATTTATCTGGTGGGAATTAATTCCATCTTTTGAAACTTGGTAGCCGAGGAGATCTACCTTTTCTTGTTTGAAAATACATTTACTCTTTTTGACTGTAATTCCGTATTCTTCTAATTTATCAAACACCAGAGCCAAATGGTGATCATGCTCCTCTTCAGATTTGGAATAGATTACAATATCATCTATGAAAGTCATGCAAAATTTGCCAATAAATTCCGAAAACATTTTGTTCATGGCCCGTTGGAAGACGGCTGGTGCGTTAGTGAGTCCAAAAGGCATCCTACGGAATTGAAATAGGCCCCTATGACACACAAACGCTGTCTTTTCCATGCTATCCGGGTCCATCTCTACTTGCCAGTAGCCGCTTTTTAGGTCGATGGTGGAAAAGACAGTTGATCCTGCTAAACTGTCAAAAATATCTTGAATATTTGGAAGTGGATGAGCATCCTTTTTGCTTACAGAGTTTAGTTTTCTGAAATCGACACAAGGTCTATTGCTCCCATCTTTCTTTGGGACCAACAATATCGGGCTTCCCCATGCTGAGCTGCTGGGTTCTATTACTCCCAGCTCCAGCATTTCATCTAATTCTTTATCTACAAGTTTTCTCTTGGCCAGGGGCAAACGATAGGGGCGTTGATTAATTGGACGTGCATTTCCAGTATCTATGTGCATTTTCACATCTTTAAAGGTACCTAATTTTCCCTGCTTTCCTATGCCAAAAACAGCGGGGTATTTTTCTTCCCATGCTTCTGCCTCTGTGTGGATAGAGGCGAATTCTTGATCTGCACTACCCACTTGTTGCCTTCTGTAACTTTTTCCTTCCAAAATTACCTTTCTTTTTCTGAAGCTAATTTGGGCATCTAATATAAATAAGGCATCATCCCCCAGAAGCAGTTCATGGTGAAGTTTTCTTACAATATAAACTGGAAATGAGCTACCCCCCAAGTTAACTATCGCCTGCCCTTCAGTTTTAAGATCATGACCAGAGAGTGATTTAAGAGATTCCCCCTTTGTCAATACGAGAGGCCGATGATGGGTTTTGCAAAAGGCTCTCCATACATCCTCCCGCATTAGACTCCTTGATGCGCCGGTATCAATGAGGGCACGCATCTCCATCCCCGCCACTGAGATGGAGAGGCAGAACCTCTCATCCGGCGTTTCTATTCCCCCTGGTTAACATATTTGGCTGGCTTTTGAGTGGTAGAGGCCATCTGCATGGCCGCCACCACTGCAGCCTGTACATGTGCATAGCGGTGGGAACATTCTCTTGCGAAGTGTCCCTCCTCCCCACACTCATAACAGACATTTTTACCCCTAAACCTCTTCCCTCCTCCCTGCTTATTTTTTTCCGGTCCTGGATTATCATTTCCCTTCCCCTTCCCTTTCCCTGGGTGATTTACTACCTGAGAACTGGCGATCGGGGGTGGGGGATAGGACGTGTTGAAATATGGGGGATACATAGGCAACATGGGTGTCTGAAAGGGGTACTGGGGTGCTGCACCTGATTGGGGAACGATCACTGTGGGGTTGGATGGTTTCCCCGTCTCCATCCTCTCTACTAATTTCGTAAGGTAATTCACCTTAGACTCCAAATCAGCTATCAGCTTCCAATCTGAAGCATCTTCTGGATTTGGCCCAGAGGGGGCCATTTTCTTAGGGAGGATAGCCCCAATTTCCATTGGTTCATCCTTCCTATCCCCTCTGGTAGGTTGTCCTGCCAGAGCGAATGTGTGAGCCGCAGCTGAGGCTTGTCTTATTGCCTCAGCCAGGGTATCAGGGCGAGCAGCAAATACGTCATGACGTATTTGCTCATCCCTGAGTCCCAACACAAAATTCCTGACCAACGTCTCTTGGACTATCTCGTGGTCCAGGTTATCCACGCTGTAAGCCCTCTGAGACGCTAGTTGGAACTTGCGTCCGTATTGTTTTGCATCCTCATATGGGAGCTGATAGAGATCGGTGAGCCTTGCTCGCAGCTGCTGTTCCTCCTCTTCATTCATGAAGAGGCGGAAAATCTCAGCCCTCGCCAGATCCCATGTCCTATTGGCCGGTACCTGTAGGAATCCTGCCACGCACCTCGCTAGAGGCCCGCTGGCAAGAGTTCCCAAAAGCTCTAGAGTGAGCGTATCATTCGCTACACAGTAGGCTTTTGCCCTGCTTATTCCATCTAGCCACTCTCTCAAAGTGTCCTTATTGGACCCATCATTTACTCCTAGCATGGCGCCATGGCGTTCCATGCGCCTTCTGACCTCCTTAATAGCTGCAAACCTGGCCCTCCTTTGACCCTCGTCAAGCATGGCCAAGTCCGCGGCATTGAGATCCCAATTGATGTCCGCCATGTTTTACACTTTGTTGAGAGAGTGAGAGTAAAGAAAAAAAAAGAAAACTAGATGGCACAAGGTACAGAGTTATAACCAACAGAACCCAGAACCTAGCAAAGTTTTTGCCCCGAACATTGCTCACCCACTCTCCTTGTATTATGAGTGTTTGAGTGTGATCATTCTCCCAACCCTATACAGTGGCCCAGATCCACCCTCCATACATCCCATAAATACAATTTATAAGCTCAATCAGAGTTTTTAGAGTTCCACTCACCTACTCTTCCAGCTCATCCTGCCTCTCCTAGGCTATGTCTCACTTCCAGTCAGAAGATTGGGTTGTTGCTCAACTTAGCAACAAGTCCCAGAAGTGGTTCGCCAGTGTAAAGAAGACTAAGGGTTTTTAGCCCATAGGTTCAGTAAGATGAAGAAGTGAGACAAGAAGTCCGAGGTTGTAGTTCGTCTGGATTCGGCCTAGGCGGTGGTGACTCAGCGAGTAACAGAGTGCCTAGGTCCGAATGGTCACTTTATTTTATACTCCACAATCATGAATTATTCATACAATCAAACCCAGGAAATATTCCACTAGCTCTTCCCCTTCCCTCTAATTGGTTGAGGGAGAGAGAATCTTCCTTGCCCACACGCCGACCTCTGCTCCCCAGGCAGAGACCATATATGGAATGCACGCAGGTCGGATCCCTCTCCTCAGCCTTCCCCCTCCCACCCCTTACTCCTGGATCCCATGGCTCGTGCCAGCCCCCCCTCCCTCTTGGCCCTTCCCCCCTCTTGATACCCCAGAGCAGTGTATAAGTAATTAGGTCGGGCTGGGGGAGGTGGGGTGAGCCCTGAGTGGCTCATCCCCCCCTCCCTCCTGGCCAGGCCACGTGTGGCGTGCGTGCCCTGACCATGATCAGGGCTAAATAGGTCGGGTCTGGGATCCAAAGATGCCAATTCTTTACAATATAATTTGGATAATTTGTGTTCTATTTGACACTACAAGAAGGCCTACAACAGCACTTCAGAACACGAATATTGGTCACTTAGAGCATGGAATTGTATATGGACACAACATATATACAACTTTACAATACGTTGTTTCAAGGGCAACGCATATAATACTGAGTATATCAGACTTTATTATATTATAATAAAGTCTGATGTACTCAGTATTTATCATTTTTCACTCTAATTTAGCAAAATTTGAGAGATGTGTAGAACTGCAGATTGTGTATTTTTTGAAATCTGACCCCAGTATTGTAGGGGCCATGGTGACTATGGAAGTTATAACAATCTCTACAGATCATTTTGTTGTCAGCGGGACTGCGGGAAAATCGCTCACATTTCCAAAACTTTCGAAGCTTTAAATAGTTTTAAAACCACAGTAATGCTTTATATATTAACAAAGGATACACTTAAATTAGATGAAAGTATTTTAGTTTATTTCCATCTTTCTAATTTCACTGTTCTACCTCCCGTTCTGTCTGTGTTGACAACTGATCAGTCCAATGGGTTATTCCCCTCAGGTGAGCTTATGCGCTGTTATAGGCGCCTTCGGGATGCTACTCAGAGCGTGGATCAGAGTGTGGAGTTGTGTACGCACACAACGTATACAACTCTACAATACGTTGTTTCAACAACATCGCATATATAATAAGTAACATCGCCAACTTTTTCTCTTTTTAAGCAGATATTACGCTTACCCGAAATACATTATTAAGACACCTTTTTCTTTTACTGACCAGGCCTCTTTTTCTGCAACAAATAGTTGCATTTCACCAAGATCCCTAGATCCTAGATCCTGAGTTAATGGTCGTGAGTTTTCCCTAAGGGGTGGGTTCCACTGGCCGGCTACTTCTCCCGCTACTGCTCCCGCTTCTTGATGAAAGAAGCGGGAGCAGAAGCGGGAGAGTAACGGGGATGGGTGCTATTGGCTCCCGCTACAAAGCCATGTTACTTCCCGCTTCTTTTGGAGCGTTTTCGAAGCGTAGAGTGCCCCCGCTTCGATCAAACATGTTTGATTTGAAGCGCCGCTACTGAACCCAGCCTTAATAATACATAATACCTCCCCTCCCTTCAATAATCATGGCCTCTCCCATACCTAGTTGGAGAGACCTGGGGTAAAGGCTGGGTTCCACTGGCCGGCTTCTCTTCCCGTTTCTTTGCTCCCGCTTTTAAAGAAGCGGGAGCAAGAAGCTGAAGGTATACCGGAATGGGTGCTATTGCCCCGCTACTTCCACCGCTACTTCCACCGCTACTTCCACCGCTACTCAGAAATCTAAGCAGACGACATTTTATTTTCACATAGAAATGGACGTATCAAGTAGCGCGAGGGGTAACGTAGAGTGGTGCCATTGCCCCGCTTCAGCTCCCGCTACTTCCCGCTACCTCCCGCTACAAAGTAGCGGCGCTTCAAATCAAACATGTTTGATCGAAGCGGGGGCACTCTACGCTTCGAAAACGCTCCAAAAGAAGCGGGAAGTAACGTGGCTTTGTAGCGGGAGCCAATAGCACCCATCCCCGTTACTCTCCCGCTTCTGCTCCCGCTTCTTTCATCAAGAAGCGGGAGCAGTAGCGGGAGAAGTAGCCGGCCAGTGGAACCCACCCCTAAGCCTCCCAGGAACAAGTTGAGGCAAAGCCAACGTTTGTTCCCGGGAGGCTTAGAGAAAACGAATATTTGGAGCATGAATATGTATCTATACGTCTTATTACATATTCTAACTTTGTAAAACTTGGAAATAGATTTCACTGCATCTCAACCAAATTATAATTCATGGATAATGAAATGGTGAAATGCAGCATCATGTTTCATTTGAGGCAATACAAAGAGCAAAACATAGGGAAGAATATGTCATTAAAAGACCTTGGGCTACAACCATCTTAGACAGAGATTAAAATGATTAACACATTCTACCTTGGGTCTCCTGGTGCACTGTCTGTGCATAGTCACCATGGTCCCTACCTAGGGTCAGATTTTCAAAAAATGCACAATCTACCGTTCTAAACGGCTCTCAAGTTCTGCTAAATTTGAGTGAAAAATGATAAATACTATAGATGTATATCTGGCTTTATTATATACGCGTTGTCCTTGAAACAATGTATTGTAGGGTTGTATACGTTGTTTGCGTTGTTTGTGTTGTATACAACTCCACACTCTGAGTGGCCAATATGCGTGTTCTGAAGTGCTGTTGTAGGCCTTCTTGTATTGTCCAAAAGGAACACAAATTATCCAAATTATATCTCCGAGCAAACCATGCTTATAGAGAAATTTTGGAGTTATTTTGAATAAATCTAAATCAAATATCAACTTGATAATGTAAGTCAGATTAACCACACGCCGAAGGTGCTTATGTGTCTGCCAAAAGTAGGCCCAACTGGGGGGAATCACACCATTAGGCTGGTGAGCGTTGAAATATAAATGAAATCAAGGAAAGGAACTATTCTTTTTTTCTTTTTTAAACCACTTTTATTCAATATGTCAACAAAACTTCTCCTCTCCTTGGGTCGATAACACAAATTTGACATCGTACCCGTTTTCTCATCTCGTGGAAAATTTCATTTGAAAAAATAATTATGTTATTCTACGGTAGGGCTTTAAATCCTCCCTATGCAGGGAGATCAGTACCCGCCGATAGTGTCAATCATTTTATAAGACAAATAAAAGTATCAACAACAACAACAACTTATCATTTGAACACACAGACACCATTATAATATAATATTTGTTTTTCTTTACATCACACCCTCTACTCATCTGTGCTTGAATTTCTGGAAGGTAAGGTATGATTAGTTTGAAAAAACATGTTTAGTTTGCATAGCCTGATACTAAATTATTGTTAAGACCATTTCGTGATTGAGAATATGGTGAAGAAACAATATATGGCCTTACAAGTTAAGGAGTGTAAGCTCTTATACAGATGGTGATAAGTTGGGAATTATAGACAAGAAGAAAATTTTGTGTACATGAATTGCATCATTCGTTGATCTAACTCATCATTTAATGATGGAATAACTTCTTTTTTCTCTCTCTTTTAAATGCTTATTTCTTGTTTGTAAGTTTCCTTGTTTTCTATATTGAACATACAATGTTGGTACATCTCATAAATTATGTGAACTTTTTTTAAAAATATACTTTCATTTTTGTTTCATTTTAACGATTTGAGTACTGAAAATAGCCAATAGATCTCTTGAACCCTTAATTATCAAGGGAAAGTTCCTCATCCTTGTCATCCAATCCCTAGGCGGGATCTGTCTTCCCATGTGACAGCTGAGAATAGCACGCACAGTGATAACGATTTGCTGTCCCCCTTCTCTTTCAGCTTTTGGAGTTCCTCTTTGCCAATCTCTTCTTCTTTGTTTTTTTCGGGTCTTTCAAATTCCTTTTTGACTGCCTCCTCATTGTTTACCTCTGTGGGCTGTTTTTCCAGAAAGCCTCCAGTGGATGTATCATACTCTAACAGGATTTTGTGATCACTTTCCTTTTTGATCTCAGAAATACCCTTGGTACAGGTTTCCTCTAATTGTTCATTTTCAATAATTTCTAGGGTCTCAATTAACTTTTCGAACTGCTCTGCCAATGTTTTGACACAGTTCTTTAGATTAGCATATGTCTTAGGTATTAGTATCGCGCTCATGTTTGCCAGATAGCCTTATAGTCGTTGAAACTGGTACTGTCTTAATTCTTCTTCTCTATCCTGTGTCTGGTGTAGACTGGCATGCTGCCGTCTAGTGTCAGGCAGGGCTAGTGCCTGACTGACTGCCTGAGGTTATTGTTGATTTTGAACAACAGATGGCGCTAGCATTCTTGGTCTATATCTGCCATGTAAGATTCCTCCAGCGTGAGTTGTTCGGTGACGATTTAGAGAGTCCAAGTATATTTGGATAAGTTTTTTGTAATTTCCACCACTGTGGGGGTAAAATGTAGCCAGGAAAAGTCTTTTCTCGTTGGTTTGTTCATTCTTGAAGCAGCTCGGCTTGAAGATGCTCGCCTAACAATTCCTTGTGAGCGATAATCCGATTACCGGGGGGTTTGCGATCTTCCCGAGGGCGGGAAGGTACAAAAATGGTTCTGTGACGATAATCCTGATTTTCTCCGTTTTCCTGTTTGTGTCTACAGATTCTTTGAACATTCACGTAACTTTCCACTAGGGAGGCGAAAATTGCAAATGACTATTTCCTGAAAGAAAAGAAGATTATGAGTGGAGCAGAGCTCCGACGCGTTTCTAGTTCTCTTTCTCAACCGGAAGTCTCCGAAAGGAACTAAAATACTTTCATCTTTATTTAACTATATCCTTTGTAAAAGTATTGCTGTAGGTTTAAAACAATTTAAAGCTGTGCAAAGATTGTAAATTGATTTTCCAGCAGTGGCCAAATGACAACAAAATGGTCTGAAGTCCATGATCGTCGTAACGTTCAATGCAGGTAGAGGTGTAATATACATATCAAATACCTATCCAGTCAAGATGTTATTATCTGAATTGTTATCAGTGGAGGAGGTGAACGTTCAGATTAACAATGTTCCGTCTCAGATTAGCCATGTCTGCTGACACCGCAAGTGGCTCTTCTATAAAGGGAGTCTTCCACCAATTTTATTTGTTTAAAAAATTTAAACATTTTATTGACCAAATTATTACAAATAATCAAATAACCTCTACGATCCGTGTTTACCATACCAGTCTAGCCTAACATACTATCAGATCAGATCAAAATAATTGGACGTCTACTGCACTGATAATGGCTTTCCTGGCCCTGGAGTAGGACGTCCTAATGTGATTTTAATGGCAATTGGTGGTTTGGAGCATGAGGCCGTTGCTCAGTTTAGAGCGGCTCTCAACTCAGGGTCCTGTTTCAAAAGTAGCTGTCAGAATCTTTTATGGAATAATCACATATTATCCCCCGAAATAGTTGAATACCACACTCTTGGGTGTCGCAGGCCTATTATTTTGGCCTATTTAAGTTTGTCCTATTAATACCTAATATGGGATTTGCACAGCCGCCATTTTAAATCTAGATTCGCATGGAATTATGGGCCTAATGGTTCCCTATAAAATCTATAGAAAACATGCTGTTCAGCATGGAGTATTCATTAATGTTCTAATGCCAATATCCATGTGTTATACATGTTCCCATAACACAAGCATTTATATTTCCCTTGACGCGTTCCGTTTGCATAGATCATTTTTTAAATGATATTGGTGAGACCGATTTTCGATAAAAATGTTGCCAAATAATTTTATGTCAAATCTCATCAGAATTCATCCCAGCATGCACTGCGACAGACATGCGCACTTGCACATGCAACTCCCCTATTGTGGAGTGTAATTCTCAGACTTTTTAAAAAGTGCCCTGAGCCTAGGCTGGGCTCAGTGGATACAGGGTGTTATGCCCCTCCCACCTTGCACTATTTATAACCAAGAAAAGGTCAATCAATATCACGTTACAATGACATAGTCCAGTCCCTGAAGGTGAAAAATAGGTCCTACCCGGCAAAAATTGGTATAAAGACAATTTTGGTGTCAAATGAAGCGTAATTCTGTGTAGAATAACATATCCAAAATCCGCAAAAATCCGTTTTGGGGAAAATCTTTTATATGCATTTAAATGTTTTAAAGTAGTTATTTCAATATTTGATATTTTTCGGTGCATATACCCTGAAAAAATACCTCTTGGTGTCAAATGAAGCGGAATACCAAGTAGCATAACATATTCAAAATTCATAAAGATCCGTTTGGCTGAATTTATTAAATATGCATTTGAATGTCTTTTTATTCATTTTTTATTATATTTTTTTTCCACCGTCCAGCATAAAACGGGATTAGGACGGTTTTGATGTCAAAAGAAGCGTAATTTTGTGTAGAATAACATACCAAAATTCCACATGAATCTGCTGACAAGAAAATGTGTTATGTGCGTTTGAATATTTTTAAATATCTGAGCATTTAAGCATGTTTTTTATATAAAAGTTAAATCAATTTTCATCGAGTTGTATGTAACATTTGTCGGTTCAATCACCTTCATTGAAGACAATGCAGAGTATAAGTTGCTAAATATCATTGTAATTAACACATTTCACTAATTAATTAATTTTTGCGAATTATTGATGTTTTTGTAAAAAAAAAAAAAAGTGAAAAATACTCTCATAATTTTAGATGCAATAACTTGATCAGTGTCAAATCAAGATAGAAATTCATACCTCAGCTACTGTTAGCACTATAACCATGTATGATTTCTAGGTCATTTCATAGGTCAAAATCCATATCGTAGCTCTTGTGAAGAAGTTCTGTCCTCATAGAGTGGAACACAACCCTGTGGTGGCTATGTGCCTGCAGAACAAAAAGGAGCTCGATCGTGCGGTCAAGGAAATCACCAAACACGAGCCAATTACCCAGACTACGTGTCTGGGTATGGGTTGTCCCTGAAGGAATACGAAGAGTTCTTTCGGAAGGCTACCGACCCTGCATCCATGAAGCTGCAGCATCTCTTTGAGGATGGCAACTACTAACAGTGTCCCTTTCTGATCTGCCAGCCAGAACAGAAACTGGAATCTGCACCTCTGTTGTTCAAGAGCAAGCACTTGTTCATGCGACACCTGTGTGAGGTCCACACTCCCATAACGCTGACATGGGTGTGTCCCATAGGGTCTTGTGACATACCTGCCGATCGTCGGTCGGATTTGGTAGCACACAGGTCCCACAGGCCCCACAACTTGGCCAGGAAAAAATGCTTTAAATAGTGTTATGTCCAAACTGAAGAGGACCAAGCCCATGTACGTTCCTAATTGGGGATATTGTGCTACTTTGCAGTTATCCGTAAATATGAATGCCAGGTTACGGCTGAGGCACAAATCCAAGTGTTTACCTCTAAGAATCCAAAGGAATCCGAACTGGTTGAATCAGTTAAACGGTCCAAGGATACTAAGAAGAAGGCCTAGGCCACGAAACACGACCCTTCAGACCGACCCTCTGGCTCCTCTAAGGAGGAAACCTTCATGGTGGCTCCTCCACCCCGGAGAATGCCTGGAAGAAAGGGATTAAGATCCACTGTGGGAGTGGATCACATGCCAGCACAACTAGTTCACTAACCGTCCTGCAGAAATCACAGAGTAAGCATACTGTGACTAAAGTGGTTTCAGCTGCTCAAGGGGAAGCTCCTGAACTTCCAACTGTTGAGGCGTTGGAAGTCAGTCGTGAGTTGATCCCTACTCTTCCTCCGGTAGATCAAGAATCTGTTGCGGCTACTTGTGCAAGGGTGGAAGAACGTGCGAACATGTTACGGGCTGCTCTGGCAGATGCCATTATTGGTTTCTGCGGAGACATCACAGACTGCTATAAGCCTCTGGATGGTGCCCAGCAACTGGTTGATAATCGCGACCAGATAGACCAACTCTGTGCAGACTTGAATCGTTCCTTGTCTGAACAGGTGAAAATGGTGGAGCAGATCCACGCACTCACCCGGGAGCTCAATGGTGTCCATAAGGAAAACCAGGGACTCCAGCCAAAGAACAGTCTGTTGCGAGCACAAGCTCAAGAGCGACAGACAGAGCCTGCATTCATGGAATGCATGGTTGTGGGTGGAAGTGAAGGACGGTCCACAGAGGACTTCATCCGCGCCACATGTGAACAGTCAGCCAATGTCGCACGGCTGACACAGGGGGCATTGGAAGCTGATCCTTCAGCACCCTGCCAGGGAGCAAGCTTACCCCCTTGGGGTTTCTTCTAGTTTCCTGCAAACCACACTCCTGCCCAGGACTCACAAGAGTCCAACATGGAGACGGACAGCAGGGAAGAGTATGAAATGCTCATGCAGTGCGAGGAACAGAAGGTAGAGGGCGGCCAAACTGACCAGACTAGGCAGGAACTTAGGCAGAACAAGCTGCTGAAAAGGAACGCTGTCGCGGCGAGGCTCAGGAGGTTGCGGCAGCTCCAGCTTGACAGAAGGCTGCAGACAAAGCAGAGGCTTTGGCTAGGCAGCTGGAAGAAGAGTGAATAGCCACTTCATGTCACCTAGCTGAGGCGAAAAAGCCGCAGCTGAGGCATGACCGAAGGAGCTTGCTTTGGAGAGGAATCCGCCCGACTTCTGAAGGAAGAAGAGGATGGGAAGAAGCACCAGCAAGAGCAGTTGGCTTTGCTGAGCTGTGGAACAAACTGTCGCAGATTGATCTGCAACAGTCTGTCTCTGGATTTTCTGTGGTAGATAACATGGGGCAACCCATCTACCAACCAGGAGCGGTCTTGACTGCAGTCAAGGACCTGTCCTCCCGATGCGAGCATGCGACCTCCACTATCTGCAGCAAACTGGGGCCCTTGTCTTGGTCAGGCACAGCTCGCTTCAGCTGTCCCCACTGTGGGGCCGTTAGCATCCTCTCTGTGATTGACCCACCCGTAGGGGCTATCGCGTATCGTGTGGGCCGGGGCTCGGGATCCGGCAGTGCAAGAGTATGTCGCGCTGACCAAGACAAGGGGCGTCCTTCAAGAGCGTGTCTCTTGGGAACTCCCCTACCCAGCCATCGGCTATGGTCGATACAGTGCCGTGGTTCTGTGGGGATTGTGCAGAGCTCATCCCATCACAGGGTGGCCAGGCTCTAGGTTATAGCCCAGGGGTGGCTTACAACTCAGCTTACTCAGGCGTCAGTGGGGTGGCGCCACTTGCAACAGGCGAGATGCACCAGGCCACAGAGGACCAACTTCTCCACTCAGAAGGTGACGATAACATGGTCGGTCGCATTGAAGAGGGGGATAGTTTAGAGTTCCCTCACAATATGGACATGTTTGATGATGTCAAAACCCATTGCCGCCTATGGTAAAGGTTCTTGTAGGAGATTGACCCCACAGTGGGGAATTAAGTATGGAAAGGTATTTAATAAATGGCATCTTTGAATTTAGCATACTTCAAACTATGAAAGGAGAAATTTTGGGGAAAAACTGATGCCTTTTCGAAATTGAGGCCAGCCTCCTTAAATCTGGCCATAAGCCCATTTTTGAGTGGATTATTCCATTGGCAGGGGGGTGGGGTCAGACTCATTAATTACTGAAATGTGTTAATTACTATTTTAGTTCACAGTAAAATAACAATATTTAGCAATTAAGACTATGCATTGTCTTCAATGAGGGTGAATGAACAGCCAAATATTACTTAAAAATCGATGCAAGTTCATTTTGCTTGTCTATACAAAAACATGCTTAAATTTTCAAAATATTCAATCGCACATAAAAACGTCTTCTCAATGCGGATTCCGGTGAATTTTGGATATGTTATTCTACTTGGAATTGCGCTTCATTTGACACCAAAAGTGTCTTTATCCCATTTTATTTCATTTCGGTGTGGGAAAAAAATGTTAAAAAACAATTAAAAAAAAATTAAAATGCACATAAAAAATTTTCCCCAAAGCGGACTTTTGCGGATTTTGGATATGTTAATCTACTCGTTATTCCGGTTCATTTGATACCAAAATTGTCTTTATACCAATTTTTGCCGGGTCAAAATGTTCAGGGACTGGACTAACAGGAATTAGATTAGATTAGATTAGAAACTTTTATTTTCGAACTTTCTCGCTGACAGAGGACGGTTCTCCGACTAAGGGAGGTCTCCATGTTCTTTGATGGGTTTACATTTCGTAAAAAACAGTGAACAAATCCCCCGTCGTCATTGACGAGAGGGGTACACTGTTATACTTAAATTAGTCTTTAATACATTCGGAATAAAACTTTTAGCGCTGTAAGTAATATCATGTTGAGTATTCTCAGATAATGTTTCCATTCCTTTTCATAACTTTCAGTTAATTAACTCAGTATTCAGTGACAATTTTTCGGATGCCTTTACCTATATCTCACCAGTCTATATTTCTTAATTAATCTATAAAGTTTTGGTCTTGCCAAATTAAATCATTCTTTGCAAGTATTTTAGACCCTTTTTTGTCTCCTATCTTATGGGCCACTGTCTGCAAGGAGTTCCAGGCAAAAGGTATTCTATAAAGGATCGATTTTCTTAATTGTTCATTTTTTGGTACTATTTGTTTCAATGTTTTTCTTCCTTGTGCAAAGTTTCGTGTATTTAAATTTCTTACATCTATATACCTTGGGTCCCTTGCCAAACCATGGCCCACCTGCAATAAGTGCAGTCTTCTTCTATGCTTTAAAGTTAATACATTCTTTTCTATATGGATATTATCGACATTGGCCCTGGATGGAAGGCCATATATTTTCCTCAGAATTTTATTTTGTATTATCTGGAGTCTATTTGTGCTATTTACTGCATGTGAATCATGAAGGAAATCTGCTTGGTCTATCAGAGGTAAGACCATTACCTTGTATATCAGTAACATTGTTTCTTTAGGGATTTTCCCTGATAGTTTGGCAATTTGCCAGCTCTTATAGTTCATTGCATTTGTTAGTTTGCTTATTAATGGTTTAAATTTTAGATTTCTATCAATTTCGACTCCTAGATATTTGTATGTTTCCACATCTTCCATGGGGATTCCATCCAGGCTCAGTACAATATTTGGTTGTTGCGGTTGTTGCTGTTCCCTAGCCCACCTCGACCTCAGTGCTTGATTTCCAAAAAATGTTTGTATTTTGGATTTTGTTAAGTTTAGTGATATTTTGTTAATCTTACACCAGTATATAATGGCATTTAAGTCCTGTTGAAGCAGGTTTGTAGCTTCTAGGGTGTTCGTGCCACTTGCATATATAATGGTGTCATCCGCAAATAATTGGATTTTTGATTTTGTAACAAACTTTGGCATATCATTTATATAAATACTAAATAATAATGGGCCAAGTGTTGTCCCTTGGGGTACTCCACAAGAGATTAATCTTTCTTGTGATTGTGATTTATTAGTTGATACTTTCTGGTACCTTTCTGTTAGATAATTTTTTATCCAGTCTAGTTCCTTATTACTAATTCCAATTTGTTCTACTTTTTCTAAAAGTCTGGCATGATTTACTGTATCAAAGGCTTTTCTGAAGTCGAGGTAGGCCGCCCTCGTTATCTTGTCTTCATTCATGTTAGTATAAATATCTAGCATATAGTTTATCAGGGCTTCTTTTGTGGAACGTCCCTGTCGAAATCCATATTGGTACTCATATAGTAGATTATTGTTTTCCAGATAAGACATAATTTGTTTATGCATTGTTTTTTCTAACAGTTTTGCAGGTAGGGATATTGATGAGACAGGTCTATAATTACTTGGGTCTGTAGTTGGACCAGTTTTAAATAGTGGTGTAACTTTTGACTCTTTCCAGCTTTTAGGTATTATACTTTGTGAAACGGTTAGATTTATTATTCTTGCCATTTGTTCCGATAATATTTTCAGTATTTCTTTTAATAACCATGATGGGAGATTTTCGAATCCTGATGATTTTGTTGAAGATATTTCTCCTATTGTAATTTTTATCTTTTCTGCCGTTATTGGTTCAAATGTAAATTTTTGTTGGGTTTGGTTCCTATCTTCTGGGCCATCCGTCACACCATTTATTTTATACTTCCGATTTTCATCGTGGGTTGGTGGGGTTATTTTCCCCGCCAAGTTATTACCTATTGAGGCAAAAAAATCGTTGAATTCATCTGGGACTTTATTGGATTTTACTGGTACATTGTTTTTTTCAAGTATTATCTCTTGGTTCTGTGTTTTTTTTGTGTTATTAAGAAGTGGGCCTAGACAATTCCAGAATTTTTTAGGGTTATTCTTGTTTATTTCTATCTCTTCTTTTATATGGTTATTTTTCAAATTTCTCGCCAAGTGATTTGTTCTTCGTCTAAGCTGTTTCGCTTGATCTAGCAGTCCTAGGTTTTTGTATTTTTTTGCAGCTTTAAATAGTCTATCTCTTTCCTTCATTAAATTTAACAAGTCCCCAGTGATCCATGATTTCCTTGCCTTCACATTTTTCATTTCCCTTATTGGGCACATTTTATCTATTTCCTCAAGTATTATTGCTAGCATCATGTTCCAGCATGTTTCTGGATTTTCTGACTTTAATAGTTCAGCCCAATCACGTGATTGCAATCTTGTTGTTAATAATTCCTCATCTAATTTTTTATAAGATCTGCATCGAAAACTTATTTTCCTATAGGTCTCCTTGTCCTTTTTTATTATTAAATAGGTTGGTTTATGATCACTTATGTTAATATTCAAAGTACCGCAGTCTTTTATAAATTTTGTATTTGTGAAAATTAAATCTATTGTCGTTTGGGTACTGGAGGTTATCCTTGTAGGAAGTTCAATGACTTGTTTTAATAAGGTGTTATATTCTATTGCTTGCAATTGGGCCTTGCTATTGGAGGTTACTGCATAATTCACGTTAAAGTCTCCTACCATTACTACCTCTTCATTTTTCGGTAGTAAGTCTAAAATTGATGACAGTGTATTTACTGCATTTGTTAAGGTTCCACTAGGAGTTCTATAGACATTTAGGATGTTGGTGATTTTAAAGCTGTTTGCTTTAATTTTTACTGTTTGTATTTCAATATCATTCGTACAAGTCTGTAGATTTTCGTCTATTGGTAGTATCTCAAGATTTTTTGATACATATGTGAGTAAACCACCTCCTGTCTTTTTATCCGTGCTCCTATCCTGCCTTTGGCTATTAAAGCCTTCTAATTCTAATAGACTGTTATAGGTTCTGGCATCCAGCCAAGTTTCGTTTAAACATAATATGTTTGTTGATAGTTCTTTTACCAACACTTCTATTTCTGGAATTTTATTCCATAAACTACGTATGTTTAAGCTTATTATTTTTAATCCTTTCGTTTCATTAAACTGTTTAGTTTCTGAGAGTGAATATTCAGCATTTGTTTTTGTTTTTGCTAACTTTGTTGTTATACTTAAGAGCTGTTGCTCTGGATACATTTCGCAACTTCCCCTTATACATTTTGACTAGTGAATAGTTGCTATCTTTGGTTCTAGTTATTTATTTATGACTGTGTATATCATATAGTGCTACTATCTTTACCTCTATCTATAAGTGTATGTGGTGTCTGTTGCACCTGACTGTGGACAAAGTATCATAAAATATTTTTCTAATAAACATATTCATCAACATGCATGTACCATATAACTCTCTTGCAGCTCTATGTCTGTTTTACGGGTTTTTTGTTTTACAGATTTCGAAACTTACCCATTTTTTACCAGTTTTTTACCATCGCTCTACCTAATATTGGATGATTGAAAAGTGTATCTCACAATAACTCTCTTACTACTATATTCAACTGTTTGTTTCCCTATTATCGGAGATAAAGGACAATCAGGTACTTGCGGTTTTCTTTTCTAAATTCTGTCTATTGTTCTGGCTAGCTGTCTTGCCCAGTGATTGAGTCCTACCGATCCCAGGTGACATCCATCCGCTGCAAGTCTGTTATAATAGTTCTTATGCTGTTTTTTGCAGTTATGATGCACATGATCATGTAAATACGGCGTTGGTAGTCCTCTGGATACATTTCTTGTAATTATTTCCCTATTTACTTTTCGTACCAATTCGTTCAGTAGGGCTTGATCTCCATTTATTTCCTGTTTGTTGTAAGTTGCTAGATCCATTCCAATGATCGTTGCAAAGATGATATTTGCTTCACTCGGGTATAGGGCTTGGTTTGTTGTTGCCTCTACAAAATCCATGTGTTCCCTTATTTTTGCCTCTACATCATTCACTGATTTCCAAGCTAGTGAGACTAAACCACTTTCCTTCTTCGTCAGCGTACACAGTCCTGCTGTGTATATGATATTATTTGGTCTCTCACTGCTGATCCTATCATAAGCTAGGCTTGCGGCGAGCTTCATTGAAGCCCCCGAATAGGATTGTATAATGGTATTTTGATATTGGGCTACTGTGATGAAAGGTATTAAGTAAGGTTTTAGGAGTCTCACCCTGGAATCGCCAATTATGTAGGTTGTTGACATGGTTCGTTTCGTCAGTGTTCTCTGTAAAATTATATATATAGACACCATGATCATGAAAGTTTATTCTGTTCAACACTTTACTCCATCCATAAAGTTTTTGTCTCACCCCTTTTAAGTGACATGACTACTAATTGTGCCCTTGTATGAAATCCTGTTTGATTTCACCCAATATCGCACCAAATAGGTTTCCCTGTACTTTCGTTGGGTCAAATTTTTGGTCAAAGAGTTTGAACCCAGTTCCCCATTTGCGATCGAGAGTCATCTCATAGAAAGTGTCTTGCGCACATGTTACTAGCTTATTTCTTAGGTTGTCATGTTGTTGAAATTTAAGCTTAACAATACCTTTCAAAGTATCTGCTTCTCCTCTTTTCCAGTCTTCTCTGACCGTTATTTTACTCGCTTTAGCTTTTATCTCGTATGGGTTATCTTCGAGTTCTATTTCATGTGCTAGTTTCGTATTTTCCGCAGTCGGGTTGCTCATGGCTTTTGCATGTTGGAAGTGTGTCCTTACGACCTCTATGTCTCCTTCACCGACTACAAGTGACACTAACAGGACATCACAACAATGGACGAGGGTAGGAACTTTTTACTTCAATAAATCTCGTTATTTTGCCATTATTTGTTTGTAATGTTACATCAAGTCAGATTAAAAGAATAGATTATATAGGTTAGGAAATAATTAATTTAATTAATTAAATCCCATTTCATGTTACATTTTTAGCTTTTTAGCTTATGTTTTATTGTTCCAACATTACATACATGCTTAACATTAACACAGTATACACCGGAGAACATGTTTCTGGATTCACTAGATCTGTCTGAGTAATTTGTAACATTTAGCAACAATTTATTTCCAGGCTTTTCTTTCCAAATAGATCATTTAATCTGTAACACCTTTGTTCACAGGTATACAGAAATATCTCCCACTACTATTCATCATCGTTTGGGTTATCATATCTACGTAAGTACTCGTTATTAAATGAACAATGTGCGTGTTATCACATATGATATATTCATATACATAAATATTTCCAATATTAATTAATGCATAATGGAAAATGGAAAATTCATGTCAGTTGATGTTTTTCTAGAATTACCATTAACAATAAAAATAATCACAATAACCATTAGAAGATATTTGTTATTCATTTATTTCTACAGACAATCAAAATAAAGGTTTAATTCTATTCAATATAACTAGCAATTAAAGTGTTAGTAAACAGGTTAACGGCCAGATTTACGATTACAAAGGTTGTGGGTTAATGAACGTAGCAGTTTAATCTTCATTTATAATGACCTAAAGCCACTCAATCGAAAAATGCTCTTCCCCGAGTGAGGTGGTTTGAAGAGGCATTAGTAGCCTGCCACCTAGTATTCTTGTGAGACGGCGAGTGAGTTCCTCTAGCGGTAGTGTTGCAACGGTTTCTGATGTTGGATAATTAACTTGACTAACCCTTTATAGGGCATCCAATAGATTGAATATACTAGTAGTTGGAGTAAAAAATGATTGGATAATTTTTGAGTCGACAATAACAAGGTTAGAGCATGAGGCATTTGGTGTCCTATGGCTGGTTAAGTTCAAATAATTTTCTCCCCATTGTGACCAATTTACCCAATTTACTAGTGACAATCGGTCATTAATATTGAAGATTTCTCATCAATTTATGTCATATTATAATACTTTATACTTAGTTCCTTTTAGCTTCTACTAGCTCTGTAGCATAGAAAACACTGGAAGAGAAGATTCTAAATCTGATGGGCATTACAAAATTTGTAAATCTTCGTTGTACAAATAACAAATTTAAAATATCACAACTACTAAGTATTCTGCATTATGCATATTGTTAAGAAAACCACATGTGATTTCTGCAGAAGACATGCACCATTGCTTGTGGCTTCACCTCTCTTGATGATTCATACACACAATATTCACTGTATACATGCCCCATAAACTTAGCATTGTAGGTGATAAATAATCACTCTATACATCGCCCCATAGACTTAGCAACAGGGTGATAAATATTCACTCTATACATCACCCCATAGATTTAGCATTGTAGGTGATAAATAATCACTCTATACATGCCCCCATAGACTTAGCAATAGGGTGATACATATTCACTCTATACATGCCCCCATAGATTTAGCATTGTAGGGGATAAATATTCACTCTGTAAATCAAACTGGTGACTCAAAAAAACAAGACAAGGCGTCTGTCTGATATAATGTTACAGAACAACCACATGGTGCATTTGATTTAATTATCATTATATCATATTATCATCCATTCAGTAAATCTTTTTAATATTTTGTAGCTTCAGTGAAAATCCTGACAAAAGTAACCAAATACTTTTGGCAGAAATCAAAAGCAGCACATCAGCAATCCGAGATTCAATAAAGGAACTGAAAACAACAACTGATTCTAGCAAGCAATTCAACGACATTAACACTAAACTTGACAACATTTTGAGAGGAATCAATAAAAACAACGAACTTCAAAAACTTAGGATAGCTCTTAGCAGTAACCAATCCAAACCCAATAACACGGAAAGTGTTTTGAAAAATGTTATCAATTATGAAAAATTAGATAACTTAATTCAGGAAAATGCCAAAATAACCAACACTTTGACTGAGTTGAATGACAAGACTCAAGGAATAGAAAACAGACTGGGAGAGAAGATTCTAGAATCAACTGGAAAGCTTTCAAGACTGGATGAAGTTACAGAGGCTTTGAATACATTACAACAAAGGTCAAATGATTTTGATGAAGCTTTGCGTTCAATCCAAAGGGAGCAGGCAGAAACACGGACAGCCTTCCTTAAGCAGATCCAAGACAGGATGGATGGTCAAAATACAAGATCTGATATAGCCTGTAAGTTCTTTCTTACTTTATATGGAGTACAATGACGGCAGTGAGTAGATTAAGATAAATTAGTTGCGCATTTGCGCTGATGTGTTGACTGTAAATAAACAATCCCCATAGACTTAGCAACAGGGAGATAAGTAATCACTCTATACATCGCCCCATAGACTTAGCAACAAGATTATATATATTCACTCTATACATGCCCCCATAGATTTAGCATTGTAGGTGATAGACAAGCACTCTATACATCACCCCATATATTTAGCATTGTAGGTGATAAATATTCACTCTATACATCAAACCATAGACGTAGCATTGCAGGTGATAAATGTTCACTCTATACATCGCCCCATAGACTTAGCAACAGGATGATAAATATTCACTCTATACATGCCCCCATATATTTAGCATTGTACGTGATAGATAAGCACTCTATACATCACCCCATAGATTTAGCATTGTAGGTGATAAATAATCACTCTGTACATCAAATTGGTGACTCAAGCTGATGACTGGTGACCTTATGCCCCCCTCACACTGTACACATCCGACAAGTTGTAAGCCTTACAACTAGTTTTCCAGTTGTAAGGTCCGTTTTTGAGCTGTTGTTCACAACAAAACTCAAGATTCAAATGTTGAATCGGATCGTAGAGTCGTAACAGTGTGAGTGCCAGTTGTAGGGCTTACAACTCAGACTCAGCGGACTTGGACTCAGCAACTCAGAAAACAGAAAAAAATGGGTCGGGCTATCCGTTACAAGGTGCGTTGTAACAGTGATATCCATAAAAAACACTTTTTTGGCCTGTTTTTAGCAGGGTGCTCCCGATTCGAGTCGTATACTGTGAGATGTAAGTTGTAGTTGTAAGTTGTACGACCAGTCGGATGCGTACAGTGTGAGGCGGGCATTAGCCTCCTTATTACAGTTTTTCATGTAATATAGACAAAAATGCCCGAGGGTGATCTTGAAGTTCCATATAACACACAACCATAGTGATGTCACTGACAGAGCGAAGTGAACAAATGAAATTGCATAGCCCAAGTAATGATCCAAGGGTAGTTTTGTAATTATTATATATTTTTCCCAAATTATGGTGAAAAAATTGTTTATGAAACAGCTTGCTCTGCCTGGACGGTATGGGTTCAACAATGAAAACCTACGTAACAGAGTTGCTCCATTGCTTAAAAAATATTTTTCAGATTATTTGCTTCTTATCAATCCGCTGGTTGGGGTTCTGGGACTTCTGATTCTGTACTCGGTACTGAAACACCAAGGTATAAATAACCCACAGCCACAGAATGTCCCCAGCAACCACCCACCTGGATACAATGTGAGTCATTTTGATAATTATTATGCAGTGCCCAGTGTAGCATGACAACAGTTTCAAGTAAGACAAGGGTACCTGGAACATCCTGACATTAAACATTCAATGTTTGTGAGAGCCTATAAATGTTATCTAAAGTACCCGAGTTATTTTTATTTATCATTAAGAATTGTCACGGGTAGAGTACTAAATATTCCAATGTACATAAACAGGATCTAAAGAAACATCTTCTAAATCATAACGGTGGACTCATAACGGTGGTCTCCACTGGCTGTGGTAAGCTGTGGGGTAAGCTCTGGGGTAACCCTTGTGATGGTGTTGTGATAGTGAGGAGTGGCGAGGTCCTGCCTACATGGCCAGTAAATCATGTAGGAAGGACCTCGTCATTCCTCTCCACCTACAGAACCAGCACAGCACCATCGCAACGCTTACCACAGAGCTTACCGCAGCCAGTGGAGGCCCCACTTTATGTCACACGTATTGGGGGCCTGATTGTGAACAGATCCATGAGCTAGTTAATTCTAATGAAGAGGATTCTTATTTTGATAAACCAGATTATCATATACATTATGTTTGCTCGTAATCTAAGCTAAAGACAACTATGACTAAGTTCAAACAAAGCCAATGTTAACGCGACACAAGTGCAATGTCTAAGAGAGCAATGTTGTTTTTTTTATAAAGATTTTTAATGCATACAATTTGCATAGGTCCCGATATTCTCATGCGATTCAAATAAATATTCAAAAACTATCAATATTATTGTTCCCAACTAACATCTCATGTACCTTTCTCTATCTCTGTGTAGCCTACACATACTGGACCAATTGAAAAAAACACAAGGGGAATTGTGGACCCAGTATAAATCCAACCTTAAAAAGAAAAATGTTTCCAGTGCTGTTATCATGTTGAACTGTTATCATACTAGCTTGGTTTCTCCACCAGTGTTATAAGACGATTAGTGATATTGTATTGAATATTGTAGAGATTTTGATAATCATTATGCAGATTAATGGTTCCTCGATTGAAGGTTATACAAAATCCACTGATAATGCAAACTTTAGACTACCAAGATTGTCTTAAACTTGATTAGAATTAAGAAGTATTGAATTCTGGTTACCTCAGAATTTAATTTAATGGTATTTTCAATCTATTTTCAATCTTTCAATTTCTCACCTACAGGTTCCACCCGTAGGAAATGTTGAAACAAAGAGCGAGTAGGTGACAGAAGGCATTCAAGTATGTATTGTAGGGACAACTTTTCGGCCGAGAGACACTTTAATATAATCTGAATAGAACATCTAAATATCAGTTGATATAATATATATATCACATGATTATCATATTATGATAATCATGTGATATGCACGAGTTGTCTTATAAGCGGTATGTCTAGATGCACTAAAATGTTTTGAATAACATGTTATAAGTTGACAGTGGATGTTTTGGAATTTCTGCTATCATTTGATATTTTTCCTCTTTTGTTTGTCTTCAGGGACAACTGAACTCAGGCAAAAGTGGAAGACTACCGTTATGTGAACTGTGGTTTTGTGATAATTGTTAATAATTATGATCTCTTAAATGTTAATGTAAATCCATGCCTGAAAAAAGATCTTTTCAAAAAGGATTTGCCAATTTCATCATGGAGTTGCATTAGGTGCAGTTTTTGACCATAGTACACATAGAACATATAGTTGTCATAAGACATACAGGCAGACTGTATGGACATGTGTTTACACATAATTGCTATACATAACAAACTGTCAGGAAGCTGTTTGTCCCCAATTCTTTGATTTCCCCTTTAATCGTCAGCTTATGTTAAACTTTTCACATTTCAGGGAGTGTATTTGTGTGGTAACAGCAACACCCAAGTCCATTCTCTATAGACCCAAAGCATGCCATCGCATTATGTGGTGTAGTAAAGTTATTTCAGCAAGACAGTTCTTTTTAACCAATATCTCCAAAGATTCCCTGAATGTAACTTTTACACATGTATATTTTTAACCCTTTGTCAATCTACCTATCTATCTATCTATCCATCCATGTATCTGTCTCTTGATCCATTGTTTGCCTGTCCTATTATGTGAAAACTTTCTACTCTGTCTATCTATTGATCCATGAAAATATAGTCCTTCGTCTGTGACTTATATGCATGTTGAAATATGTCAGGATAACTTCACTACTTTAATAAACGCAGCTTAATCTGGTTTCTGTAGTTTTAATCATTAAAGATTTACTTCATTTCCTAACTAATATACAACTACACACTTTAATGTAATTCTCATTATAATTTGATTGGTATGTGCAGGCACACCATGTTTGAACATATATCAACTATTGGCAATTCGCCCAAACCCAATAGGACATTTGTGTGTGTGTGTGTAGCAGTTCTGACGGAGAATTGGAGTGGCATGCTCCTTCCCATCACGGAGCCCTGCACAGAAGCCCGCAAAGGCCAGGCATTCTGCCAGACCAAGTCTGTCAGAGGGATTCTGTCAAACTAAGTCCGGTGTTGGCTCCTGGTGAAGATTGATGATTGAAGAAATGATGAAATGTGCCAGAGAAGCCCAGAGGGGCAAAGGAGTGGTCCAGTAGAATGTCCAGTTGGTTGCCCGGTTGGTAGTCTAGTGGTGTGGTCGTTGTCTAGTAGTGTGACCGTCCTCCTCCAGGTGAAAAAGGATTCACCACCTGGCTGATACTGGAGTCGTCAACAGTGGCCAGGTGGGTCCATCTCTCTCCCTATAGTGTCGTCTCATCAGGGCCCCGGGAGAGAGGCAGGTTTGAGTGTGTTAATTGAGTGGTAGAATCTCTCCAGTCCCCTATGCTCCTATAATATCGTCCACCTCGGTCAGAAAGTCAGAGAGTACACAGGAAAGAGAGAGAGTGCACCAAAACCCAGCTGTGGTCTGTTCCCCAACCCAGACTGTGAATACAGGTTAACCAGGGGCCCAGGGGAGTGATCCCATAGGGGGGGGGCTTATCCTATGGGGGGGTGTTTGACCCCTGATGTTGGTAGTGGCTCTCTCTGACTAACCTTCCTAAGTTTCAGATAAAACAGACGTGCATGAGACAGAGTTGTGGAGAGAATACCCACACTCAACCCAATAGACATACTCAAACCTGAGAGCGAAAAACAGTGAGTTTGGGTGCCTAGGATATTGTGCACTGTATCACTGAGTACCCGTGACTCAGTGAAAGTGTAATCCTAGCAATAACCCACATGCCTTCACTCCAGAGATCGAATTGCCTATTGATAGGACATTTGCAAGTGCCACTCTCTATATCTGTAACAGTGCATCAGTGGGATGGATTCTGTTGAAATCTGACATAGTAATATTTGGGAAATTTGCTATTAGTTTTATCGCCAATATCAGAGCTTGTGTAGTAGTTCTATAGTATTCCACTTGGTGGCTGGCCATAAAGGTCAACGCTACTACTTTACCAATAGAGGTGCCCTGTGCTTGATTGATATGTATTCCCATACATTGTCTCTATTATCTCTATTTCCCCTTTATCTCATTATTTGTACCCCTTTGCTTATTACTCTCAAAGAGATCTCTGATGTTTATTCTACCTGATGTTACTCCTATATGTGTATATTGTTATGTACACTGAGTTCCTTATGTTCAATACTTTATGCTACCCGTTGGTAGAACGGATCAAAGTTCCCTACCCTATAGGGAGATCCAGACTTGAGTGCCGTGGAACGGACTGAGATGAATAAACAGACATTCAGAGAATTGGGCTTTGTCAACTTGTTTATTTGGATATTGAGAGCGAATCATTATAATTGTATATTTAATGATATATACATGTAAACCAAATGCAGGATGGGAAAGATGGGGATGTGTTGTGTGGAACGCTCACACAGTTGAGTCCCTGCTTCAGCAGCATTGCAGTTTAACTGCATTTCAATTTTTTTTTTGAAAAGCAGAATATAACTCTTTGCTTTCATGGAATTCATCTGTTAAAAGTGGATTTGGTACATTTTTTTATGCTTTCTGAAAGGGCTAAACAAAAATGGTGGGTACTGCTTTTTGCCAGAAAGATCCAACATTGGGTACAATGCGTAGTATAGTATTGGAATACTCTAGATGGCAGCAGTAGTCCAGTGGTGGCGCCATATCCAGAGGCGTTGCCCATGGCGACTCCTTACAGTCCAGCCTTATCAGGATGCAAGTGTTATATTAGTTTTTACATAGACCCGTGCCCACATATAGGCGTTCAGAATAAAGCTGCACAGAATATATTTTTTCCTGTGATAAATTAGTTGCTTGTGATTTAAAGTTAACCTTACAAATTGTTGAATGATAGCATTGATCTATGCCCACTGTCCCACCACCATTACTAGCCGGGAGACCCGGCCACTAAACGTTGTGTTGCTGTTCAGAAAGAAGTGTTGTCCAGAAAATTACCGCAGCAAGACACTTAATTGTGGGAAGTAAATTGGTTATATTTCACCAGATCTGAACGATTTAGAATTTTTTTATATTTGAAAATAAATGATCGTCCCACCCACCCCACCTTTCCCTGCCCCTCCTACCTACAATATCCACTTGATTTAGTGTTAAATACCGAGCCTACACATCACCAATGTGCTGAGTAGGCTCCCGCCCTATAAATAGCCTATACATGTTTGTGAGCGTGGGTATTATGTAAGGGTGGCAGTGGCTATATGGTTGAAGCTATGTAAACATGGCGGGAGTGAGTGACAACAGATAGAGGGTGCATGAATGTTTTCAAAATAGCATTGCTAGACCATGAATGCAGTATTTTTTCCAGACAAAAAGGTAGCTAACTAAGTCAAGTTTCTCTCAGACGAATTACAGGTCGCCACTTACAGGGAAAACGTTAAAAAGAAGGCCATAAGTATGGGTCGTGTCTATATGGGGAGTGGACGCTGATGGGTTGGGTGACGTCACAAATTGTTGATGTAGGCTTATCCGCCCACAGAGGGCGGGTCAGGCACATCTCGTCAAGTGTTTTGCCTGGCCATGTCTGCTGCTGATAGATGGCTCAGACAATTAGATTATA
The DNA here is from genome assembly GCA_942159475.1 of Sthenelais limicola. Lineage (NCBI taxonomy): Eukaryota > Metazoa > Annelida > Polychaeta > Phyllodocida > Sigalionidae > Sthenelais > Sthenelais limicola. The sequence continues at coordinate 111,494,036 of OW804098.1, forward strand.
TATTTTGTTAACTTTTTTAATATGATAATCCTAGATTCTCTATGTTTTTTTGGAAGCCATTGTACGAATCATCCTATGACCTAATTCCAGTCTCATGATCACATGACAGCTTCTAAGTATCATCATTGGCTGAGAGGCTGTGTGGCGCACTTGGCCGCACTCAGTCAGGCCTATGAGAAGCCTTACATACCATTCCCATGCATTTCAGCCGACTTCGGACGATCAAGCCAAGTGGTCATAATGATCATAATTTTTCTCATTCCGTAGTGGTTAATTTGACTTCATGGGAGGCTAGTAGTATTGCAAACATGTTGATTCACAGTTGTGACTGCAGGGAAACACGGGAAAAAACAGTGAAAAAGTGAAATCTAGGAGGTAACCTGACAAGTACTCGTAGACAACTTCTATGTGGCGCCGTTCGTAATGTTTTATAAGAAGCTATGCTTTTGTCTACAAAAGCTGGATTAGGCGCGATTGGTCGAGCATTTGAGCGCGAATACGAGGGAGGGTAGATCTCAGTGCGGTTGGTAGGAGGAGACACCTGACCCTAATATCCCAGATTTAAAAAGATTGCTAAGGACATGTTAGTTAGTTGATACACAAGTCTACACAAATAGCGAATCCTGAATAAGAAAACAGGGGAATGCCGGATAAAATAAAAGCCCTTTTATCTTTTATTTTACATTTAGGTTGGAGTCGATGTGGAATATCTATGTCTTGGAATAAAGTAATGTATAGTCACATGAAGACCACCTCATTATTAAGGCCACCCCTCAATTAAGACCTGTTTTCCCAGTCCGAAATTATTCCCTCTCATTAGATTTAGAGCCCTCTAAAGAGACCACCTCGCCTCTAGTTCTTTATCTAAGACAAACAAATCAATATAAATTATTTATCTAGACAGAAAAAACCTAGATGAGTATAACCGTGAATATATTGATATTATCTAGAATGAAGTCATCTGTCAGATAAGGGAAACGAGGTGTTATCTTATGGCGATGTTATTAGGTGGTGGATCAGATCGTCAGACAATGTACAATCCCTAACACATTTACTAACTTTTGCTAAATCAAGCTAAAATATGATTTATACTAGGTATATCTTGATATATTTGGTTTTGCTTTCACAATACCTGTTTGGTTATATTGAACCTCATTTTTGTCTCAGATTTAAGATATTAGAGACAATTCATCCTGTTATGTTTGAAGAGGAATGAAGTACACAGAACCGAATGGAATTCTGGCTTACTAGACTATACACTGATTATTGTATAATAAGGTGTTTTTACCAACTTGATGGAGATGAAATCCTTTATTCGTGAAATATTTGATTATTATGAAAATCAAAAACTGCAACATCGTATTCAAGTCAAGGTAATGAACAATATGAAGTATATAATCTTTTATGATCAATATTGGTAAGTTTCCCATGTATACTTTAGCATTTAATGCTTTAACTGACAAATGAACTAACCATACACAATTGATTTTGGGGCAAGTGTGGCCAGACGACCGGTGACCCATTATCCCATCTCCATGCCTTCTGACACATTGTTATCTAGATGAAACCAAAAGATAGCCGATCACAAAATCAATATCTGGTAAAATGAAGACGCTACTTTAAGTGTGTGCCAGTAAGATAATCTTTTCAGAAGCTACTAGACGTTTACCTGACGATCCAACAAAGACATAATGTCGGGTAAGTAATTATAATCACTCATTCTTGTTACATTGCAGATCATGCTATTTTCTGGAGGCTTTCATGTATAACACATGCATTTTACTACCGCTGGACACAGAGATGCCTCAGTGTCTGGTCGTTGACACCAGTATTATACCATCCATGAAGGTGATTTCTTCAATGGATGGGTATAACAAACCCTAAGAAAAGCTTTATTTGAATAATACTAGACTGAAATGTAAAGTCATTCAGAAAAGAGATGTTGGAATCACTTTGCTGATAGCATCCACTATAAAGATTTTTTGTATGTAGTATTTGGCTCCAAAAATGTATTTTGCTGAAGTAATTCGGGGTTAAACACTAGATTTATTAACTCATTATCACAATGATAGATGGCTAAAATACCAAGTCACGCATAGAAGAAATTGTTATCTTTAAATTCCCCAAGTATCTTATAATAATGCAAAACATAGCTTAAACAGCAAGTAGCCGGTGAGTCACACATAAATGACATGTATACATAATTATATCTTTCTGTTAGATCGAATTTTAAAATGCAAATATCATTGCAGTATGCTATGTTGAATAATCGATATGAGATAACAAAACTAACCTTTAATTGAGGCTCTCTGATAATCATTGATATCCATTTGTCTCCGATTATAAGACACCTGATTAGAAATATGATTTTGTGAACCAATGTGTGTTTGGAATATACTAATTATCATATCAAATGATGTTTTCAGGTAATGACCTTTTAGGTTATGTCCTTTTCGGTGTATGTGTTCTATGCATATATGGGACACCAATTATGATTATTTACAGGCAAGTTCTACTTATTGATTATAATCATCAGGTCAAATAGATCATGTAGAAAGTAACAATGTCTGTTTCAGATTTCTGTTACGGGTTATAGTTATTTACTGTTGAAATATGTAGCTGCCGGTTGGCAAATTTATTTTGATTGTTTACATCTTTTGTAAATTACTTAACCTGGCCTATCGTTTTGCTCTACCTCTGTAGTTTTTTTCATTCTCCGTTTAAAAACGGAGAATGATAATGATTGAGGTACCATTCTGTCAATCATCCAAATCAATAAGTTTGTGTTATAAGATTGTGGTGTTGTGTTAGGTGTTAGTGTGGAGGAGTGTGGAGGCTTATCTGGGAGGATATCTCAATGCCCATCTCTGATATCTAATTCACGCAATCACTCCTAACCTTGCACTCTTGTACAAGGATTGTTTGATTGACAACTTGCTACCTTCCCTGCAGTAAATCCCTGAAGTTTATGACACCCCTCCCACCACTTCTTCCACCTGTCAATCAAATCTCATCCTCTCCCCTATTGGTCAAACTGAGCCACTATTGGTGAGGAGGTCAAGGACCATGACATGCCTCCTCCTGGTGTGGTGGTGGTGGTGTGGTTGCGGTAGAGGAGGTTTGCCTGTCAATCAAATCTCATCCTTTCCCCTATTGGTCAAACTGAGCCACTATTGGTGAGGAGTTCAAGGACCAACTGGAGTATTGTATATATGGTTTGGTATTCTCAACTAACTGTATTCTGAGTTAGTAGTAAGAACTCATTGTTGAGCATTTTTGTTAAAGTTCATGAATCGGAACTAAGTCATTTAATTGCTCCAAACCACAAAGGTAATAATCACTTTTTTCTTTCGACCCAACTTTTTTTTTCGACCAACTTTTTTTTCGACCCAACTATCTGTTCGACCAACTTTTTTTCTGACCAACAGTGTGTAATTCTGTCATGTTATTAAATGAACAAATATGGTTGGAATCGTGAGAAATTTGCTGATTTGGATTGGAGGTATGCATTATTTCATTGGATATGTCCTTGCAATGGTTAATTCTACGCCTTATACACATTTCCACACTCGGCAGATCTAAATACCATATTATCGCCCACTGTTAAAAATAATCGTTAAACGATAAACCTTTAAACTCCTCTCCTGCCCAACTTTTTGCTTCAGTTTAACTGAAGACTTTAGTTGATTAATCAAAAATAAACGTTCTCAACCTTTGAACTTAAAACCTTCCTTGTTTGACAACTTGCTACCTTCACTGCAGTAAATCCATGAAGGCCACTGTATAGCTTTAGAGAGAACACCCATTTAGAGAGGACACCCATGCATGTGTGTGCCTTCTGTATTCTGCATACATTAGCCCATTTCCTTAACCCTAAACATGCCATATTTAACATGTTCAATTCACCATGGACCATATTAACAGGACGTTTAAATATATCTAGTGGCATGTTTTTTTTTAAATTATATGTTTATTGCATTCCCGCAGGTGGGAGCACTGCATACGTTTAAATATATCTAGGACAAGTTCTGAAACTATAACTTGACATTGCGCACAAATGGTTGATACAGAGAATTTGTTTCCTTTGGAAACGCAGAATATATATATATACATTAAGTTAAACTTATTATAAAGTTAAATAAAAAAGAGTTAATTAATTTGCGCACAAATAATTGAAACAGAGAATTTGTTTCCTATAGAAACACAGAATATATACATTAAGTTAAACTGATTATAAAGTTAAACAGAAAAATAGTTGATTAAATCATTGATTAACTTGTTGCTGTTGCATACTCATGCTACCTTTTATCCTTGTTCAGGTTAGTTGCGAATAACTTTGACTGGTGATCAATCTATATTTGATCCAGAAGGAATCCGAAGCCTTGACTAAATCCTCATCCACTTTGGTGAAATGCCTTGGGAATGCTTTGATATCAATTAATCTTTTATTCTTTGTTTTTACTACTGATGAATTCATTAAACCGCTTTAGATAGATAGTATTAACTGTTAGCTAGATACATGAGCAGCTGAAGTTTATTGTCTCTGCTTCTGTTGCTATGAACTGCTTCTAATAAAAGACCTGGAAGTCACCTTTCAGATATGGTGCTCCTTTTTGTACACCTTTCTCATAAAAAATGCTTTGAATTGAATTGAATTGATCTTACAGATGCAATCATCTTGATGGCAGCTACAAATTATTGGCTGAAACTAACCAGAAGCTAACAGAAGAAATAAGGAGCAACATGTCAGCTCTCCAAGAATTAATGGAGAGACCGCTAACTAGTAATGACATCAAAGTATGGAAAGAGATGAATGGTCATCTTAAAGAGATCTTGAAAACCTTGGGTGAGACTGAACTTGAGGACCTCAGGGAAGCTCTGAGCAACCACATGAGCCGTCCTGTTACAGGGTACTGTCTTGACAAGAACAATGTAAATGCAATGAAGGAAGAAAATGCCAAAATAAGTGAAAGTTTCCAAGAACTGAGCGAAGGAGTCAAAGGAATTGAAACGAGACTTGGAGAGAAGATTCGTGAATCAACCATTGCAATGCAAAGGGATCAGGCAAAAGCAACAGAATCATCAATGAAACAAGTTGAGGCAAGAACGAATAAAGAAATGAGAGTACTCAGCAACAAAGTGGAACTCATTGAAATAAGACAAGAAAGAGGATTGAAAATAATCTGTGAGTAATAGTTACACTGGCTGTATATATAAGTATTTACTAACGTCTATGGAGATCCGCAGAGAGGCGCTTTCATACATCAGTCACCATATTGTCTAGGTGACTCCCACTAACTTCCACCTCTAGCCGGCTCGTCAGCTGCATGCGATGAAAACTTGGTTTCATCTCTACTATTAATGAATGCAAACTATGTATTTTCTGACCCATTTATCTCTCCACAGATTATTTGCTTGTCATCAATCCACTGGTAGGGGTTCTGGGACTTATGATTCTGTACTTGGTGCTAAAGCGCCAAGGTGTGAACGACCCAGTGCCACAGCATGTCCCCGACAACAACCCACCTGGATACAATGTAAGACATTTTGGTGATCATGAAGCAAAAGCAAATGTTCTGGTCAGTCAGAGACTGGAAAAGGGCTCCAGACATTAGGACCCATTTACAATAGGGCCCAGAGAATATGGCCCAGACACCTCAGACGTTAGGGCCCAAAGTCCATATATTAGGGCCCAGACACCTTCAGACATTAGGGCCTACCCACCTTCAGATATTAGGGCCCACGGGTGATTCTGGGGTGGGCCCTAACATATGAAGGTGGGTGGGCCCAGCTTAATGTGGGGTGGGCCCAAACGTCAGAAGGTGGGTGGACCACCACCCAACTTAAAAAAACAGAGTCAAAATTAATGTGCATAACTATTTGGTCATAGCCTTGATAGACCTACACATCCACATGATTGATTAAATAATTCTATATTTGATAAGAAGCCCTGCTTAAATAATCGCTATTAAGGGTTCTCGAGCCTATTTGAATGCTATTCAGCAGTGGCGATTTCTGGAACGTCTACCTGACAATGGATATGTAAATGTTTTGTCTTTCCAGTTCACTTATATCATTAAATATACATACTTGTAGTATATTGAGGTGATGAAACCAATTTATGTATATCTGGTGTGTTTCAGTCCATGATAATCATTAAAAATAGAATGTTGGGGTCAATTTATGTACCATACCTTAACCCCCACCCTCTATCAATATGAATGGTACACAATTAATTTCACTTTTTAAATACATGATTTTGAGCTCAACATGAATTGTACAAACACAAATTCTCTTCCCTTAATATTTCATTCCAGCCATCCAGCTTTTCATATAGTACATCTACATTTACTACTCTGTCCTTTACTGTTCATCACTACCATCATGGTTCCTGCTTCTACTTCATCATTTCTATCTGATAGATTTAGCTTTCAATACTGATTCAAACTTCAATTTAAAAGTACCTATGATTAAATAACTATTTGTTTGCATTTTTTCTTCTCCAGATTCCACCAGAACGAAATGACTAGAATGATAAAGGCTAGGTATTCTAAATAGGAACATTTGGGATTTACGGAACATAGTTTCAAAAGCTGCATTCTCAGCTATTCTGACTAACAAAATCTTACCATATTTACTCATTACCATGATTTATAGGACTGAATTTATCAATTTCATTTACCGCTTTAATTGATCTATCATTAATTACACTTTCTTCCTTGTCATCTTATTTTTGCCTTGCAGCATGTTGAGTGTTTGAAGGCCAATGACCAGCTGATGTTACCCTCTAAAGAACTGGAGAGGCCAAAACTCCACTTTGATTGAAATGGCAAAAATAATTGTGATGTGTTTCAGGGAAATGAGTCATAAGTCACAAAATTGATATTTTTTAAAGTGTTTTTTCACAAGATCTCTATATTGAAATGTTCTGCTGTTCAGAGGGTTTATCAGTTTAAGTCCATACACATTTCAGGACATTGTATTCAATTTATCTTTGCGTTTGATGGCCTTCATGTGGGGTATATTTACTGGTTACTTTACTGGTAATTACCCATCCAGAAACATTGCAAACGTGTTTTCCAACTTAAAAAAAAAAACTAAAGATATAGAAATACTTATTAGGTGTCCTAGTGTTTACCATCATTAGAATCGGCTTGATCTCCTCTTTTCAAATATCTCGAAATCCATATTTTGCGACTTGTGACTCATTTTCCTAAAACAAATTTCACAGGATAATGCCTGCAATCGAGTGGGCATAAATAGGTGCAACGGAACGTTTGGAATTAAGATGTTACAGCATTATCAATATCATGTACCAATTATATAACCTGTTAACCAGTCAGTAATAAAAAGAAATTTGCACACAAAAAACGGAATGGAGACAGACAAAGAATGAAATTAGTGAATTTGCCTATCCTAAATTGCCGAGGGCGCCACCTAGTATAAGGCATATCAACGGGTTTCTTCTGTACTTTTGCCATTTTTGTCGACACATCGCACCACAGCCAGGCCAATCTCTATGGGAGCGGGATTCAATGGGCTTGAAGTATGAAAATTCCATCTTGGGAATCATTTTGTCTACCTAGTAACATAATGATTAAGCTGCTTTTAATAAGAGGACGTTCATGTATAATGTTTACTTATGGTATGCATACTCGGCATACATACGCTACAGCAGTGTTATGTCGACCCAGGCCTCCTTTTCCGACCGCCAACGCCGTCTGGTGTCAGTACATGAGATAATCGCGGAGTAGCCAATTATCAACTTATTTAAGGCTGATCATATAGTCAAATATTCGTAATTCAAATATAATCTAATCGGTTCAGTTTGTCATCATATAGATAATAGTTATGATGTTGACACGGCAACATGATACTCTCTTGACAATAATACTTTGCTACGTTCCCATACAAAATGTGTTTTATGATTATGAAAATAAAAGACTTGGCTAACCTAGGTGCAACAGCATTTGTATTTAGTTTTTCCTTTGACATATTAATTTGTATTGTGTTAGAATGTAGCATGAATTTGAAAATACCCTGATGCATTCATAGACGATATATTTTCATATATAAAGAGAAAGGACATTTCTAGATCACAATTATGGATACTCGTACATACATATCTATCCCCTATGGTCCAAGGGGATTTGTATGGCCCACTACGCATATCTATTACAGTGTATGCGAGGATGAATCCAGTTCAAATTTGGCGTACAAATATTTAGCAACCTTTTGTATCGAAAAATTGCAAGTGTAGGGAACTTAGGTCGCAGTGGACATTAAAGGTAAATACCAGTGTTTACTCTAAAAATGAATGAATCATGGAATTTTCTTTAAACTTTGGATTTAGAAAGAAATGGGTTTTTTGGGGGAACCCAAAAAGCCCCAAAAAACCATATGTCATTGGATTAGTTTTTATTTCATCGACCACTGAAATTTATTACTGTTCACTATAGAACTATATGGGAAAACGGGTATTTTCTGCATTTTCCCCAATAGCATATGATTGAATCATACAATTTTCTTTAAAATCTGCATATATACATTGCTGACATGTAATTCTACCCTCCCAATTAAAATAAATAAGGGGTCATTGAACTAAAAAAAAAGTTATTCAGCTAAACTTGTATCACAACGGGCTTCTCCCATTGAAATCAATAGTGAAGGGAAGTAAACTTCACTCATCCCTAAAACACAAAATAATATGATAACATCCAGTTTTTTTAGGCATTTTGTATTCCCCCAACCATGTTCTTTCTCAATACAAAGTTTGAGCAAAATATATTGACTTCTATTGTTTCATGCATTAGTTCCTTGAATTGCCACCTGCTGCAGTGCTGACAACGCTGGTATCTATCTTTAAGGGATTTGTACAAAGCAGAGGTTGTGCCCATCTGTGTATGTCAGTTTTAACCTATTCTATATATCATATGTATTACATTATCTTCTTACGCCATGTCCTCGATGTGATCATATAACCATTAAAGGACATGTGTCCAGTGTTGCAGGGTTGCTTTGTCCACCTGAAAAATACATGGCTGAGCTTGTGTGTGATAGTCCAATAAACTTGGGTATTGCTGGTGAGGTCCATCCAATCCCTGTCTGAACCCGTTGATGTGACATCTGATATGATTGCAGTTTGAGTTAATCTCAGATAAATCAGCAGGACAGATTGGCAGGACAGCGTGGCTTTAAGATGAGATTTCACTAAGCATCTGGTCTTGCTTCTCTAGTAATACATGAGTCAGATTTTCAGAAAATGTACAATTCACCTTCACCAATCCTCTCAAATAAGCAACATTTAAGACAAAAATGAGCTTCAGAATGCAGTTCAACATTACACATCTGATACTATAAATCAATGCAATACCAAATATACTCAGATAATCCCGGTATTCATCATTTTTCAGCCTAATTTAGGAGAATTTCCTAAATTTGTAGAGCTTCCAATTGTACATTTTCTGAAAATCTGACCCACATCACCAACTCTTCATGGCTGTGTTATGTAAGACCTCTGGCCACCTCTCCCATTAAGACTGTCAACTGATTGTCTGATTACCGTATAACCTCCAATAAAAGTACTACATCAATAAGAGTCAGGATGTTATACTCTTCTCAATACATGACAGTAATTCTCAATTCAATTTTGGTTACATGTAGCTGGAATCTGCCAACGTTTCCCTTGGAAACGGAAAATAATTGAATTAAGCTGACACAAGTTGTGAATACTTTAAAACAGCAAAACCGGAATAGAATAATAAAAATATCAACTGCAACTGCTTCTTGTTGATATTCTGATCATGTAATGGCTTCCCGTCCACCTCCACTCAATTCCCCTTCTCTCCATCTCCTTTTTCTACTATCCCTATAGGAGATGTGTTTCAGGAAAGTGAGTCATAAGTCGCAAAAATCATACTTTTCAAAGTGTTTATTTTACAAGATCACTTTATTGGAATGTTCTGATTTGTGGCGAGTTTATCACTTATGGTTGTGTCAATCCATGTATCAAATTTTAGGACATTCTATATAATATATCTTTTCGTTTTAAAGGTCCATATATGGAGTATATTCAGTTACTTTACTGGTTATTGCCTACCAGAAATATTACAAACTTTTTTTTCAAAAATAAAAATATCAAACTTAAAATATGGAATCGATATTATTTGTTACATGCATTTACACAACTATAAGTGCAAAACTCCCTAAAAATCCGGACATTTCAATAAGGAGATCTTCTGAAAAAATACTTTGAAAAATATTAATTTTGCGATTTGTGGCTCATTCTCCTGGAACACATCATGTTTGTTATCACCAGTAATGTTTGCTTCTCAGAAACTATCTACAGTTGGACATGACAGCGCCCATATCGCGGCACGTGGGTCTGTTTACCTCTCAACTATGACGTCACGGCGGGCGCGACCAATCACAAGCGTCGTGCCCCGCACACCTTTGCCACGCCTTCCTTCTAAGCCACTTTGAACTCTTCAGCTGTTACGCTCACATCGTCGCACCCTTTGTGAAACATCTGTTCACCTATTTTGGGCCTATAGTGAGATTGTTCAGGATGGCTCCTGCTAAATTGTGATGTGTTTCAGGAAAATGAGTCATAAGTCGCAAAAAATATATTTTGAGATACCATTATATTTGAAGAGATGAGATCAACCCGATTCCAATGATAGTAAACAGTCCAATAAAATAGTAAGTATTTCTACATTTTAAGTTTGATATTTTCGTTTTTGAAAAAAAAAATTCCAATATTTCTGGGGGTCACTAAACAGTAAAGTAACTAAATGTAGTCCGTATGAGGACCTTTAAAACGAAAGGATATATTACATAGATTGTCCTGAAATTTGATATATCGATTGACATACCTATAAGTGACAAACTCTCCAAAAATCAGAACATTCCAATAATTTGATCTGGTGAACAAAACACTTTAAAAGATATCAATTTTGCGACTTATGACTCATTTTCCTGAAACATCACAATTGAAGTTCTGTGAGGCGTGTAACGAGTCTCATGGGGGCGTGGGTGTATTGATGTGTACGAGAGCGATGAATTCGTATGTGGGTCAGATTTTCAGAAAATGTACAATTGGCAGCTCTACATATTTAGTAATTTCTGCTAAATTCTGCTAACAAATGATAAATTCTGGGTATATCTGAGTATATTTGGTATCGCATTGAATTAAAGTATTAGTTCTGTTCTGTTAAACCGGATTTTGAAGCTCATTTTTGTCTTAAATGTGAGCTATTTGAGAGAATTAGTGAAGGTGAATTGCAAATTTTCTGAAAACCTGACCCATGTCTACCCTATAAGATTTAGTTAGGGGTTTGGTACGTACCGTGGAAGAAAAAGTGATCAAGTCGTCATCGGAGGATGCCATTCCACCGAAAGGTAGTGACAGTGACAAAGATGTCCATAATTACCGATCATTGCTCACATAGTAGTAATGTTTTCTTCTCCGAAACTATTCTACCTTCACATCGACGAACGCTCCACCTGAGAATAAATGGCAAAAATAATGGAAGGGAAATTCCCTCACTCATTATTGTTCTTTATAAAATATAGTATTATGAAATCAAATTCTTGCTTAGATATGATATTTGTTGATATAATCTCTAGGAAATTTTGAATGAGACCCTTGATCAATGATAGCTATTTGCAAGGGAAATAGATATGTCTGAGCTGAAGTGTGTGCCATTTGGAGTTTATGTTGGATATGATATCTTTTTAAAAGGTTTTTATTTCGAGATATTCCACAAAGAGATAAGTTACAGTAGTCAAAATCGATAGTCTTTAAGTAAAGTAGACAAATGATTAGACGGAACTACCCAGGATTTGAGACAGGAATGAATATTCACAAATGATGGTCACACCCACTTTCAGAGCACACTAGGGGTGTCCTGTCATCTTTGAATAATGACCCCTTATTTTTAATGATGGCAATCAGAACAAAAGGAGGCAGTTCAGGCAGTCAACATGGAGGTACAGAGGGACAACTCTGTCAAGAAGGAGAAAGGACAGGAATATGTTATACCTTATTGTGTCATTGGTATACATCCCTAATATTTGTATTCATTATACCTGCACCTCCATCCCCCATGGCAGTCATTGACACCCACCTGGCCATTGAATCAGAGCTGGGTCCATTGTTCATTAATTAACCAAGATATAAGAGACTGCATGGGGCACTGTTTAGCAAGTTACCTGCCGAATTCCAACTAGGTTATACCATCACAATATATACCTGTACCAGGAACAAATACTTCTATAAACTTCATAACTTCATTGCCTTTTGTGTTACACTAGTTGTAACAACACTATCAAGGAGGAGAAAGGAAAGGACACTACCAAAGAGGAGAAAGGAAAGGATAATTCTTTAAGGAGGAGAAAGGAAAGGACATTATCAAGGAGGAGAAAGGAAAGGATAATTCTTTAAGGAGGAGAAAGGAAAGGACATTATCAAGGAGGAGAAAGGAAAGGATAATTCTTTAAGGAGGAGAAAGGAAAGGACATTATCAAGGAGGAGAAAGCAAAGGATAATTCTTTAAGGAGGAGAAAGGAAAGAACACTGCCAAAGAGGAGAAAGGAAAGGATAATTCTTTAAGGAGGAGAAAGGAAAGGACACTACCAAGGAGGAGAAAGGAAAGGATATTTCTTTAAGGAGGAGAAAGGAAAGGACATTATCAAGGAGGAGAAAGGAAAGGATAGTTCTTTAAGGAGGAGAAAGGAAAGGACACTACCAAGGAGGAGAAAGGAAAGGATAATTCTTTAAGGAGGAGAAAGGAAAAAACACTGCCAAAGAGGAGAAAGGAAAGGATAATTCTTTAAGGAGGAGAAAGGAAAGAACATTATCAAGGAGGAGAAAGGAAAGGATAATTCTTTAAGGAGGAGAAAGGAACGGACATTATCAAGGAGGAGAAAGGAAAGGATAATTCTTTAAGGAGGAGAAAGGAAAGGACACTGCCAAATAGGAGAAAGGAAAGGATAATTATTTAAGGAGGAGAAAGGAAAGGACATTATCAAGGAGGAGAAAGGAAAGGATAATTCTTTAAGGAGGAGAAAGGAAAGAACACTGCCAAAGAGGAGAAAGGAAAGGATAATTCTTTAAGGAGGAGAAAGGAAAGGACATTATCAAGGAGGAGAAAGGAAAGGATAATTCTGTCAAGGAGGAGAAAGGAAAGGACACTACCAAGGAGGAGAAAGAAAAGGATAATTCTTTAAGGAGGAGAAAGGAAAGGACATTATCAAGGAGGAGAAAGGAAAGGATAATTCTTTAAGGAGGAGAAAGGAAAGGACACTATCAAGGAGGAGAAAGGAAAAGAATAATTCTGTCAAGGAGGAGAAAGAAAAGGATAATTCTGTCAAGGAGGAAAAAGGAAAGGACACTATCAAGGAGGAGAAAAGGAAAGACAACTCAGTTCATAAGATGCCCCTGCACTCAATGGTTATGTGGAGCCTTGTGGTTTTGTTACTTTCCTTAGCTCTGATGTCAAAGTGGTTGTTATTGGAGACAGAGGTGTTGGTGAAGGCACCGGTGGTACACCTAGACTGTGGGCCAGTGGAAGGTCAATATGATGTGGCTAATGAAGTCTTCATATTCCAGGTAATTTCCAACAATAATGTGTGATGAGTTACAGGAAAATGAGTCATAAGTTGTGTAAATTGGATTTTGAGATATTATCATATTTGAAAAGATGAGACCAAGCCGATTCCAATGAATGTAAACATTAAGGACATCTAATAAGTACTTTTGTGTTTTTAGTCATATATTTTTATTTTTGAAAAAAAAGTTTGCAATATTCCTAGGTGGATAATTACCAGTAAAGTAGCTAAAATATACTCAATAGGATAATATAAATAACGCACTGATATAATTAATAAACAGTCTTGAATTTTGGTTAATGTATTCATACAACCACAATGACTAGACACCACAAAAATGAAAATATTCGAACAAAAAGATCTTGTAAGTATACAACTTTGAATAACACCAATTTTGCGACTTGTGACTTATTTACCTGAAACACATCATAATTGAATTATATTGTCATATTTCTACAGAAAATGTGAAATATTTTCCCATTTTACTGAATATACCGTATGTACCCGTGTATAAGCCGGACCCCGAATATAAGCCCACCCCGTTTATAAGCCGGGGGTTCAGCACATCATAACGTTAATATAAGCCGGGCCCCGTTTATAAGCCGGGTGCCTGGAACTGGATGGAAAGATGGAGGGCCTGGTCTCTTCTCAGGAGGAATAATACTGAAGAAATCAGCCAGAACTTAGAGTAATATTAGATCTAAGGCCAGAAGGAGTTCTTAGTGGATGATAAATGATACTTTAAATAAGAGAAGTCAGTTGTTGTTGATCAATTCTGAATTCTGGTAGTATTTGTTTTGTTAAATTGAAGTCTAAAACATGAAAACCAGAGCAATAATTAAAGGTAATAATACAAATGTGTTTCAGGTAAATCTACTGTTTTCAGTTATTGTAATATAAGCCGGGCCCCGAATATAAGCCGGGCCCCGAATATAAGCCGGGTCAAATCACCATTTGAAATTAATATAAGCCGGGGCTTATACACGGACCCACGTATATACGGTACGCAAAATGTGGCCCATGCATTTACCTACTACACTGTCTTTTCAGCGTCTTGTGACACTTTTCTCTAAAACACATAACATTTGTTGATTGCTGTGCATGTTGTTATTCAGGGCATCCCGTATGCTGCGCCACCTACTGGCCAGCTGCGGTGGAGGCGACCTGTGCCTGTGTACCCGCATGCATGTTGGTCTGGCACACTGAAACCTACAACATCCAACCTATGCCCACAGATGATGGACGGACAACTTGTTGGTACAGTTTTCTTTTGTATTTATCATACATGCATTGCTCTGAAAACAATGTATCTAGAGTGTATACTGCATATAGTGGTGTAATGATGGGCTTTAGGGAGCTGGGGCTATAAAGTCCAGGATCGTAAATACGGGTTCCCACCAGTGTTATATCAAGATATATAACTTATGAATAGCTATGGATGTATATTCAAAATGGTAATGAATATGGGGATTAAAGATGCAATAAATTGAAACTAGAGGCTTTGATGTTAAAGATCCAACTGACTATTCTTTATTGTCCTTACATACATCACGGAGCACAGGTCTGTGCGTGTCTTACTCTTATTGGCTATGCTTACTCTTGTGTTACCTGATCCCTTTCTTAGTGTTGCACAATCCTGCAGTTAATTTATTTTATGATAACAATCATACTAATTACATTCCTTAATTGATTTATACTATTGATAACAATGTTGTTAATCACTATTACATTTTCATTATGTAATATAATATAACAATTGCAGGAGATGAGGACTGTCTCAAGCTGAATATCCACACTCCTAGTGACAAGATAACAACCTCCTCCCTCCCGGTGGTGATAACTATACACGCAGGATTGTTTCAGGCTGGGAGTGCTAGAGAGACAGGCTTGCACCCAAATGCTGAACTTACCCGCAAAATGAACGCTGTCTTTGTCAACTTTGACTACAGGTAATGTGAATCTGAGTCTAGCTACATTATGTACATTATTATACCTAAAAGCACTCTGTTTGGTTTGTAATCAATCAAGATGTTGGGTCAAATCACATGATACCCCGAAGGGGTTGAGTGCGATTTGACCCAGAATCGAGATCGATTACAAACCAAACAGAGTGGTATGGGTAATAATAGAACTTATTGTTCTTCGATCAATTATACATTTGCTATTTCTGGCTTCATCTGTATAGTTAACTATGGAGTTATGATGTTAAAACAATTAACATACTTAACATTGAATTACTATAGCTATATTAAAACTGTTTGTAAACAAACTAGCTAATTGTGGTGGACATTGACCTAAAATCAATTCAAAACGATTAAATGCTTAAAATATTTTTTGATATTTTGATGTATAACTAACATAACATTTTGACAGTGAAAGGTACCATTTATATGGAATTTGAGGCGAAATAAACACTTTTTAAAAAAATAGTATATTTGGTTAGAAATATTCATGATTTTTTGCCCACTGCATGCTATTGTTCATTCCCCAGCTAATTCCCCTCAATATGCTATTAAGATGACACAATTGTATATTATATCTTGTCTTCTGTCAGTATTTTCTCTCATTAACTAAAACATGCTTCACAGGTTGGGACCATTTGGCTTTTTGGTGGCCAAGGAGTTGGAGGAAGATCAGTCAGGAAACTATGGCATCTGGGATCAGCTTGAAGCACTTAAATGGGTCAAGACCAATATTGACAAGTTTGGCGGGGATCCAAACCAGGTGAGATATTGTTTTTGGGGTCAGATTTTCAGAAAATGTACAATTCACCTTCACCAATCATCTCAAATCATCCAAATTTCAGACGAAAAAATAAAGTTCAAAATACAGTTCAACCTAACCAAACAGATTGCTAGGATCAATGCAATGCCGAATATACTCGAATTTGCCTAGTATTGGGCAAATTGCAGCCTAATTTAGCAGTATTTACTGAATGTGTACAGCTGCCAATTGTACATTTCCTGAAAATCTGACCCTTTTAACACAGTACATTTAAAGGGAAGGGAAGGCCAGCTTTATTGGTAGTTAATCAGGTCATCCTGATACTGGGCCCGCCTCCTCTTTGATGGTGTATAATAGTGTGGAAGGACAAATGTGATGTGTTTCCCGGAAATGAGTCACAAGTCGCAAAAATGGTATTTTCTAAAGTGTTTTTTTCACAAGATCACTGTATTGACAGCATATGCCGATTTTTGGTGAGTTTCTCACACATAGATATATCGATCGATGTATCAAATTTCAGGACAATGTATGGAATATATCATTTCGTTTTAAAGGTCCTCATATGGACTACATTTAGTTGCGTTACTGTTTATTGACCCCCAAAAATATTGGAAATTTTTTCATTTCAAAAATGAAAATATCAAACTTAAAATCTAGAAATACTTATTAGATTATTAAACTGTTTACTACCATTGGAATCCGCTTGATCTCATCTTCTCAAATATAATGATATCTCAAAATCTATTTTTTGCGACTTATGACTCATTTTCCTGAAACACATCACAAATGGTGTGACCTTGCTATGTTACCCCTTTTTCGTTCTTCCTATGAAATACCAACATAAGTTTAAAGGTAAATGCTAGTGTCATCAGCACTGAACCAGGCGGGAATTCATGGAACTAATGCACAAAACAATAGAAGTAAAAATATTTTCTTTTTTACTATGATTAACAGTAAAATTCAAATTCATGATTGAAAGCATGTACATAATTAATCTGTTAACTAATACATTTGTTTCAGTCCCTTAGAATATTGCACAAGTTGCGTAGCAACAAGTGCAATATTCATGCTCCTTTAACCAACTTGTTAGTTAACCTGTACTTTGATACCACATAGTAGAGTATGGTATTTTATCTGTTTAGATTACACTTAGTAGAGTATGCTATTTTGTCTGTTTAGATAACACTTTTGGGAGTAAGCACAGGAGGCACCAGTGTGATGGTGCTAGCCACATCTCCCCAGGCACAGGGACTCTTTCACCGAGTCTGGGTGACTGGAGCTGGGGCTGGGCCTCGACTAGATGCAAGACTAGAAGATGCAGTTGAGTCATCTTCCAGCCCTTATTACCAATATGTGGCAGATAGTGGCTGCATGGATGCTGCTTGTCTTAGAGCCCTGACGTGAGTTCCTACCTCAGTATTTGCATATAATATTATTTGTACTGGTTATGTACATTTTTTAAGGTTTCCCCCGCCAAAGGCAGTACGAGTGCCAAAGGCCCTTGGTCTGGAAAACCTTATATAAACTTTTTTTGTTTCTAGAAAGGAGAAATTCTTTTCAAATGCAGCACATCCTTTTACCTGGATCCCCAACAAGAGAATGAAACAGCCTGTTTCCCTTGCCATTGATGGTGGGTACACTACACAATATTCAAAAACATTAACTATTATCAGTATTGATGTTAGTTAAAAGGCCTTTTCAAACATCATACTAGATGCTTGTGTACTACACCAGAAATGACTGTGTAATGAAGTTATGAGGTTTAAAGTGTCTTAATATTTTATCATTCCTAATTTGTGATTAATTGTATAAACTGGCCATTCTAATTTCAAAAACATATTCACCAATACATACATTTCTTCGGGCTTGTGTGATATTCTAACATGATGCATCACGCCATTGATCGTGACCATGTAGCTTTGATAAGAGTGCCTTATCAGAGCACGCGGTTGGGAAACGTATTGTGTTATATATATATAAGGGCACTATATATATAAGGGCACTTCAACAGAGACTGACGTCTCCCTTTATTCAAACTTTCAAAACAGGAAGAATAAAAAAGAACAGTCAAGTCGACTGATCATGTCGCCGCAGGGCTCGTGTTTGAATCTTCTCACAAAGCTTGGTCATGTGCGTCCGTACAGAGTATGGTCATGTGAGGGAGGCGTGGTCCTCCCCATGCTATACACCCATAACAATATGTGATTTATTATATGCGTATTCTATATGAGACTTGCTATAACTGGGGTGCTATAAAAATATTCATATAGGACGTGTCCTATATGAAATGTAGTTGTCTAAAAATAGCTCTGTTGTTATGCTTCGCGGAGCTTTGGCTCTCCGCGGAGCATGTAAACAAATCCCCGCGATCGGTAATCCACCCGTGATTCTGGTACTATGATTATAGAAATACATAATAAAACCATTAAATAGAGCATTAAATTCTCTATCCAATGATATAAGTTTTATTGATGTAGCTCAAGAAATGGCCACAATATGAACGTTTTAAGTTAACAATATAAATAGGCCTATACTAACGCGGCTGTCAGTGGGGCTGTCAGCGGGGCAGCGGGGCTCTCTGTGCTTCTTTAATATTTTTTCAGTGATATTTGATGACAAATGATCAAATTTTATGCACATATAATAAATATAGAATGGAACTCGCCGGCAATAATCGAAAATTTATAGGACGAGTTTCGTCCACATCAGCACTCTGCCTACGGCATCGTGCTTATGTGGACGAATCTCGTCCTATTTCGATTATTGCCGGCTCGTCCCATTCTCTCTATGTGTTCCAGGAAAATGAGTCACAAGTCGCAAAATTGATATTTTTCGTAGTGTTTTATTAACAAAATGTCTTTATTGAAATGTTCTGATATTTAGAGGGTTTAGCACTTGTAGTCATATACATCTATGTACCAAATTTCAGGACATTGTATTAAATATATTCTTGCGTTTTGAAGGCCTTCACATGGAGTATATTTCACTGGAGTATATTTACTTCAGTGGCAATTACCCATCCAGTAACATTGCAAACTTTTTGTTTCAAAAATAAAAATATCAAACATAAAATATAGAAATATGTATTAGGTGTCCTAGATTTAACTAACATTGCCTTTTTTCAAATATGGTGATATCTCAAAATCCATATTTTGCGACTTATGCCTCATTTTCCTGAAACGGATCACAATTATTATAGGTTAACATATAAAAAGTGCTAATCTTTACCATCATTGAAATCGGCTTGATCTCATCGTCTCCAACATGGTGATATCTCAATTTTTTGTTCCTGTCACACATCACATGAACACTTTATCCTCAATTACCTTTATTCCTTTCAATGTAGGTGATTTAATTCAGGGAGGATATGAGGATTTGTGGAGAGGTAAAGCTGTCACATACTCTGACGTTCCTATGGTAATTGGTGAGTAGAACATGGACATTGGGGTCAGATTTTCAGAAAATGTGCAATGTGCAGCTCTACACATTTAGTCAATTGAGTCAATTGAGTCTTGTACCCCATGCTCTTTGTGGGGGGTATAAAGGGTGGCCTCCACTGGCTGCGGTAAGCTCTGTGGTAAGCCTTGCGATGGTTTGTGATGGTTCTGTAGGTGGAGAGGAATGAAGTGGTACTGCCTACATGGATCACTGACCATGTAGGCAGGACCTCGCTTACTGCAGAGCTTACCGCAGCCAGTGGAGGCCATCCTTAAGGCATATGGTAATCTTGCCAATACCACATGCCAATTACCACACTTGTTGCATGGGAGAGTGTAACTGCTTGGGTGTCATGCATGCAACAATGTCTTGATTTTGATATCCTCTAGTATACTTCATTGTTGTATTTGCTATGAGTAAAATTTTGTTTTACTAATTTCTGTTCTTATGACCGGTTTATTTTAGGAACAGCTAGTCACGAATTAGATTACACATGGAAAGACAACATAGACATGACAGAAGCAGACTTGAAGGATCTCCTTAACACAGGTTTAGAAGAGTTTGGCACAAATCTGACTGAGCTGGCACTGGCAGCATACAACCTAACCCTGCAGGATGACCCTGAGTTGGTCATCACCTCTCTATCTAGTGACATTATACTGACTTGTGGCTGGAACAGACAGGCCCGGTCTGCAGCAAAAGCTCTTTCCAGCGCAGTATATAGATATGTAGTGACCTATTCTCCATCCAGTAGATTTCATGACAAGCCTATTGTGAATGCCCAATATGCCTTCCATGGATACAGTATCTTCTGTTCGCTAGATAAACACCTGGTTTCTGCCCCTCAACAAAGCGATTTAGATTTTCAGCACCTGATGAGGGGCTTCCTTAAGGAGTTTATTCATACAGGGAAGATATCTGGCTGGGGAACACTTCCTACAGCAACTGCTCTGATTGGGAACAATGTTACATTTCTGAACACGGATTACAACCAGGAGCAGTGTGAGTTCTGGAAGACCAACGGTCTTTGGGGATTTGAGTGGGCAGAATAGGACAATTTTTTTTGCTTTGGCAAATTTTATTCAGGTTGATATATATGGCATATGCCATGCAATTAATGTGACTCAGGAGATCCCGGTCTTCCTTCAAACCCTGAAATTTGAAATTAACTTTATTACATTAAATAAATGTGTGTGTCATTTCATAGTAATCGTAAACATTCAACTGTCGTTAGAAGTTGGGTGATATATGAATGATGAGGGGGGTAGGGGTGAGATAGTATAGTTAACATCAATTTTTATATCATCTTTATATATTAAATCTGAGGAGCAGAGTTGTTGGGACAAAACTTCTGTATCTTTTTAAGTGGGCAGCTCCCTACTGAGGCACATACATGCATTGACAGAAAAGACTGCCCATGATAACTCATGGGTACAGCAAATAGTCTGATAGCATCTTGATTTCTCCTCAGACCAGCGCTCCCTCATATCTGCAGGGTTCATTTGGGTCAAGTTTTCACTTTAACCAATACATTTTCTGAACATCTTACCCATATGTATCCGAGTTGATACTTCACATACATCGGGGGGGTTTGTGATGTCAGTGAAGAAGGTCGTCAGGGAACCCGATATAGAGAGATGTGAGAAACCCCTGCCGACCATTTTGAGATATCATTGGATCGTTGGATTAGTAGAAGGGTCAGATCTTAAGAAAATGTACACTTCACCATGACCAATCCTCTCAAAAACCCACATTTAAGACAAAAATCAGCTTCTAAATACAATTAAACATAACATAACTGATACTTTAAATCAGTGTGATACAAAATATACTCAGATATAACCGCTATTCATCATTTTTCAGCCTAATTTAGGAGAATTTCCTAAATGTGTAGAGCTGCCAATTTTACATTTTCTGAAAATCTGACCCAGAAAGAGGTTTTGAATGAAGCATTACAATTGCTCAGTATGATGATTTAAACGTGAGACTCACCATTGCTTTTTATAAATTTGTATATAATTTGTTGCCACATCAGAGGGACGTTTGATGGAGCAAACATATCCTCGGGAAAGAAGCCATGTCTTTGACTGGATAGAAGATAAGAAAATCAAGAAAAAAATCTCCAAAAGAATTCATGAAAAAACTGAACAAAATAACATGTTTTAGCATTGTTAGCGCCAAGAAGGCAGGATATCTTGAATTAAACTTGTCAAAAAAAAATTTGCATTCTCAGCTAACATCGATCAACAGCTTGTAAAATTATGAGATATTTTTTTTTGCAAATGTAACAAATAAGGGAAGTAATAATTCTAGCATGAGCCAGAATTAATTAAATAAGGGACTTGCACAGCCGCCATCTTGAATCCTGATTCGTATGGAATTATGGGACTAATGGTACAATATAAAATATATAGAAAACATGCCATGTTTAGCATGGGATATTTATCAAGTCATCAAGTCATGATAAGTTATCAAGTCAAGATATTGGTCAAAACATTCTTGCGATTGTCGATGAAAATGTTGCCAAATATTTGTATGCCAGATTTCAACAAAATCCATCCCAGCATGCATTGTGACAGACATGCGCAGTGAGACATGCAAGTGCCCTATTACTGAAAGTAGACTGTATACTAGACCAACGATCCCACGCAGTCACCCTGCCACACAAACAGGGAAATTCATTAACTGTTGTTACAGGTATAATTCCCTCAAACCCCAGTAAAACAGTCCTAGATCAATTCACTTCCAAGCTCCTTTAATTACAGAATTACACTTAACACAAACAGCCTAAAACCAACTCTAAAACCTGGCGTCCCCTATACTCCCTTTGTCTCCCTAGAAACCTAGAATATGACCAATCTGGGTAGTTACAATACGTACCCATGTCTGTTACACACCAAAGACTACACAGTAAATCCTAATAACTGCAGAGTTCTGTGTTTTAACAGTGCGGTACCGGAAACCCGGAATGCAGGTGCGGTACCGTACGAAGGCACCGTAACAAGGCACCGTTATTATCACAGTGCCGTGTCACGGTGCGCTGACTTATATCGCGGTGGTAGCGTCGTGTTCAAGGATTCAGGGGGGACGGGGATGGTGTTACCATGGTTCATAATTTACACAGGGGGCGGCGGGGTGAACACGGAAAATATTTGTTTTAATTATGGTTTGTTTATATATTATATTGCAATTAATGTACTGTACTGTACCATGCTGTATGAAAAAAAGCATTATTATCGGCGAAACTGAAGCAAGAGAAGACAAGACAATGGTTACATTATATACATTTTACTCCTTTATTATGGAGACCATTTAATAAAAATAGTAAAAATACACAAACAACAATGCTCATAATAATTAAACATTAATAAAGCTTATGGTTATTCCCTCTGCTCAGCTGATCATACAGGGAGACCATTAATTATAATAAAAAATAGTGAAAATACACCCAACCATAACTGTTATACAGCAAAATACAATAAAATACAATAAAATTCCAACAAGTATTTTAATTATTTTGAATCAATACACCCCTTTCGGATTGCCTTTAATTTCACCTCACATACTTCCTACTGTAGATATATTTAGTTCAATACCTTCCCTATCAATGTTCCAAAGGTCACTACTGAGTGTCTTAATTGACAGGAGTTATATGAATTTTCGTAAGGCATGTTTATGAATAAATTTGCACTGACTACAATTGACAAAAGAGTAGGGCAGGCAACAATATAGTGATATTCACAGCATTAAGGTACAATAAAATGATCTCACCGAAAGGTGGATTATTACAGCCTCATCAAGTATAGAATACAACAGTGTACTAGCAACGATTAAGAAAATAAGTAGAAATATTATTCCTAGCATCTTCAAATTCATCTAAAAATAATGGGCATCCTCTTAGGAATGCATAATACCATTTGTAGGTGTATACAATCAGAATTGACACAAATATGGCATAATCAAAAATGTGTGATACATCAAAATTGTTACATTTATGGAATCAATCCCATACAGGTATAGGGTATATATCAAATAACAACACCTCTGCGGTGGAAAGATGGAACATGGTTATCTGATACATATAATTAGATTATTCCGGGTCATGCCATTTAACATATACAATAAACTCAACTTCAGTTGAGTTATATGACAAAGTCAAACAATTCATAAAACTAACTTTTCTGGTATGTGCCATAAATTATTCAGACCGTACAAAGTCAAAATGTACATAAAAAACGCCATATATTCCAGTCGTTGCTAATAGCAACCTACTGTATCATAAGCTGAATGCATAATCTCCACTGAAAGTATTAATGAACATTTTAATGAAATTGCCATGACATTGCTAAAACAACTAAATATTGGAATTTTTCAAAAATCTTTTCGTCTATACCTGATAACTTACTTACTATATTCTATACCTGATAACTTACTATAGTCTACTATTCAACTGTTATCACCTAGTGCCATTCTTATATATCTTAGGATGTCAACCGAGGAAGGGACATACCATATTATAAAATGCCAACCACTTTCCAGTCATTAAAGCAAAATGTTACTGCATAAAAGGCTGGGGCATCTGATGCCAATGATAAATCGCCATAGAGAATATTAATGAAGCCAAAATATTTTTAAAACGGTTACTTCATAAGAAATACCAAATATTAGGATTAGACCAGCTAAACATGGTTGTTGTCGATTCTAAGGAAGCCATTTGAAAGGGATATGGCCCCACCCTTGCTGTTAGAAGCAGATAAATTTCAATTGAAAATCAGAGAAAATCACAAATCTCGCCACCATACAGGATTTGTATAAGATTCGCTATAACAATATGACATCTTGATATAACATAACCTTTGTATCAGGGTAATGGTATTTCAATTCCTGGGTCATTATGACAGGAGTTTACTCATACGATATAATAATTATTATCTCTGTTAAAAAAAATGCTTCAAAATTGATTTAGTTGTATATCTTAAAACAATTTTTTGTTGAGAATCTGAATGAGAGAAATCACGTTGCATTGCACTATATAATTTTATACAATCATGTTTTTATATATACAGTTCCATTTACATTCTTTCTAGGAGCAGGGTCATGATCATAGTCTACTGCAAACTATTGTTGATTCTGGCATTCCTGGCCTGCTTGGCCTGGTAGTTTAACTTGGATCCAGCAGCCTGCAGGTTGTTGCATCGTTGCAATGGGTATCAATGTATCAATGTCCTTCTTTTAATTTGGCCTGGTGGTCTTGACTGCCTCTGTAATATGATAAAACAGGAAAAATGTTAATCAAATTGAATATTTTCTGCACTAATTGTTACACATGTAGTGAACTCGGTTCGGATCCTAAAAACGGAACAAGAGATTACGTATAGGCCCCGGTAGGCCCCGCCGATTGGACTTATAGGCCCAGCTCTGGACTTATAGGCCCCAACCGTTACAGGGGTTTTGGACTTATAGGCCCCGCTTCAAAACTTAGTGATATATTTTTTTTTAGTCAAATAATTATTTTATTAGTCAGTTTTTACTAGGGACAATCCACTACTACCTTTACTTACTTAGGATAACCAATTTTGGGTTAGGTTTAGGGTTATTTTTGGTATGGTTTTGTATTCTTCTGGGCCTATAAATCCCGGGGCCTATAATTCCAACGCGAGCGAGCCTTGGGGCCTATAAGTCCAGAGCTGGCCCTGCACGACCTGGGTCCTATAAGTCCCTGGTAAAAGGTCTGGTGTTCTGCTAAAGTATCTTTTGATAATAGGAGGCAAGCTCAGCTGATTAGTGCAACTGTTAACTTACTTTTTGCTTTAACTATTTTTTATATACATTTATGCCATATTTTAGTATATAATTGATTACTGATAAGTTGACCATATATAGTGGTTTCTTTTTGCCTTAAGCAAAGTCAAAATAGTTGTTCATAAAGTCAGTAAAGTCGAGATAGCCCACTGTAAAGTTGAGATAGCCCACTGTAAAGTTGAGATAGCCCACTGTAAAGTTGAGATAGCCCACCGTAAAGTTGAGATAGCCCACCGTAAAGTTGAGATAGCCCACTGTAAAGTTGAGATAGCCCACCGTAAAGTTGAGATAGCCCACCGTAAAGTTGAGATAGCCCACCGTAAAGTTGAGATAGCCCACCGTAAAGTTGAGATAGCCCACTGTAAAGTTGAGATAGCCCACCGTAAAGTTGAGATAGCCCACCGTAAAGTTGAGATAGCCCACCGTAAAGTTGAGATAGCCCACCGTAAAGTTGAGATAGCCCACCGTAAAGTTGAGATAGCCCACCGTAAAGTTGAGATAGCCCACCGTAAAGTTGAGATAGCCCACTGTAAAGTTGAGATAGCCCACTGTAAAGTTGAGATAGCCCACCGTAAAGTTGAGATAGCCCACCGTAAAGTTGAGATAGCCCACCGTAAAGTTGAGATAGCCCACCGTAAAGTTGAGATAGCCCACCGTAAAGTTGAGATAGCCCACCGTAAAGTTGAGATAGCCCACCGTAAAGTTGAGATAGCCCACCGTAAAGTATGATTATATGCTATTTTTAGCACCCAGCTGAGTCCAGCCGCTGTGAATGAGCCAGGCTTTTGCCAATGCTCTAGGTGTGGGTGACTTTACCTTCCTGTAAACTTGAGATCGGCACTTGATTATGTTACATTTCAGGCTCACTAGGTGGCATTGTTGGTCACCGTAGGTCATATTTGATTTATTTTTATTGGAATTATAGGAGATTGATACTGTTCTGTCATTGATCAATACACTATCATCAAGTGCTACTTATACAGTTCAATAAGGTCATACAGGGGGATTTACAGGAGGTGTTACTAGGGGATACAGGAGGATATACAGAGGGATGTACTGGAGGATGTACAGGAGGGCGTACAGGGGGACGTATTGGAGGAGTACAGGGGGAGGTACTTGAGGGGGTACAGGAGGGTGTATAGGAGGGGGTACAGGAGGTACAGGAGAAGGTACACAGGGATGTACAGGGGGAGGTACAGAAGGGTGTACACAGGGGTACAGGAGGAGACGTGCAGGAGGGAGTACAGGGGGATGTACTATATAGAGGAAGAAAAGGGGATGATGGAGGAGATACTGGGGGTACAGGAGTAGGTACAGGGGACATGCAAGGGGACATACAAGGGGATGTACAGGAGGAGGTACAGGGAAAGGAGGACATACAGGAGGGGTGACCAACCCTTTTCCTCCAGAACCCTGCCACTCCAGAACCCTTTCCCCCATCCTCCCCTTTCCCCCTTTCCCTTTTCGCTCCCCATATCGTTTGCACACACACATGTTTCTCCCTGCACACATTCGCTCCACATTTAGCGCGCTCCATATTTTACCCATGAGCGGCCGCAAACAAAACAAGCTTTTCTTTAATCTCTCACGCTTTTGGTAAATGCCGTACATGAACATAATTCTTACCAACTTGAAGCTTGAATAGTTACCTCTTTGATGATACATATGTTAGTGTTATTAGATAATGAATAAAAGGAGATAAAACGATATTACACAACCAAGTTTTGCGCGAAGATTGACGCCGCTAGCCCCGCCGCCACCATTGTTATCTCTCCCTCCTTCTCCGTCTCTTCCTACTCCACCACCATTTCTTTCTCTCTCTCCTCTGAGGGGCGTCTCTAGCTATTTCAAAGTGGGGAGGGAGAACAATTTTTTCAGAAGTTACTGATCTTTTGGGTCATGACATATAGCCCAGTCCAGCGGCCGATTTGTTTTATTCATATACAAAGTTTACCGAAAGTCTGAATACAATTACTTACTTGTGAAAATGTAACTAAAAATTAGGGTAATTTCGGGTAATTTGTTGGATAAAAATGGGCCGAAATTTCCCCGATTTTTATCGCAGTTTTATTATTAAGGGTTTCATCTGCCTTCCTCTTTCAGTTGAATTAGAGTGTTGGATTTCGTATTCAGAAATTACCTAATTAATAGCTCATTTATTTCTCATGAGAATGATAACTCCATGTATATTCTCTCTTCTCTCTCTCCCCTCTACTTCTCTCTGCTTGCTCCCTCCCTCTCCTCTCTCTCCCTATCTCCCCCTTTATTTCAAGCTCTGTCCTTCTTCTGCCCCTCCCTCTTCTCTCTCCCTGTTTTCCTGACACCACGTCAAACACATAAAGAAATCCTCTTGTACTTAAAGGATACATTAAGGAATTGTGTATATTCAAAAGAAGTCCAGCGGCCGATTTTTATTCAAAGAAGATTTTTGTTCAGATATGTATGCAGTCGATGCTCCCTATAGGAATCAAAGATGCTATTTATAAACAACCCGTATTATAACCTAATCACACAATTGACATAATGTAAAACACATAACTTTCACGGGACAATGGCCACTCCTCTCTCACCACCCAAATGGACTGGGCTAAATCCATATACACCCGTCACGCCTGGCTCCCGGCCTCTCTCCATTTTCAAGGCTACTTAAATGTACTGTATGAATTTACATGAATGTATACATATTCTTGGGCTATCTTGAAGACCTGTTTTCAGAGGATAAATTAAAGCCCGGTTCCGAAATGTTGTTATGAAATGTATGATGAAATGTCAAATGTATGTAATGGAATTTTGGAATAAAAATCTTTATATATATATATGATATATACATACATATAATTATGTGTATGTGTACATATATGTGTATGAACATGCGTACATACTCAATTATGATATATTCTATTTATAAAGCATACATCGGTAGTAGTGTATGCATATATTTATGTGTTAAATCACTGTTCCTAAAATTATATGGTTATACAACTAATCTATCCGTCTATAGAGATATGACGCTTATACTTTGATATTTTGTTTCCACATGTAAATGGGGCCCTTGCTGACGTTTCATGAGAAGTACCCACATACATATGCCTTATACATGTATTATAATTGAGTGTATGTACATAGACATACACATACACATACATGCACATTACGAATAGAAGTATACACATTATTGTATACATATCTTTATTCTAATTAATGACTACAATAAACTCAGGTATTAACCTCAAACCAGCCAGAAATATCAAACGATCTAGAACATAGATTTGTGTATGTTTACACATATCTCTCTTCTCTCCCTCCTCTCTCTCCCCCTCCCTCTCTCTCCCTCCCATCCGTCCCCCCCCCCCATCCCTCCGCATGTACATACAGAGAGAGAGAGAGAGTGAGAGAGGTGGGGGGGGGGGAAGTATAAGCAATTCCACCATTAGGTTGTAATTTCGCCATCCATTGGCTTAATTTTTTTTTTCATAAAAATTGGACCCAACAATTGGTTGACATGGCATGTAGAAATATATTATATAGTGTCTGTGGGATGATCAAGAAAAAAGGTAGAAGAAATAGGTCTATAATAATGCTACCTTCACAGATGTGAGTGGAGATATGTAGCTATTTAAAACATTTTTTTTTTTTTAAAAATCTTGAAAAGTTTCTGAAATAAACGCCGAAACATTTAGATCATATTTCTCCGCGATACAATGCCTTGTACTGACGGGGGTTGAAGGGATGGGCTCCATTGAGTGGTGCACACCACATGGCACAGTTCAGTGGGGTGGCGCGAAAAGGCACAAACCAGTCATAGAGTGGCGGAAATAGGTACATTCCTTCTGACTACACTTTAGCGGAGAAAGGTATGTGGAGCGAAAAAGTGCGGGGAAAACGCACTGGTGGAAAAAGGTATAGAACCACAGGAGGAGGTACAGGGGGACATACTGGAGGAAGAACAGGGGATGACGGAGGAGATACTGGGGGTACAGGAGTAGGTACAGGGGACATACAAGGGGATGTACAGGAGGAGGTACAGGTAAAGGAGGACATACAGGAGGACATACAGGAGGAGGTACAGAGGGACATACTGCACCGCCTCCTGTACCCCCCTTCTCTACTTCCTCCTGTAACTCTATCTCCTGCTGTATTCTCATCAGCACATTACCCTATCACCTCTACAGGAATTATTCTTTACACATAATGCAGCAACCCTATTACAAAATCCAGAACTACATATTTGTAATACATTTACATTATATCATTGAAAATTAATCAAGAGAGGGGGAGGGAGGGGGAAAGGGTGAGTGAGTAAGAGTGTGAGAGAGAGGCTGGTAAAAGAGAGTCTTAGGATGGCAGGAGAGAGATGAGGGAGGGGAGAGAGAGTAGTGAGATAGATCACGGAGAGAGTGGCTGGGGGACAGTGGAGGATGGGGGAGAGGGACGGAGACAGAGGGGGAGAGAGAATGAGAGGGTGGTAGGGAGATGCAGAGAGAGGGAAGGGGAGGGCAAGGGAGATAGCGAGGCAGGGAGAGATCATAGGGAGGGGGAGGAGAGGGAGGGAGGGGGAAGAGAGGGATAGAGGGAGAGAATTACAGAGGTGGAAGAGGGGGAAGGGGAGAATGAGGTAGTGGGAGTGGGAGAGAGGGTGAGGGAGGGACAGATGGATCATAAAGACAGTGGATGGAGGGAGGTTGAGTGAGAGGGGGAGGGGAGGGGGAGAGAGAGAGAGTGGCAGAGCTCAAGATGGAGAAAGAAGGAGGAAGAGAGATAGGCAAAGAGGGGGAGGGGATTAGGAGAGAAATACGAGAGACAGAGGGAGACAGACAGAGCCATGGAGGGAGAAGATTTACTTGTTTATTCTTGAGATCATCATTGAGCCCATCGTAAAGTAAAAAATTACACTTCATTTCCACTTCGCATCTCCTGTGAAGTAGAAATGAAGCCCTTCAGGGTGATCGCAGGTTTTAGACGATATTTACGATACAAAAAGATACAAAACTGATTTTCTTATGCATGCCAAAACACACTTGAGATGAAGATAGTAAGATAGGGCTTCAAATGACTTGTGATTTGTAGAGCTTATACAAGCAGATTGGACTTGCGATGCACTGCAAAGCATTTGCAAAGGGCGATCACAATTTATACAACGGGCCCATTATTGGTAACTTCCTTTGCAAATGAGGGGAATTATATATTTATTATTTCCAAAACCCATATAGGATAATTTATAGGACTATTTATTAAAGTGACTACTTACTGAAAACTATCCCACAGAGGTGGTACACCTTGAAGCACAATTCCTTGTCAGTCCCATGAAGGTGGAAGGTTTTTGCAGCCATGCAGTTCATAAGCCAATGTTGGTTGTGTGCTTTTCGCAATTTCCCCGCAACCTAGGTCAATAACTCTACCTGAAAACCAAAGCAGGACATAAGTTTTTTCTATATATCTCATTATCACATTCATATTTTCCATGTACATATTATAACATAATCTAATATCTAGACTCGGGGATGGGGTCAAAGATGAAAAGGGCAAATAAATCCAAGCCTGAAAGGTAGTCAGAGAGACATTAAGCCATAATAGGAGGGGTTCAGGGAACTGCTCCCCACAAGGAATTTTAGGTTCCATTTGGGACATATGGTAATTATCACACATGAAAAGTCATTTTATTTTATTTCTTATTTTGATATGTTCAAACTAACATAGGAGACCACAGAGCAGTGTTTGTACATATTAGTGATTTAAGGACACTCCAGGGGACATGTTGCCCCCACAACCTAAATTTGAAATGGGGCATTCTTCCATTATTTTATACTCACCATGATAGCCCAAAGGCTGTTTCATGTGAAACCAGCACCAATTGTGATTGACGATGTCTTTCAACTTTGTAAGGAAAGAAAACTTATAAGGCAACCTTATAACGAAAGAAATTAGCTTGCCCTTCCAGGCAAGTTCAATGACAAATCAGCTTGTCTGCCAGATTTTCAGTTTGCCCACCAACATAAAGTCATAATGAGTAAATAATAAGTCTAGTCATTAATAATAAGTATATATAGTCATTTCCAAATCAAACAAGGCCACATTAAAGTAAAGAAATGACACAACTATAACATGGTTCTCAGGCCCAGCCAACTTCAAAATTACTGACTAATTAGCCCAATTTTTACTGCCTTTATACTAACAAAACAAACTGTTAGCGGGTGAAAAAGGTCTTTAAAATACACAACAGCAAGCCCAAAGTAGTTATTATCCATTGACACGATGATTATGATAGACCTCTGATCAGGGTTCTCGCAAGAAATATTTGACAGCATACAGTACAAAATTGGGTGCCCTGGGAAACTTTTAGTACAATGAGTGTCATTTTAGGGCATTCTACTAATTTTAGAGGGATGCACATGGATAATAATTGACTTGTAAGGTCCGTAAAAACCCAAAATCATAATTACTTTTACAGACTTTTTAACTGACCTTAGAAATCCTGCATACTGACTACTTGACCGCTGCAATTTTTACTTGCCAAATGGCCTGGGTAAGCTGTTATTTTGAACACTGCTAGTTAAGGGATGACATCAAAAAAGGGTTGCAAGCAGGCAAGTGTTGATTGAGAACATACATGGGCCTTAAATTATTAAATTGCCTAGAAATTTTAGAAGAATCTTAGTTTCTTACTGTTACCTTCCCCTGCCCGACCTGCCCCTCTCACACCATAGGACTACATTGAGTGACCCCCAAAATAAAAGTTAAGAAACTGATATAAATTCTTAATATGAAATAAATATTCTTCAACATTTCAGGGGTCAAAATAAGTTTTTGATCAATACTTGTATTATGGACAAGTGGAGTGATGGGGATACTCGTCCACCACCACTCAGCACTTGTCCACCACCAGTCCAAAATTTATAACATTGTAGAAGTAACAATAACAACTTTAGTGTAGAGAGAAAAGGACAGAGAGGACAGAGAAGGGGAGAGGGAGAGAACGTGAGAGAAAGACATGCAGACAAAGAGAGAGAGAGAGAGAGAGAGAGGGGGGGAAGAGAGAGGGTTAGGGAGATATATCATAAAAAAGCAATTATTTTCAGCAGAAAAGACCTGTAGGAGACACTCCAGGAGACATGTTGCGCCCACAAGCTAGGAGTGAGTGAAATGTTGGATTTTCCCCTTATTTTATACTCACCATGATAGCCCAAGGGTTGTTTCATGTGAAACCAGCAACAAGTCGGTGATGATTCAGTGCGGCTGACAATGTCTTTCATTGATGTCTTTCAACTTTGTTAGGCCAACCTATGTAGTAGCCCATTGTTTGCCAAATTTTGTTTCCAGTCGGGTACATTTTGTCTGCCATTCTGGAAAGAATTTAAACCATATGTTCAGTTTACTGGTCATCGCATCATATTAAGCTACCTAGCGGCAGTTATTTAGTCTGAGATTAATCTACTATATCTACTCTCCAAAACCATTATTAGCACTTGAGTAGGCTGTGTGAGATAGAGAGGGAGAGGGAGAGGGGGAGAGAGAGACAGAGAAGTGGGGGAGATCAAAAGAGAGAACACAAAATCCTTTCTTGCAAATGCATAAAGAGAGCTCTTCATATTTCGTCTCTCAAATGACAGGAAAAACTTTCACCTATACATTATCATATACCATTACATGATCCTAATCAAAATACATTTGTAATATAACATACATGAGTATAAATAAACACAAACCTACCGATTTCTATATATTTATATGTTGTCTATATTCATGATGGTGCAGGTTTAAATTGACAGCATATAAGGCCTATGGTGGTCCTATCGTGGCATGGGTCTAGGAGCCGGGGGTTTAGAATTTTCCCTTTTTCTTACCAAATCAACCAAAAATATATTTTTAACCATGTGGAATCGATCTAATATTATTTTTTAATGTACAGATTTATATGTGGCAGATATCCATTTATAGTGACAGTCAAATGTTTGATTGAACAAAATGGCATTATTATGCTACTTGCCAGCGGGGACCTTGCACGAGAGAATAATGATTTTTCTTCAAAGTTGACCAAAAATATATTTTCTCCCAAAGGGGAATCGATCTAACATGGGTCAGTTTTTTCAAGTGTGCTGTTTTGCAAAATAGGGGTTTGGGAGAGGGGCAACATTTGAAAGTATCTCAAACCGTTCCTACTTACGTTGACTCTAATAGTAATATGTGGGGTTTGAGTTTTCAGGAAAACCTTATCCCAACAAAATCGGACCAGTGATTCTGTCTTTTTAGACGTCTTGAATATTTTTGCTCTATTACTGTGACGTAAGTAGAGCCTTCATTGTTGGAATTTATTGGAAACTCCGATTTTTCCTCAGGAAAATGTCCGAAAAGAACCATCTTTTGCTCAAAGATTCCTTTCGTCAGTTATGATAAGTTCTTATAGTAATGACATCTGATGACTAATATGTACCATGTAGTCATCAACTGATTTAGGCTATATCATTTTTTTTTGGTTTTGCAGCTGTTTTCTGATATTAAAAATAGTTTTCTTTCCATTCCATCCTGCTCTTTAAGTAAACGGCTGCCTATTTAGTTGTGCTCTATATTGTTTTTTGACATATTTTCTTATACAATCGATATTCACAGACATGTCAAATTTGTCTGAGGGCTTTTGAAAATAGCTTCAAATGGGATATACTTACGTCACAACAATGACAAAAACTGTACCACACTAGTTGGAAAAAGTTCATTAGATCGAAATTACTTATGATATATTTGTAATATGGGTTTGAGACATGGAAAACTATATGTAATGTGGAATGAAATAGCTCGTCCATAGGAACTGGATGACACAGAAATAATTAATATTCGACTCATGTACGGTAGGCCTACCTCAAAATATAGGCAGAAATATTGCTATAGCCTATAATGCAAAACAGCACACTTGAAAAAACTGACCCACATAAAGGCCTAAGGCACATTATCTCTTTTCTACAAAATAACCATGAATACTTGTTTCCCTCAATATCTAGTCTACAAATTGTCTAAACTCTACAAATAACCATATCAAAACATTACGTTGCAGTGAACATACCTTTAAGTTTTGTTGGGACTTGTACATGAGAATATAAGCCTTACTTATGTCATTTAAGGGTTCTCTCATCATTTAATTTCTAAGGAAAATATGCACCCAAATGTATATATCCGAATATCGGTGATGTTTCGATATTTGATGTTATTTAAATGAATTTGGGACGAAAAAACACATAACTAATTTTGTTATCCAGATTTAATTTTATGCGTGAGATGTTGAAGCTTTAGAGTGAGATATTGGCTAAATGCGTGTGTCACACGCAAAATGTGTGAGACTTGAGAGCCATGTAATCTTAAAGCTCAATTTTACTGGTATCTCCCGTGGCCATTGCAAACTCGACCTAAACTCGGCCTATGCTGCTATTATCGCCCACCCAGACACGCTAATTCTACCGGTAGGCCTAATGGCTATATGCTATTTATGAGAAGGAATACTTACACAAATTTGCTTGCGTCCTCTGATTAATATGATGGTGAACTGCGATGTCAGAAAAACGGCGGATATATGGTGAGTTACAGGATTTTGTTTATGTGTTGGAAGACGGTTTGGTAAACAAAATGGCCGCGCAGTTTGTTTAGCCTGCGTAGCGAAGCGAGGCAAGGCGAGGCGCACAGGGTAGTCGGGGCTGTAGTCTACACATCGGCCCTACCGTATTTTCTTGAATGAGCGCCCCCAGGCATAGGTCTACCAGGCGTTTATTCCTGAATATTTTGACCCGGAAAAAAATGGTATAAAGACAGTTTTGGTATCAAATGAAGCGGAATTCCAAGTAGAATAACTTAGCCTATCCAAAATCCGCTTTGGGGAAACTTTTTTATGTGCATTTGAATGTTTTTTTAATTGTTTTTCTAATATTTTTTGGGCACAGAATCCCGAAAAAATGTGATGAAGACAGTCTTGGTGTCAAATGAAGCGAAATAACGAGCTGAATAACATATCCAAAATTCACAAGAATCCGCTTTGGGAAAACATTTTTATGTGCGTTTGAATATTTTGAAAATTAAGGATGTTTTTGTATAGAAATGTTAAATGAACTTGTAAGGATTCCCTTAATTCAAATGCAAGCATGCCTAAATAATTATTAGGACGGTTGAAATTACATGAAAATGTATTTTTAAAAAATATTGGAGATATTTTACATGTCATAATGCGATATAAAATATTCCCACAGCAGTTCTAGGAATTTTATGTGAGGTAATAAAATGTTTCATGGAGGTCATGGAGTAGGCCTAATAACTTTTCGTTTTATTCAAATGTACATTCAAATACTTCTTCTTTCCACAAAAACGTAAATGTAATTAAATCTTAATTGTTACTCCTGGGGTATTTCATTATTTGAAGCTAATATATGTAGGCATATTATATTGAAAGGTAATAATAATGCACTTATCAATTGCATCCCCCACCCCCGGCCCCTGGGGGTAGGCCAACGGGGGAATGGTGGGGGAATGTAGAGAAAATATAGGAATTGGTAGTGAAAATATGCTCCCACCCAGGCAGGCTTTTCCCTTAGTTTACCACAGTATCAAGGACATTCCCCAGAGTGGGGAATGTCCAGTACATTGCAATTGACAAACGCATATCAACCTCAAGAGATTTAATATCCACAACAGAAATGACACTGCTGATGACAATGCCAAACCAATGCCAAATCATTGCCACTAGGCCTACAGATAAGTATAGTGGTATATGTATTGCATCCTTATGTTGGGATTCAAATCTCTTAAACCAGGTGCTTTTTCAAGGCCCGGCGCTTTTTAGTAAATCATGCTCTGCCCCCTGTGCTCATTCAAGGCCCTGCACTCATTTGAGGAAATACGGTAGCCTTGCTGCCTGCCTGAAAGACGTAAACATTTGTGACGCAATTAGTTCAGTCAACCGGTGTCACTCTTAATATTTCACTTTGTTTTGATGGTGCCTTTCTTTTCTGTTTGTGTGGGGAGCAGAGGCTCAATATCTCCTGCTATTTTGGGCATTGTAAATAAAGCTTCAAAATCTCACGCATGAAATTAAATCTGGATAGAAATATTAGTTAGCATTTCAATCAATGTTATAGGCTATTATATATACATGTACATGTGACTATAGTCTACCAATGCTGTTCTGATGGCGCTCACAGTAAAGTAGCGCTGTTTTGGTGCGTTGGGTTGGGGGAGGAGCATGGGAAAGGATTTCTCAGGGGAATCATAGGGTCTAGGTGGGCGTGGTGGCGTGGTGACGCACCCACTTCTATGGCTGTGTGTTGCGGTTAGGCGAGCTTCGCGGTAAATACGGTGCGGCTCCGGTATATCACAGTGCGCCATTACGGCGCGGCATTTGTTCCAGCGCACCGTTCTAGGACAGTGCCAAAATTGGGCATCTAGATTTTACGGTACCCTATCGTTTTAATCTGTAATACAACAGAACCGCACTGTAATTTTACGCTGAGGATTTAGAGTGTATGCTCAGTCCCAGCCCTCACTGTAATTAGCCTTTATGCTGGACAGTAATTAAACAATACTGAGCCCACATTTTCTCATCCACAGCTGTTGCCCAGCCAACACTAATACCCACCTTCCACCTTACCCCAGCTCTCTCCAACTAGGTATGGAAGAGGCCATGATTATTGAAGGGAAGGGAGGTATTATGGAATATTCATAAATTGCTAAATCTAAGTTTTATAAACAGGGAATAAGGTTATGACGTGTGTATTTAATAATCCAAAATATGAATTATAGTTGTAGAAAATGATTAGAATATAATTAGACAATGTTATGTAACAATGATGTAAGTCACCAAGGTACACAGTACTACCCCCACCCCCTACCCCTAGCGGGAGAATGCCTTCTGGGTATAAATGCAACCGATGTGTCAGCATTAAAAGTTACTTTGTTACAATGGATGTAACATTAAGGAGTGAAGATAGGGTAGAGTATGAACGTTGGTTTTATTGCCGTGTACAGATGAATATACCTGATGTTAACTGATCACCACTCATTCCATCTCATCAATATCATTCATTATTATCTTGTGAAACACAAAGTAAGGTTTCATTATTAGTATAAAAACAAATTTTTTTTAAAAGAATGTTTGTATTTTAACTGTTTGATATACTTAGAAGGTGACTCTTTGAGAATGGACGAAAGTATAGGGTCGATGAGGCTCACTTTGTAGTATCCTGTACTAGTTAAATCATGATGAAGGATAATGTAATTTCTGATGACCTACATATGGACGATTATTCAGATGACGCAATACTTGACTGTAAATAACCATGTATGATGTCAGGGCATGACGTAAATCACCCCGGGGGTGAGATTGCAATATATTTTTACTAATTCCTGAATAAAGATTTTAGAACAAAAAAAACTAAAGTAATGGCAAGAGCCTGCATGTGGGTGCAACACCTGCTTATACCGGAAAGGATTACCTGGGTGTAATCCTTCATGCTAATTGGTAGGTGGGCTGCGACCAATCAGGGTGGAGTGTTAATCAGTACCTGGCTAGCTTTCATAAAGGAAGGAGCTAGCTAGCACCCATAGATTAAAAATTATCGATGTGACACAAGGAGGTGTAACAACTTCTCAACCACCACAACTTCTTAGTTAGAAGAAATGTGTGATTATTATTAGAAAATGGGTAATTATTATTAATAAAGTGGTTTTGATAACAAGAAATTGATAGTAATTGATGAAATTATATTGATACAATTAATGTTCTACATTTGCCAAGATGGAGTGCTGCTTGAAAGTGCCACTCATTACGCATAATAGGGGATTTGC
Organism: Sthenelais limicola; assembly: GCA_942159475.1. Taxonomy (NCBI): domain Eukaryota; kingdom Metazoa; phylum Annelida; class Polychaeta; order Phyllodocida; family Sigalionidae; genus Sthenelais; species Sthenelais limicola. Next base: position 111,532,424 of record OW804098.1, read on the forward strand.
ATAGCCGCCATTTTTAATCTTGATTCACATGGAATTATGGGACTAATGGTACTGTGTAAAATCTATAGAAAACATGTCATGTTCAGCATGAAATATTTATCAATGCTTCAATAGCAATATCCATATGTTATACATGTTTCCATAACACATAAAGTCCCCATGCATCTTTACCATCATGCATTTGTTTTTCAGAGATCATTTATACAAGCTCTGATATTGGTGAAAACATTCTTGTAATTTTCGATAAAAATGTTGACAAATATTTGTATGTCAGATTTGAACATTATTACACATGTGAGCAGTTAGAAAGGTGCAGTTTGGGGGTGCAGTTCGGTCAATCCGAATCGTTCAAGTGTACAGTTCGGCCAAAGACGCAATTTCATTGGTGCAGCATAGGCCAGATGACGTCGTCCCGACCGCGTAACTTAGGCCTACAAATTGCGGCTTCCTCAAGCTAAACTATAGGCTAAACAAGTTAAATTTACTTTTTAACATCCAAATAGAGTGTGTAATAAATAGCAAATGGCACTCCATTCGGGTTCAAATGGAGTGCCATTTGCTATAAGAATCTATCCCAGTATACACTGCAGTAGACATGCGCAGTGGGACATACAACTGCCCTATTATGATCATTTTTAACTGGTCTCAGCTCAAGTTTGGGGAGAGTTGAGATGAGAAAGTATATAGCTTGTGGGGCGTAGTACAATGCTTTAAAATCCAGTATTCACAGGGTGGTTATGTTGTCTGTAGTGGATAAGACAAGTTAGACATGCTATGAGCCTATGTATAAAATGTGATTTCTGGACAATTGTCTATGAGCGATGTGAAGAATGATGTAATAATGTTATGTTGTATAAGGGTTTGTGTGTCAGAGCAAGGCGCGGGTGGAGGGTTGTTCTTTAGATTGATGTTATCATCAATCTAAATGGATTGGGGTGAGATCTGTCAATGATTGATAGCATCGTGGCTCCTCCCATCCTGGATATCAGTGTGAAGAATCTGTTGATTCTGATAATAGCAGATGGGATCAGAATCATGCTGGTAATGGCTGGGAGGGGGAGGGGATGGCGTTTAGGTGTGAATTAAAGGGTAGACCATGTGTGAATTAAAGTGGCAAGTTACGAAATAAGATGCCTCATATGCAAAGGTGTTAAAGGGACCAACAGAATCACATGGAATGACCAGTCATATATGGGATAGGGATTTCATGTTTTCTGTCTCCACTTCCTCTCCCTCCTACTATCCCTCCCTCTCAAACTTTACATTTAACTGACATCAATCTTCGTTTCCCTTGGAAACGCAATCTTCTACATGAACCGGAAATAAATAAATAAATGTAAACTGATCACTGTTAACTATTTCTTGTTTAATGTCACATGCTGAATATATACTAAATAAATGAACTATATATTGGTATAATACATTGGTTTGTCTCCCCTTTTGCTTACTATACCCGACGGGCGCTGAGTGCAATTGAGTGTGATAGCAATGTGATCATTTTGTGATTGACTGCAAACTAGTGAAGTGTGATACTTATGGCTTTGAATCACAGTGTAATGGACATGCCATTAGCTACCATTATGTGAAATCCATTGCGTTTATTTCCTGCCATGTTGTTGGTAGTCTCACATTTGTGTTTGGTCAAGTTCTCATTCATATTCATTTATGTTTGTATTAAACATGTGTTACTTAACCAATTTCATCTACAAATACATGTTTTCTTTAAAAGTCAATGATATGGGTGTGATCTCAATTGCGCATATAATGCGCATTCAAAATCACGTCTAAATACTCATCATAATGAAGCCACAAGAGGCCACAATACCTGGCACCTCTCACTCACCTGGCATTCACACCCACTGTCGCTCAACTGACACTCTCTGACACATATAATCACTCTCTGACACAAGTCAAAGCAACCCCATGGATACACAAATCTAAAGTAATATTTAGATGACAGAATACAACAATTATATTGATATTAATTCCGAGGTCATGTATTTGTTTGATTTCATTGGGATATGCATTTGGATAAAATAATGACATACTTCATTCCGTCGTTCACTGTGTGAGCACAAATTATGTCATTGCTATTATTTTTATATCATTACGAAGTAAACAAATTCCTCTTTCAGGAAATATATACCTTTTAATACCTACTTTCATAAGTTTTGGCCCCAATGTGCGTACAAAATAAGCACAAAAGTACACAGCGTGACGCGGAATGACACATGACTCAGGATGACAGTCTCAAAATAAATAGGGCTTACACATATTATACATTTTGCTAAATTATCTATGCTCAAATTCAATTTGTTACTTATTCATAGGCTTTGATGACGCACATTGTAGACAAAACTCATATCTGTTTAGACATAGAAAACAAATCAGTTCGAAATTCTTTCTTATTTCCTTATTTTTCCACCCCATAGTACATTCAGTTTCATTTTTCTATTAGTTCTCTCTCCTCCAATTCCCTATAATTCTCATCCAATACTTGGAATAAAACGTAATGCGGAATGATGCATTCCCTTCACCAAATGATAAAATTGAATAACTAATAGGGTTGTCATCGCATATGTCCCTTGCGCATATGTTAATTGCGCATACAATGCGCATTCAAAATCACGTCTAAATACTAATTATATACATGTCATTGTCATCAGGTGGCGCAATTGGTAACTGGGGTGCAATTACAATTTGTTTTATAATGAAAGTTCCGCTAATACACCTATGTAGCATTTATACATTATGTTCCTATTTGATTAGAAACATTACAAGTAATAAATAGTTCATTAGTGTAATTTATTTTTTTAATTTTAAAACAGGTAATAATCAAAACACCCCATATAACTGTATACCTAAATGCTATGGGTGCTATGGGTGCACTATAGCTGTCGTACAAGTGCACACACACTAATGTCACCTACAGGTAGCTAAACCTGCTGAATTGGAAAGAGATGACAAAAAATTATGTTAAATAATTGATGTATTACCATGGAGAATTAGTTATGAGTAATTCAGAATGATATTATTCTACAAAAAAAGCAATACAATAAGGGGAACATTGAGCATGAAATATCCCACCCAAATGCCATCAGAATTTGCTAATTATTGCACTAATATTGTGTTATACCCTTAGCGTGATCATCACGCAAGCATTGCGCAATAATTATTGCGTGAAAAGCGTCCACTCTCATCACGGAACTCTGGCGAGATCGCGTAGAATCGCGTAGAATCGCGTTCATTTGCCCGTCGGGTATAACTCATGTAGAATATGTTTAGTAATTTGGTAAATGAGATACATGTAAACACCTTATTAGAAATAAAAATATATTTGTAGATCCAAAAATCAGGCTATTCTGAGAATATTTATGCTCGATGTATAAAAATGTTTATTAGTCCTGAATGAAATATTTACAAAATACAAATCAAATTCATTTCTGTGAGATACAAAATCTAGTCATTTGTAAACTGAGAAATCTATGAGACAGTTTAGGGAAAATTACGCGCTTGTCGACTAAGCAGATATGCTACTTCTCTACAAAATAATTGAAAATGAAATAAAATTCTGAGAGAGCAGTCCTTCCTTCCATTTTATTTTAATTGTTCATTTGTGTTGATTATTAGCTGAGAAGTCAAGTGAAACTATACCTGCTGAAATTGTGTGCAAATGTATGTATGTATGTATATTGTTTATTTCCAGAAAACAGTACATAAGATAAATTACACCGGAAATGGGTTTGCCCTCTTCTATGGCAGCCATAGCTCTTCCAGAGGTTCTATACCTTTTTCCGCCATTGGGTTTCCCCCACACCGTTTCGCTCCACATGCCTTTCTCCGCTAAAGTGGAGTCAGAAGGAATGTACCTATTTCCGCCACACTAATACTGGTTTGTGCGTTTTCGCTCCACCCCACTGCACTGTGCCGTGTGGTGTGCACTACTCAATGGAGCTCATCCCTTCAACCCCCGTCAGTGCCAGGCATTGTTTTGCGGAAATAATTGATGTAAATGTTTTGGCGTGTATCTCAAAAAGTTTTCAAGATATTTTCATAAGGAAAACTGTTTTACATAGCTACATATGTTCACTCGATTCCGTGAAGATAACATTATTATAGACCAATTTTTTCTACCATTTTTCATGATTGTCGCACGCACACTATTAAACATTTTTCGGCGGCATTCATTTTTCGCCCAAAATATATATATTTTTTCATGCATTTAAGGCCAATAGATATTTCACAGTTTCATGAAAATACGCACTATCCACCAAGAATTTGTTTGGGTGTTGCCTCGTATAAAAAGAAATCAATATGAAAATAAAATTATAATTATATTATCTAAAACATGTCATATCTTTCCTTTATAATGTAATATGATCATCAACCTCTCTGTACTCCAGAACCCTTAAAAAACTGTCAAGTGCCTTAATTTACTCCGTTTATTGTCACATTTATAAGGAGCACATTACACTAACCAATCCTTATATTGTGTGATCATTGATTAAATTTGTCCTAAACTTGCCCCCCCCCCCCCCACACACACACACTTTGAAACAGTGCAATTATTTAAGCTTTTAAGTTGGTATAAATGATGTCCCTGTACAACATTTATCAAAGGCGTGAGAGTTAAAGGAAAAGCTTGTATCATTTGCGGCCGCTCACAGGTAAAATATGGAGCGTGCTAAATGTGGAGCGAATTTGTACAGGGAGAAACATGTGTGTGCACAAACTGCAGGTGGAGCAAAAAGGTTAAGGGGGAAAGGGGAGAATGGGGGAAAAGGTTCTGGAGTGGCAGGTTTCTGGAGGAAAAGGGTTGGTCACCCTTCCAGAGGGTCCCTTAGATTAGAGATTTAATTTTACAGTTCATGAGATAGCGACGCGCTAAATGACTAGTTACCTATTCTACTGCAATGGGATGCACTAGCTATACTATATCAAGGTGGGGCCCATGGTATGGGGTTTCCTTGTGTATGTGTTTTTTGTGGACATCGTCCATGTTTATTTTGGGTTAGTTTTTGTTGATACTAAAAATGGGAGGAATTTGGTCTTGTGCTGTATAGGTAGTCTATCCCATTTTCACATCCAGCTAGGTCCTGGCATTCTTGCGAACACTGCATTGACCGCAAATGAATGAAAGTTGCGTTTCAACCTGTACTCGGTGGGATGTATTAATGAGTCACAAGTGGCAAATTTTATATTTTACAAATTGAAATTTTATATTTTACTGATTCATTGGTTATGGGACGCATATAATTAGTTAGTAAGTATAACTTTCTGTTTATTATTTTTATCAAAGATATATATCATGCACAACATGCTATGCACAGTAAAATTATATAAATTCACTTGTCGCCCAGTGGCTATGTGTAGGATAGAGGACGAGAGGCTGTTCTCTTAGTGAATATAATTGTCTGAGGCCTTTAGGCCGAAGACAATTATATTCACTAAGAGAACAGAGTCGAGTCCTCTAGCATGCTTATCCTCCAACTTCAATTGTTTGTTTATAATTGAAGTGACCAAATCCACCCACCCCCTATCACCCTACAACGATCACTGCCTCATCAGTGACCAGTATTCTCAACTTTGATTGTTTGTTTATTATTGGCCAATCCAGTCCCAATACACATTTGCCATTACCTCGAATTATTCACAATATGCAACACCTTACACTTCCTACCACTGTTCTATATTGGTCTTCACCAACACATAAGTGATGTGCTACAGGGAAAGGAGTCACAAGTTGCAAAAATAGGATTTTGAGATTTTGAGTAATATAATTATACCTGATTCATATAACACTTTTCTTGCCTTCTCACCACCAGGATGTGTTCGATATAATTTGCAACATTGATTTGTATTCTCTAAATTCCAAATCTTCATAATGTTATAATGAACATTTACTATTTCTCTCATTGGATTCTAGAACAAAGGAATATATTCAATTTACTGTAGCAGGTTTCATTTTTAATATTTAATAAGCTATCCCTGGTAGGACTCATATTCACTAAGAGAACAGAGTCGAGTCCTCTAGCATGCTTATCCTCCAACTTCAATTGTTTATTAGTTATATAACTTCACACAATTCCAACTGGTTAAATAAGATATACTTCAGCCCAATGTTTACCATCATTGGACTCCGCTTGACTCATTTTCCTGTGACACATCACATTTTCTATTTCAGGAATTATATTATGCTATATACAACAGATCCTATCTGAGCCTCTATGGCTGAGTGGGTAGAGCCTTCAACTCTACTTGCCAGCCTATACTTATGTGAGAGGTCCTGGGTTCGAATCCAGGCCAATCCTAGTTCAAAATTATTTGCAATAGATACCTGAGCGGACTCTTTAATGAAAGAGTCCGCTCAGGCATCTGAGAGGACTCTTAGGAGTGGACTCTTTCATTAAAGAGTCCGCTCAGAATGCCCAAAGAGTACACCTGGAATTCAGGACTGTACTCTTCAGGCATGGGAGTCCGCCCAAGCCAATGCTGGCGAATAGGGACTCAACAGCAAGTGTAGGATATGATGCTTAAAAGCCATATTCACCCTTAAAGGGATAAAAGAATCCACTATAAAAGAAAATAACGCTGAGATGATAGGGCCTGTAAATGTCACGGAGACGGTGATAGGGCGTGTAAGGTCCATGGTCGCCGTGCTGAATTTGGCTCGCACCTCTGCACTCAAGTCTATGGACTATCGTCACATCCTGTCCTGGAAGTTGTATAAAACATGATTAACCCATGGGAGCGGGATGACATTGCCCATGACACTTACACACCCTATGTGGGTAAGATTTTCAGAAAATGTACAATTTACCTTCACCAATCCTCTCAAATAGCTCACATTTAAGACAGAAATGAGCTTCAAATTGCAGGTCAACATAACAGAATTGATTCTTTAAATCAATGCGATACCAAATACACTCAGATATACCCGGTATTCAACTTTTTTTTCAGTCTAATTTGGCAAAATTCCATAAATTTGTAGAGCTGCCAATTGTACATTTTCTGAAAATGTGACCGATGTAGGCCTACAGTTATGATACTGAACCTGTGACGTCCCGTCCTTTGCGAACTTGACGTTATTGATGATGTTGGCCAATAGCTTAGCAATAGCTTAGCAATAGCTTAGCAATAGCTTAGCAATAGCTTAGCAATAGCTTAGCAATAGCTTAGCAATAGCTTAGCAATAGCTTAGCAATAGCTTAGCAATAGCTTAGCAATAGCTTAGCAATAGCTTAGCAATAGCTTAGCAATAGCTTAGCAATAGCTTAGCAATAGCTTAGCAATAGCTTAGCAATAGCTTAGCAATAGCTTAGCAATAGCTTAGCAATAGCTTAGCAATAGCTTAGCAATAGCTTAGCAATAGCTTAGCAATAGCTTAGCAATAGCTTAGCAATAGCTTAGCAATAGCTTAGCAATAGCTTAGCAATAGCTTAGCAATAGCTTAGCAATAGCTTAGCAATAGCTTAGCAATAGCTTAGCAATAGCTTAGCAATAGCTTAGCAATAGCTTAGCAATAGCTTAGCAATAGCTTAGCAATAGCTTAGCAATAGCTTAGCAATAGCTTAGCAATAGCTTAGCAATAGCTTAGCAATAGCTTAGCAATAGCTTAGCAATAGCTTAGCAATAGCTTAGCAATAGCTTAGCAATAGCTTAGCAATAGCTTAGCAATAGCTTAGCAATAGCTTAGCAATAGCTTAGCAATAGCTTAGCAATAGCTTAGCAATAGCTTAGCAATAGCTTAGCAATAGCTTAGCAATAGCTTAGCAATAGCTTAGCAATAGCTTAGCAATAGCTTAGCAATAGCTTAGCAATAGCTTAGCAATAGCTTAGCAATAGCTTAGCAATAGCTTAGCAATAGCTTAGCAATAGCTTAGCAATAGCTTAGCAATAGCTTAGCAATAGCTTAGCAATAGCTTAGCAATAGCTTAGCAATAGCTTAGCAATAGCTTAGCAATAGCTTAGCAATAGCTTAGCAATAGCTTAGCAATAGCTTAGCAATAGCTTAGCAATAGCTTAGCAATAGCTTAGCAATAGCTTAGCAATAGCTTAGCAATAGCTTAGCAATAGCTTAGCAATAGCTTAGCAATAGCTTAGCAATAGCTTAGCAATAGCTTAGCAATAGCTTAGCAATAGCTTAGCAATAGCTTAGCAATAGCTTAGCAATAGCTTAGCAATAGCTTAGCAATAGCTTAGCAATAGCTTAGCAATAGCTTAGCAATAGCTTAGCAATAGCTTAGCAATAGCTTAGCAATAGCTTAGCAATAGCTTAGCAATAGCTTAGCAATAGCTTAGCAATAGCTTAGCAATAGCTTAGCAATAGCTTAGCAATAGCTTAGCAATAGCTTAGCAATAGCTTAGCAATAGCTTAGCAATAGCTTAGCAATAGCTTAGCAATAGCTTAGCAATAGCTTAGCAATAGCTTAGCAATAGCTTAGCAATAGCTTAGCAATAGCTTAGCAATAGCTTAGCAATAGCTTAGCAATAGCTTAGCAATAGCTTGCATGCTAACAAAAGTATTTAAAGGAACAAATGGGAACTTTTTTTACTTATGACTCATTTGTCTGTGAAACATCGCATATTATATACAGGAAAACACAACGACTTTTAAACTTTTGTATTTGCTGTTTTAATTTAGCTTATATAGACACATTGTGATTCATTATTAATACATTTGTTTAATACAATGAATGTGCAGATACAGAGTGACCAGTCAACAGTACATAGAAATGTGATTATTCAGCTCTGCTGAGCCCAACCTCTGTTGTCTTTTTTTTTTTTTTTTAAAGATTTTATTTAAACTTGGTTACCGACTCCCCTTTTCGGGGTTAGTTCTGTCGGGCCAGTCTTATCAATACTTACAATAGGAGATTTGGTTAGCCGCCATTTTTAATCCTGATTTGCATGGCATTATGGGACTAATGGTGCATTCTAAAAGACCAAATGTTTTGGTACTTTACATATCATAAACGTCGGCTACATGATATTTATTTATATCAGTAAGACCACTCGCTAATTTTTCTAACAATTTTGAGGAATTTAAATGACATCATCTTTGAATGAGGACAATGTATTATTACATTAAGTTCTGGCTGAATACACATTTTAGTACGAAATACTTTATCAGCCAGCCTCATGGAAAATTCTAGAATTAGGGTTTATAAGAAGAATGGTGACAAATTGTACATTTGCTGAAAACCTGCATGACCGTATAATTTTTTTTTAAAAAACGTGTTTATTTCGCCACAAATTCTATATAAATGGTATACTTTTGATTGTGCAAACAAATATTTATTTGTATCAACAGTACAAAATCTCTATAGGGGTCGAAGAGGGATCCCTAGCACCACCATGGGCTCAAAAACCAACATTTGCTGATATTTTCTTTTGATTTATTACAATTATAATTATTCAAAAATTGAATGTATAAGAGCTCCAGATAAACTTCATAGGTGTAGCATTAATAAATATGTGATGTGTTTCAGGAAAATTGATGAGTCATAAAATGATATTTTTCAAAGTGTTTTTTTACAAGATCTCTTTTCACGAATGTTTTCATTTTTTAGGTTTCTAGAGCTTTAGATCATGTGAATACAAATATCAAATTTTAGGCCTGTGTATTAAATCAATCCATGCATTTCTAACATCATCATATGGAGTACATTTACCTACTTTACTAGTAATCTTCCACCTCAAAATATTGAAAACTTTTTTTTTTTCAGAAAAAAAATATCAAACTTAAAATATAGAAATACTTTTTAGATGCCCTTAATGTTTATATTCATTGGAATCCCCTTGGTCTCATCTTTTCAAATATGACAATATCCCAACATCCATTTTTTGCGACTCATTTGCATGTAACACATCACATATGTTATACGTATGTGATACCATGATTTAGTAATTCGGAAATCATTGAGTAGTAAATTCATTTAGTATTTTCTTCTTTTATCTAATTACCAAATTCCTTAATTTAATCAAAGAAGAAAAGAGGAGAAACAAGTCCGCTATGAACATTTTGTTAGATGTTATTCTGCGAAAACCTGTTTTGATATACTTCACTAGAAACCTAAAATTTGGATTGTATTTGACTATGTGTAGGAACTCGACCTGAGTCAATGACCAAGGCGAGGATGTCTCCCTACATAAATTGTATGTCAAAATAAGCGAGAAAGAGTTAGAACACCTCCCATATAGCCGGAGAGATTCTTTCTGCAGCGTTAATCATCAAAATATCATAATCATGAAAATGTTTTTCAGTTTAATTCAATGTGTTTATACTTGATTTATAATAGAAAATTGGCAGAAACAATTGTTTATTCTTCCCCAACAACAGCAATACTCCCCTTAAACATCAATAGATACTTATTTCCCTTGCTTCAATGTAGATTCTAATGGTGATCAGCAAATGATGATAATTTCATAATCAGGGGGCTGAACCCCTCTTAGACCCCAGATATAGATCTGCTACTGAGTTCAGATTGGTATCAGGCTAATCACTCAATGCTTATAAGAGTGAGGTAGATTAGAGGCAGTGTTATCAGGTCATTTACTTGATTTCATAATTAGGGAAGTAGATTAGAAGCAGTGGTATTATAAGGGAACTGCACAAGTAGATGGTATAAGATGGTGCCTTAGACACACACAGTGAGTGTGTTGAATAGGCAAGATCCTTCAACCGTCTATCAGGCAAACACAGCTATATACCTCCTCTGAGCAGAACTTTGCTGTACCTTTTGGGCTGTGTTTAAAGGACGTCAGGCCATACATTCAATGTTAACCAGGGAGGTAGATTATAGGGAGAGTTATCAGGCCCTCAACTGTATGCCATAAGCAGGGAGATAAGGTGGATTGTCTGATTATGATTTCGATATTATCCATAAGCCTAGAAATAGATTCAACGAAATTGAACTAAACTCTTTGTCCATCACAACTATTTCCCAATCAGGCTATAAAGTTTGAGTTGCTATAGTAGGCTGTTGGTCGAGGGAACTTGGTCTGTTGTACTTGGGTGTTCTGCGCTGGAGGCCGGATGCACAGCACATAGACTGCGGTCAGTGCAAAGCATAGGATGACCACTACACCTATGGTAGCTGCCACGATGAGAGGGGTGTCGGAACGCAGTGACTGGCTACAGGTAGGTCCAGTATAGTATGCAGTGCACCTATAACACAGGCAGGTACAAACGGGTCAGATTTCCAGAAAATATACAATTGGTAGATCAACATATTTCATAAATTCTGCTAAATTGGACAGACAATTCATCAACACTAGGTATATATCAGTGTATTTGGTATTGCCTTGATTCAAACAGTCTGTTTGGTTATGTTAAACAGTATTTTTAACCGGATTGTTGTCTTAAATTTGGGTTATTTGAGAGAATTGGTGAAGGTGAATTGTACATTTTCTGAAAATCTGACCCAAACATTCATGAACAGTGGAACCTCACATAAAGACCACCTCATTATAGAGACCACCCCTCTATTAAGACCAGTTATCCCAGTCCCAGTTATCCCAGACCAACTCGCTATGAGACAAATGTCATTCAGCCCCAAGGGTGGTCTTAATAGAGAGATTCCACTGTATTTCATTACAGGCCAATACAATATTTAAGTGATAAGACAAACAACATTATTGTATATAACATGCTCTTAGAAATACTATCCAGATGAATTACATCGATATTTGATGTGTTAATGCAAAATAGGTCACAAGTCGCAAGAAATGGATTTTGAGATTTTGAGAAATTGTATTTGAAAAGATGAGAACAAGCAGATTCCAATTGTGGTAAACTCTAGTTAATGGTTTTTGAGATATCAACATATTTGAAAAGGGGAGATCCAAGGATAGTAAACATGAAAAGCATTTAAGAAGTGATTCTATATTTTATGTCTGATATTTCGATTTTTGAAAAAAAAAAGGTTTGCAATGATTTTGGATGGGTAACGTGAAAAGTAACTGGATATATTCCATACAAAGGCCTTCATAACGCAAGGATATATTAAATGCAGTGTCTCGAAATTTGATACATGGATTAATATGACTTTAAGTGCTAAACTCTAAAGAAATCAGAACTTTTCAATAAAGAGATAATGTGTAAAAAGCACTATGAAAAATATTTTGCGACTTGTGACTCTTTTTCCTGAAACACAGCACAATTGATAGCATACTAGAATAAAAGTGCTTCTAAGCATACTTACTGACAGTACTGACGGTCGTCAGTCACATAACACGTCCCTCCATGCTCACATATCAGCAGGCATTCCACTGTAACATGACACAAGTTTTTTTTTTATTATTTTTTATTTTTTATTATTTTTTATTCAATTAAAGGCCAGACATTTAACAACCGACAATTCAAGGGTAAAGACGTATATATATTGTCCTCCAGTTCATATGTTTTGTTTCAATTTTTCCATTCAGCAAGACATTTTGTAAATGTACAATATTCTCAGTGCTAGCTGTGATTAGAAATAAATTTAGCCTATTTACATTTAGAAAACAGTACTGTTGTACTATATGTGTTGCATCTATTAATATAACTTAAATTTGTACACTATCAGCTCCTACCAATATATCACATATGGATGCCTGGGAAAGACTGTGGGCCCGTTTCGTGAGAATTGATCATGTTGTTCTGTAACCCATATGGGTCAGATTTTCAGAAAATGTACAATTGCCATGGCAGCTGTACACATTTAGTAAATTCTGCTAAATTAGGCCGCAATTTGGTCAATACTAGGTAAATCCGGGTAAATTCGGCATTGCATTGATTCTAGCAATCTGTTTGGTTAGGTTGAACTGTAATTTGAACTTTATTTTCGTCTGACATTTGGGTTATTTGAGAGGATTGGTGAAGTTGAATTGTACATTTTCTGAAAATCTGACCCATAAAGGTGATACTCAGTAATTACCTGGCGGTGTTATCTCACAGAGATTGCCGGTGTAGAGGGGTGGACATTCACAGGTGTAGCTGTTGGTGCCATCTATACAAGTGCCTCCGTTGTAACAACGATCTCCCTCACAGTCATCCACATCTAAACACAAGCAGGGGGTATTACTGACTTTTTTAAAATTTTTATTAGAAACGTTTATTAATCGATACACAAAACAATATGACAATATACAATCTATTCTTGCAGAGTATAGTGACATGTGTATAATTGGTAGGAAATGAGCCTCAATTTTAACCATTTGAACGGTTAAATCGGGTTGAGTGGCTATTACCTTTTGGTTCGATAAACTGTGACTTGTTTATGCATGTAACAACACAAATAGAAAGAGACGGAACTAGGAGAGAACTACGATGAGGGGTGAGAGATATTTATATGAGGGATATTTACAGTTTTAAGAGAATATAGGTAACATACATTCAGCCTTGGTTAAGGCTGTTATCATACAGGGGCTGTACTCTCTGTGCATACTCTAGATATGTTGTTTTCAGAATGTATAATAATTGGAGGTTTAGGGACAGGAATATGATTAGTAGTGGTATCAATCCATACATTTTATTCCACCTTACAGGACTGTGGAAAAACAATGCATCATTTCTACATAGCCATGTTAATAGCCTGGTGCCTAGGGTTTGGTCAGTTCCAACTTAACATTGTGTAATGTCTTACTTGTCTCACAGCGGTCGCCAGTGTAGCCTGTGTTGTAACAGACACATGTGAACCTGTTGACACCATTCTGACACCTGCCGCCATTAAGGCACGGGTTGGACCTGCACTCATCTATATCTGTGGAGCAAACATTGTCAAAAATTAGCATAAGATAAGATAAGATAAGATACTACTTTATTCATCCAACTCATACAGTACACTATTAAGTTACCAAAACAGACAAATGGGTCAAATTTTCAGAAAGTGTACAATTGGCAGGTCTACATATTTAGTAATTTCTGCTAAATTCTGATGAAAGAATTATACAGTTTGGGTGTATCAGAATATATTTGGTATCGTATTGATTTAAAGTATCAATTCTGTTATGTTAACCTGTATTTTGAAGCCAATTTTTGTCTTAAATCTGGGTTATTTGGGAGGATTGGTGAGGCGAATTGTATATTTTCTGGAAATCTGACCCAAATACAGACCAATAGGTACACCATCTCTCTCTAGGCAGAGTTAACTTAATAATTTTGATGCAGTTTATACAGTTAATAAAATGAGATGAAATGAGATAAAGTGAGATGCAGACATCTTACGATAGAATTGACTTGATTTAAGATGATACCGTATGGTAATCCATCAGAGTCAGATATAAAATATACAATTCGGCTTCCCCAATCTTCTCACATAGCCCACATTTAAGACAAAGATGAGCTTCAAAATGCAGTTTAATATTACAGAACTGATACTTTAAAATCAATGTGATACCAAATATACTCAGATATACCCGGTATTCATTATTTGGCAGCCTAATTTAGCAGAAGTTCCTAAATGTGTAGAGTTGCCAATAGAAAAAATCTGATCCATCAATGGGGCAGGTTTTCAGAAAGGGATTAACATGTCTATTACAGTGCATGCAGGGATGGATTCAGCTCAGATCAGACATACTGTAGTGTCTAGTATTAAGTTTGCCACACGGAACGCGAAACACTAAAACACCAAATCCAGATGCTCCAGTCCTTGCTAGCTTTAGTCTTTATTACAACAACTTCCGTATTCTGTGCCAAGGATGGTCACCGGGTAACCAACCCATAATCTGCCTAACCACAAGGTCAAAGGAACCAACATACACAGGTATAAAGGTGTCTGAACTAACAAGTTCCAAAACAAAAGGCTTGCACCAAATACAAAGCCTAATTTATGATAGGTAAGGGTGTATTACGACACCTAGTGAGAAAAGGTTGAGAATATAGGTAACAACACCTGCAACGGCAAGGTTAAGAACTACAAGTGTGACTTAGTCCGGTCATTCCGGAAAGGAGAGCCAAATGATCCGGCAAGCGGTGCCAACACAGAGCAAACACTCAGATCCGGCACCGCATTGCACCGCACTACAATACAAATATTTAGCAACATTTTTATCAAACAAAGCAAGGATGTATTCACCAATCTCATAACTAGTGCAAAGTACTCTTACACTTGGGAGTGGGGACAGTTCATTAATAATTACTCGGTTGTAATAGGGAGTTGTCTATGTCCAGGGGCTGATCTTGGTATACTGGATAATCACTAATAATAGTTTGTGTGATGTCTAGTTATAAACATATAAATTTCGAAATGATATATTCATGCAATGATTTTTCTCTAAAAGTCAACTCTGATAACAATGCACTGCTGCATAATAATTCGATGAATGAAATCCTTTAAACAAATAAATGACCACTACTATTCTTTTTACCCCATTGACATGTTTTTTGTATATAGATCTGTAGTATATGACCGGATATCTATGCGGAGAAAATTGGAGGAAAAGTCAGTGGGCAATTTTCTTCTATCACGTAAAACATGAAAAGATATTCCTTTTTTCCCATAGACGAAGCATAGTTAAAGCAGTGTAATTTTTAACTGAGTGTAAAATATAAACTAAGATGGTGAGATATACTTTTTTTAAATTGTTGTCATCCTCATGTAGTAACGGATATTTTGTGAACGTCTTATGAAAATATCATTGGACAATATTTTGTTATTGGACACCAGCATATGAGTCAGATTTTCAGAAAATGTACAATTGGCAGTTGTACACATTTAGTAAATTCTTCAAAATTAGGGTGCAATTAAGTTAATACTAGTAAATTCAAGAATAGTTTGCATTGCATTGATTCTAGCAATCTGTCTGGTTAGGTTCAACTGTATTTTAAACTTTATTCTTATTCTTTCTTTTATTCTAGAGAGCCATGTGGTTCAAAGGTCTTTCTTATATGCTTAACTGATTGTGTAATTAAAATATAGCTTGTATTATTCTCATCGCATATGGATTTTCGTGAACATGAAACGTACCATAACCTGTATGGAATTGTCTCTCGAAATAAAATATGTTTAAAAAAAAGAAGAATTATCATCTACAATTTGGGTTATTCAAGAAGATTGGTGAAGTTGAATTGTACATTTTCTGAAAATATGACCCTTATACTTTTAAGTAGTACATTACCTATCTGACAGAGGTCACCAGTGTAGCCGGCTGCACAGTCACATGTGAACCTGTTCTTGCCATTATTGCACACCCCATAGTGACGGCACGGGTTGGATATGCACTCATTTATATCTGCAAAATGAACATTGCTTTGAGTGAGTGAGATTGGTTGCTTTACGCCCTATGATCATACCCAGGAAATAGAGATAGAGTAGAAGGGAGAGAACAGAGAAATATCCCCCCAGAAATATTTCAAACTTAAGGTAAAAATATCAAACTAAGAATATAGAAATTCTCATTAGATTTCCTGTTGTTTTTCATCATTAGAATCGCATGTGCACATTTTTAGAGAGATATAGATATCATTATTACATATCTCATGTGTTCCAGGAAAATGAGTCATAAATCGCAAAATTGATATTTTTGATAGTGTTTTTCACCAGATCCTTTTATTGAAATGTTCTGATATGTAAGGGGTTTAGCACTTATATTCATATAAATGCATGTAACCAATTTCGGGACATTGTATTAAATATATCGTTGCATTTTGAAGGCCTTTGTATGGAGTATATTTAGTTACTTTACTGATAATTACCCATCCAGAAACATTTTCTCCAAAAATAAAAATATCAAACATAAATATAGAAATACTTCTTTAATGTTTGAATCTTTGAAATGTTGAATTTTTGAAATATGATGAGATAATATCTCAAAATCCAATATATCTCAAAATCCATTTTTGCAACTAATGAACATTTTCCTAAAATGGGTCACATATCAGAAATATATCATTAAAAGTCAGAAGTTGATGTACTCACTAGTTTCACAGTATGTTCCTGTCTTATCTTATGGACTATATCTAGCAACTTTGCTTGTAAATATCCCCCAAAACATATTGCGAACTTAGATAAAAATAGCAAACTTAAAATCTAAAAATTCTTTTTAGATTTTCTACAGTTTTCCATCATTGGAACCACTTAAATGTCATCTTTTGAAATATGATTGTATCTCAAAATACAATTATTGCCACTTGTGACAATTTTCACTTCATGTGCACATTTTTAGAGAGATCTAGGTATTATTATTACATATCAGAAATAAATCATTAGAAGTTGATGTACTTACCATCTTCACAGTATGTTCCTTCATATCCGGGCTGACAGGTACAGCTGAATCCATCCACAGCGTCAGTACAGATGCCATCATTATGACAGCGCAAGCCGGTACAGTCATCAATGTCTAAAGTGTAAACATGGTTTATTATTGTTTGTATTGAAACGTTATTTTCCATTTTTCATACATGGGATCTACATGGAGAATGGGACACTTTTCCTGATTGGGGAGCCCTTCTTCCAACAGGACCCTCTAATATTTAGTCAAATTGAAACACATAATATAAAATGCAACTCGCTACTCATGATAGAAAAACAAATGAACAAGATTTGCGCATGGAAGCAAGAGTTTGTAGGGGTCAATATAGACTGACATCTATATGTGATCCGTTTTAGGAAAAGGAGTCATAAGTCGCAAAATATGGATTTTGAGATATTATCATATATTATATGAAAAGAGGAGATTAAGGCGATTCTAATGATAGTAAGCACTAGGACATTTAATAAATATTCCTATATTTTAAGTTTGATATTTTTATTTTTGAAAAAAAAAGTTTGCAATGTTTCTGGGTGGCTAATAACCAATAAAGTAACTAAATATATTCCATACAAGGGCCTTGAAAACACAAGGATATATTTAATCCAATGCCCTGGAATTTGGTACATAGACTCATATGACCATAAGCGCTAAACCCTCCATGAATCAAAACATTTCGATAAAGAGATCTTGTCAATAAAACACTTTGAAAATAACAATTCTGCGACTTGTGACTCATTTTCCTGGAACACATCACATATTCTAATGAGAAACAATGATGCTGTGCTTCCGTGGTCCAATAATGTTCTTATTACTGGTGGTTTGTTCCATTTTTTCCATTTGTTGTAACATATACCCTCCTTTATCTTGTATGAGGGTCAGATTTTCAGAAAATGGGCATAGGCAACTTTACATATTTAGTCATTTCTGCTAAGTTCTGCTAAAATAATGATACATTTTTGGTGTATCTGAGTATATTTAGTATCGCATTGATTTAAAGTATCAGTTCTGTTATGTTAAACTGCATTTTGAAGCTCATTTCTGTCTTAAATGTGGGTTATTTGAGAGGATTAGTAAAGTCCAATTGTACATTTCCTGAAAATCTGATCCATAAATATCTGTGCGTGTACTAATTATTCAATTATTCTATTAAGCTAAGATGATCAAACATTATGATATTAAGAAATGTTATAAGAAATGTATTCTACATACTTAGGATTTACTACATTTGCAGAGCCTCCAATAATTGTCATTTTCAGCCTCACTTATTTCATCTGATTTGTAGTCATAACTTAAACCATTTTCACATTACAGAATTGAAGCCAACTCAATCAAACCAAATTGTTGTGAACTGAATGCTATAAATGAGATGGGGAATTGCCTATGGAAGCACAATAATGCTATTTGGCTAAGAATGCATACTACATAATGCATATTGTTGCACCTTAATTGAAGAATTCACTTCTTCTCACATTACACCCTATGGATTTCAATTTAAACTGCTGACAAAAACAATTGGATTCTGTTGTGTTTTCCCTTGCTCAAAAAACATTGAGATGCAACTTCTAGGTGGAATAGGGTTTGCTTTGCTTTGCTTTGGATTTGGTTGGAATCGTTTTGAGGTATTGTGTGAACAGAATGAAATCATGATTATCTGATGATGTCAAAGTTATTACATTCATTCAGAAAAACGCTTTGGTTAAGTTGAACTTAAACTTGAAACTTATTTCTATCGTGAATATAGTATATTTGAGAGGATTGGTCGATACAAATTATACATTTACTGACGCCCTTCAGCCATAAGCAGGTCAAGTTTTCCAACGATGTACAATTGATCTTCACCAATGCCCTCAAATAAACCAAATTTAAGACGAAAATCAAGTGCAAAATATTAAGATTTATTGAATGAATACTATACAGAATACACTCAAATATACTCAGTATTTATCATTCTTCACTCTAATTTAGCAAAATTTGAGAGATGTGCACAACTGCAGACTGTGCATTTTCTAAAAATCTGACCCAAGTAATGAGAAGCGTGTACATACCCTCTTCACAGTGGGTGCCAGCATAACCTGGGGCACACAAACATGCATAGTCGTCCACTCCATCTTTACATTCACCGTCATTAGCACATGGCTGAGAGGCACAATCATCTATGTCTGTCAAATAAACAACATTCAAAATAATTGATATTAAATTAATCAATAATCAATATTTAAATTCTACTAAGAATACTTGTTTCGGTATGATTTTGCTTGGGTTCCCATGAGATTATCATTGTATGAAAATGGCTCCAATAAAATCTATTAAAAAAAAAATCCACATATATTTATACTAGCAAACTTAGCAATATTATACACAAATGACCGTTGAAATATGTACCAAAAGATATTCTAAATGAATCAAAAGGGTGTGCAAAATAATATACTAACAGTATTAAATGCATACTAAAAGGTGTACTAGAATAAGATCCATATCATACTCAAACTTTTCTCTCCCATGAAAACACGCAAAAATGTAAAAAAAAAAAAAAAAAAAAAAGGGTTTCCTCAGCATAATTTGTTCAAGGAAGTGATTTTGAAGCTATTTCAATGCTATTCTATTTGGAAGATTGCACATGCTTTGACCCACCTACGGCAGTTGGGCTTTACTGCAGGGGCTGATGTAATGATACCCCAGCCAGTGGTAGAGTGGGGAGGAGAATTATAGGAGTGAAAAAGAATAGGAGAAGGGATGGAGGAATTGAATAGAAAGTACATGCTGAGAATTACTACCGGTTTTATACAAGGGACATCTAGTTATACAATAATAAACAAATGTGATCCGTTTTAGGAAAATGAGTCATAAGTCGCAAAATATGGACTTTGAGATATCATATGGATAAAGAGGAGATCCAGCTGATTCCAATGATAGTAAACACTAGGACACCTAATAACTATTTCTATATTTTAAGTTTGATATTTTTATTTCGAAAAAAAAAGTTTGCAATGTTTCTGGATGGGTAATTACCAGTAGTAACTAAATATACTCCATATGAAGGCCTTCAAAACGCAAGGATATATCTAATATAATGTCCTGATTTTTTTTACATGGATTGATATGACTAACAGTGGTAAACCCTCTAAAGATTAGAATATTTCAATAAAGAGATCTTGTAAAAAAAACATTGAGAAATATCAATTTTGTGACTTATGACTCATTTTCCTGGAAACATCACAAATGACCACAATACTGGAACCCTGATCAACCCATACTCACTGATCTGGCACTGGACACCCTGGTAGCCGGGGGCACAGGTACAGGTGTAGTCCCCTGTCTCATCCTCACAGCTGCCTCCATTGTAGCATGGGTCCTGTTCACAGTCATCCACAGCTGCAAATAGTTGGTTCATTATCTAAACATACAATAGGGGAATTGTATGTGCCACTGCACATGTGTGTTACAGTGTGTACAATAGGGGATTTGTATGTGCCACTGTACATGTGTGTTACAGTGTATACAATAGGGGATTTGTATGTGCCACTGTACATGTGTGTTACAGTGTGTACAATAGGGGATTTGTATGTGCCACTGTACATGTGTGTTACAGTGTGTACAATAGGGGATTTGTATGTGCCACTGTACATGTGTTACAGTGTATACAATAGGGGATTTGTATGTGCCACTGCACATGTCTGTTACAGTGCATCATGGGATGGATTTATTTCAAATCTGATATACAAAGTTTGGCAAAGTTTTGTTGAAAAAAGCAAGAATGTTTTTACAAATATCATAGCTTCTGTAAATGATATATGAAATCCAAATGCATGATGGGAAAGATGGACGCTTGTCTTCTACATTATGGAAACATGTATAACACATGGATATTGACAATAGAGCACAGATCTATACATATCCCATGCTGAACATGGCATGTTTTCTCTAGATTTTAAGCTGTACCATTAGGCTAATAATTCCATGCGAATCTAGGTTCATAATGGCGGCTATGCAAATCCCCTATTTAAACTTGGGACTATACATCACTTCAACAGAACATTCAAGAACCATTCCCACTTTCTCCTGGATCGGGCGGGGTAAACAGACCCAGAAGTACAAAAATAGAGTTGATATTATTGGTTGAGGGCAGTCACATGGCATGCACCTGCATGAAATCGTTGGCGATGCATCAGTGATGAGGTAGTCGATAAGATTTTCGTGTAATTTATTGCATCGTCTTTGCATCGATTTGTAATCGCTATACCTTCGGCAATAGCCAGTGATGTTTTCATGGCATGTTTTCTATAGATTTTCGACTGTACTATTAGTTGGATAATTCCATCCGAATCAAGATTCAAAATTCATGCGTTTTTCTAAGAATATCTTTTTATTTTGCTTTTCTTTATCTAGTTTTTTTCCCACAGCTACCTCAGTTATAAGTGCATAACCGCATAATGTTTGGCTGAATAAAAATATTTAAATACAATAGTGGCTGTCATGTCAAGAAGAGCAACTCACGTATTTCACAGTGGGTGCCAATATAGCCATGCGGGCAGATGCACTGGTAGCCATTGAGCAGGTCTGCACATGTGGCACCGTTCTGACATGGGTCAGAATCACATTCATCCTTCTCTGTAAAGCAATAAACAAACCGTTATTAGCGTACGTGATATGTTACAGAGAAATGAGTCACAAAAAGTTGATTATGAGATATTATCACATTTGAAAAGATGAGATCAGGCCAATTTTATTGATTCAAATTAAAAAATTCTTTATTGTGAGTGTCGTTACAATGGGTCGGTCAATTCTGAACCTTGCTAGTCAGGTCTTCCTATGACTCCCGACGTATGGTCTTTGAATGTCGTTACAGTATAATGTTTGAAACTCAACACTAACATGCATAGTGGTTTATGGGATGAGTAATTACATTGATGGACATAATGATACATTAATCAAACAAGAGATCAACTGATATTATCAAGAGTTAACAGGTGATCATAGATCATGGCTTATAGCATTGACGCTAAAGAACACATTAGGTGGTGGTCTTAACTATTAAGTACTTGTGGAGGTAAAAATAGAATGAGCACTTTTTATAGGCGCAGCAGCAAGCTAATTTATTTATTACAATACAATGCATACTATATCAGGGTGTCTCAAAATGGTGCAAGAAATTGCTGGGTGTACTTTCTGAATGCGGCTCTATCCTCAATCCTGTGAGCGACAAGTTTTAATAGATTCCATCTAGACTGGCATTTATAAATGACAGAATTGATGACTTTATTAGTTTGTGATGCCAAGACAATATTGTAGTCTCATTACATCAATGTATAACAGTAACATCTATCAATAATCAGCACTTATTGGACGAGTTGGCGCACAGCGCGTAAGTAAAGAACAAGATCGTAGATCGAGTTCTTTACTTACGCGTCCGTGCTGAAAAACGCGTCCGTGCTGAAAAACGAGATTATTATACATGCCTAATTTTGCTTAATTAAAAAGATAATAATATAATTTATCATATCTGGTTTTCGTACAAGAGGAATATAACTAGATACAGGTGAAACGATCAAGGAAGAAAGCACTCGCTCTGGCAAACTTGAGTCGGCAAACTTGCGTCGGCAATCTTGCGCCACCAGTCACCATAACAACGCATCGGTAATGTACTAGTCCATTACCACGTTACAAGTAATGACCGGCTGTTGGGGCCTCGGTAGTGAATGCGTGTATAATAATATTGATTGTTAGCTAGTACCCCCATCTGCCTTTTCAAATGTAACTACTCATCTCATCCAAAGTTGATGTTCTTTATGTTACTATTAAGCCCCATTAAGGGATTTTTACTTTTGTAACAAACAATCACTTCAAAGAAAGAGACGTTGGCAGCCAGTGGAAGACCTGGCATGTCCCTGTGTCAGAATTGTCCGACTTATTGTAATAAAGCTTGTACAATAAAGTTTTTTTTAATTGAATTGAATTGAATTGAATTGACACTATGGGTTTGTGCCTGGCTGGTCTGAACATTCTATTGTTTAATTCAAGTTGTTTATTGCTTGGACCTGGGTGTAGAGTAAATAAAACCTGGTGCAAACAGATATCGCTTTGTTACTGGTTGTTCTTTCTTGAAAGCCTTGACTTACAAATCTGCGGTTCACTGCACTAGTAACTAATGCAAATAATAATAAAGTGCAAGTTATAATAAAAAATAGCATTGTATATTTTAAGATTTTTTTTTAGATAACTATAATGTGAAGTACATAAATGGACTTTATTTAAAAAAATGTGACGTATCACACAACTGAAATTTCTGAGAAATAAAAGTACAAAAAGAGAAAGTGGTACTTACGAGCAAGTGGGACTTTGCACAGAGCTCTGGCGCTTGCACGCTTTATATCAGTGAAGCTGGCAATGTTTGAGGCAGAGTTCCATGTGAGTATAGGGGCGACAGGGAAGTAGAAGGGAGGCACCAGATCCTCATGCTTATACATGGGTTCATCTGGAGATATGGTGAATGATGATTCTGGGTGGTAGCCATTCAACAATGCCCAGCCCCCTGGCCACCGTGGAGTGTTAGTTGCAGGGTCATTGGTCAGCGGCATGATATACGTGCTGCCTGGCAGGCTGGAATATAAATAATGATAATTTACTAAGATATGTGATGTGTCCCAAGTCGCAAAATTGATATTTTTCATAGTTTTTTTTCACAAGATCTCTTTATTGAATTTTTTTGGGGGGGTTTAGCACTTATAGTCATATTAATACATATGACAAATTTCGGGACATTTTGTTAGATATATTCTTGCGTTTTGAAGGCCTACGTATGGAGTATATTTAGTTACTTTACACGTAATTACCCATCCAGAAACATTGAAAATATTTTTTTCAAAAATAAAAATATGAAACATAAGATAATAGAAACACTTCTTAAACACGCTTTATGTTTACTATCATTGGAATCAGCTTGATCTCCCTTCAGATATGGTGATATCTCGAAATCCATATTTTGCGACTTATGACCTAATTTCCTAAAATGGATGACATATTATTACTCATCCTAGAGTCATAGAGGCAAATACGCCAGCCCCCAATGCCATATTGATGCCTTATTCACCCACTGCGAGGACGTTTTAGAAACCCTTTGGCAAAAACAATCCTCCAAAATACTAAAAAATGTTTGTACAATGAGTTTTAGATGGGTTGGAAACTAGCCGAACCATCAACCTTATACCTTGCTATGATGTACACATGAATAGCCAGTCAATTGCATGGGCTGCAGCTACTAGGTTGGAAATGTAAAAAAATGTTTAGTTTTTGACGAACAGTAACTGAATGTGCGGCTTTAACACCAATCTTACCAAATTGACTCATATTAGGACTTTTACAACTGAATAT
Organism: Sthenelais limicola; assembly: GCA_942159475.1. Taxonomy (NCBI): domain Eukaryota; kingdom Metazoa; phylum Annelida; class Polychaeta; order Phyllodocida; family Sigalionidae; genus Sthenelais; species Sthenelais limicola. Next base: position 111,557,027 of record OW804098.1, read on the forward strand.
TCTGCTCTACTTTTAGTCCGGTCCCTGAAGGTGAAAAATAGGTCCTACCCGGAAAAAAATGGTATAAAGACAATTTTGGTATCAAATGAAGCGTAATTCTGTGTAGAATAACATATCCAAAATCCGCAAAAATCCGCTTTGGGGAAAATTAATTATATGCGTTTAAATGTTTTAAAGTTGTTATATCAATATTTGATTTTTTGATTTTTTATTTCGGCGCCCCTACCCTGAAAAAAATAGCAGAATGCCGGTCTTGGTGTCAAATGAAGTGGAATACCTAGTCGCATAACATATCCAAAATTCGCAAAGATATGATATGTAGATTCTTTTTTATTTGAGTTTGAGTGTTTTTTTATTATTTTTTTATTATTCTTTTATTATTTTTTTTCCGCACCAACCCTAACAAAATGGGATTAGAACAATCTTGGTGTCAAATGAAGCGTAATCCTGTGTAGAACAACATATCCAAAATCCACAAGAATCCGCTGACAGGAAATTATTTCATGTGTGTTTGATTATTTTTGAATTTCTAAGCATTTAAGCATGTTTTTGTATAGAAAGGTTTCAATTTGTATCGATTTGTATGTAACATTTGGCTGTTCAATCTCCTTCAGGGTATAAGTTGCTAAATATCATTGTAATTAATACATTACACTTATTAATTAATTCTTAATTTCATTAATTTTCTTAAGTCAAAATCCAACATGGCGACTGCCTATAAGCACCACATGTAAACCTGTGTAACACTACCTCTTCTAGGTTTTGAGGTGCAAGGAATTGATTTCTGAAGTTAGTTCCCTGTTAAAAGGTTATTTTCCCTATCAAAATTTATTTTAGGTTCTATCTCTCTAATTTAAATAAAGATGAAACACCTAAAATGTGTTTGATCATATAATTTGCGAATTGTATTACATGACATTTTGCACAGTAAAGATTGTGTTTCTTTTTTTCACTACTTTTAATCTCAGACTCTACATTATGAACAATATTCAAATATATGACCAAAATATATCAGGACGTATGTTGCATCATAAGTTTGAATTGAAAAATCGGCAGGTTTCATCAAATTTATCTCAGAAATTAACAAAAACTATGAAAATCCACTTAAACTGGGCTGAACTAAGAGACTTATCTGTGTCTGGACCCTGAGTATTCCCCTCTGTTGATCTATGAAGGATCTCACTGGGACGGGCAAGTCCAGGGCTGTCGCCACATACCAAATTTATGTGTGGGTATTGATTTTTGACTGCATGGCAGTCACATTTGTGTCAATGAGAAAACACAAATATTTGAGCAATTTGAAAAGAAGAGGGTGCTCTCTCAGAGGTTCGGCGTGATTAGGTCACTCCTCTATAAATAGCCACCACCACCACCACCTGCCATACTCCAGAACTCCAGTGTTGATGATGTCTGTTTTACCATGCAGGTTAATTGGAGATGATACTGTTCGAGTGACTGAATCAGAAGTGTCAATGGATACTCTAGAGCAGGGAAACGGTGAAATGAAGATTGAAATGCCTTCAAGTAATAGCAATATACCCACTGTAATTGAATCTTCTGCAGTTAGAGAATCATTTTCCGATGCTGAGATGGAAATGCCAGCAGTAGAAAACAGAACAGGTACTGATGAGAAACAATTAAATGCTAGGGAAGTAGAACAAATTCAGTACTTGTATGAAGGAGTGAGAGACGAATCTCTGCCAGTCGCGAGTGTTGCAGAATCCCAGGAATTAATGAAGTTAGATGATTGCTTACTCAAGTATAGAGAATTACTTGCTCAGAGGTCACCAACAGCAAAATTGTGGTTGCAATATATTGAGTATGTGGAGATTTTGAAGGTTTTTATTCGTGCTGAGAGAACAGGAGATTGGAACCTGCATCTTATAGCAATTACTAGAATGCTGAATTTATTTGCTGTAACTGGCCACATTAATTATGCAAAGAGTGCACGATTGTATTTGCAGATGATGCAGGAATTACCAACAGACCATCCATGGCTGTATCAATGCTTCACAGAACAAGGATTTCATACAGTCAGAAGAAGCAATCGCTTCTGGGCGGGAATATGGACAGACCTTACCATCGAACAGGTCATGATGAGGTCCATAAAAAGAAGAGGGGGACTGACTAGAGGACGGGGTATAACAGAGACTGTGCACCTTCAGTGGATCTACAGTATGCACAAGTGTGCTGGGGTCCATGATGCCATGACATCCATGACTAATTTAAAGCAGCAAAGCAGTGAACAACACGTAGAACTTGGATCTTCTCGGAGCAACCGGGACTTTGCTGACCTGGGAAGCATTCAAGAATGGTTTGACCAACATGAGCCATTTGATTTAATCTTCTGGATTAACATCATCTGATGGTGACGGTGTAAACTGTGACAAAACAGAGGAGGTCGGGGCACACATACAGATGAAGCTTGACAATATGAATGTTGTTGAAGCATCTATTAAAAGACGGGATCAGGTTCGGTCTTTAGATCATTTGCTTCCAGGAATCCAGGTGGAAAAACAGAAAGTTCACATCCACCCAAATCATCTGTTTTACCGCCTGATAACTATTGTACAGAGAGAGGAAGACATGGCTCCTTACTTTGGCTATGAGCTTACGGCAATGCCAACTTCACTCTTCAAGGACAGTTTCATGCGTAAACCTGTAAAGGCACAACTTGCAAAAGCCCTACTAAATGCTGTGCAACCATCAGCAGAAAAGGTGCAAAGTATGCATGTCCTTGATGGAGGGGCACTTACCCATAGAGTCAAATGGCAGAAGAAGGCAACATATAAAGAGATAACAATGCAATATGCAAAATATGTGCGTACAAGGTATGGCAACTGTTGTGTTGTGTTTGATGGCTATAACCAGGGTCCATCAATTAAAGATCATGAGCATCAGCGAAGAGTTGGAAAAACATGTGCTGACATTCAGCTTAGCGAATCTGCAATAGCTCACACTGACCAACAGACTTTTCTCTCAAATGGGAAGAACAAAAGTCAGTTCATCACAATGCTGAGTTGTTGCTTGGAGGTTGATGGTCAAATCGTTCACAAGAGTACTGGAGATGCAGACACACTGATAGTAGATTGTGCCCTTCAATTGGCAAGACAAGGAAGAGCAGTAAGTGTAGTATCAGATGACACAGATGTGCTTGTACTCTTGATGTACCACTGGAACCAGAATATAGCTCCTACATACTTTCATCCTGAGGCAAAGCGATCACAGAAAGGTTTAAAGGTGTGGAAAGTTGAAGACCTTGTAAAGAAAGCAGGCAAAGTAGTAACTTCCCATCTCCTGTTCATCCATGCATGGAGTGGCTGTGACACAACTTCTGCAACATATGGGCATGGAAAAACCAGTCTTTTGGAGAAGGTAAAACAGTCAGAAGAATTACAGCAAATATCCTTCTTAATGACTAATCATGAGGCTACAGCCGAAGAGATTGGCAATGCTGGTATCCGATTGTATGTGATATTATATGGGGGAAGGGCAGATGATACTTTAAACAGTTTACGGTATGCAAAATACATGGCAATGGTGTCAACAAGCAAAGGATCTATTGATCCTCAGAAGCTTCCACCGACAGAAAGGGCAGCATATTTTCATAGTTTGCGGGTTCATTTGCAAGTAATCCTTTGGTTCAAGTTAACCAATAATGACCTGGACCCACTGCTATGGGGTTGGAAGTTTGCAGACACAATATTAACACCAGTTGTAACTGACTTGGATGCAGCACCAGACAGTCTACTAAAGTTTGTGTGATGTAAATGCAAAGTGTCTACAAGAAATCCATGTGGCAATAACATTTGTTCTTGTCGCAAACATGGATTAAAGTGTGTAACAGCTTGTGGAGACTGTAGAGGAGAAAGTTGTCGAAACTCTGAGGAGGTTACACTTGATGATGACAAAAATAATGAAGAACTTGTGTTTCAGTAGTTACTTACTGGTGAGCTGATATGTTATTTATTATTCCACTTATACCTCATTTGTACAGAATACTTAAGGAAATACTTAAATCTGGTCATAAGCCCATTTTTGAGTGGACTATTCGTCTGGCTGGGGGAGGGAGTTTGGGCTCATTAATTACTGAAATGTGTTAATTGCTATTTTACCTCACAGTAAAATAACAATATTTAGCAACTAAGACTCTGCATTGTCTTTAATAAAGGTGAGTGAACAGCCAAATGTTACATAAAAATCAGTACAAATTCATTTAACTTGCCTATACAAAAACATGCTTAAATTTTCAAAATATTAAAACGCACATAAAAATGTTTTCCCAATGTGGATTCTTCTGAATTTTGGATATGTTATTCTACTCGGAATTGCGCTTCATTTGACATCAAAAGTGTCTTTATCTCATTTTATTTCGGTTCAGTGTGTGAAAATAATATTAAAAAAACAATTAAAAAAACATTCAAATGCACATAAAAAAATTTCCCCAAAGCGGATTTTTGCGGATTTTGGATATGTTATTCTACTCGTTATTCCGCTTCATTTGACACCAACATTGTCTTTATACCATTTTTTTCCGGGTCAAAATGTTCAGGGACTGGACTATTTAGAGAGGGAGTAACTCTCCTCCTTACCTCGTTGACTGCACCCACTCTCTATCTGCCCTTCTGTAGAGAGGGAGTAACTCTCCACCTTACCTCATTGACTGCACCCACTCTCTATCTGCTCTACTATAGAGAGGGAGTAACTCTCCTCCTTACCTCATTGACTGCACCCACTCTCTATCTGCCCTTCTGTAGAGAGGGAGTAACTCTCCACCTTACCTCGTTGACTGCACCCACTCTCTATCTGCCCTTCTGTAGAGAGGGAGTAACTCTCCACCTTACCTCATTGACTGCACCCACTCTCTATCTGCTCTACTGTAGAGAGGGAGTAACTCTCCACCTTACCTCATTGACTGCACCCACTCTCTATCTGCCCTTCTGTAGAGAGGGAGTAACTCTCCACCTTACCTCATTGACTGCACCCACTCTCTATCTGCCCTTCTGTAGAGAGGGAGTAACTCTCCACCTTACCTCATTGACTGCACCCACTCTCTATCTGCTCTACTGTAGAGAGGGAGTAACTCTCCACCTGGCCATTCAGCACAGAACTCCATCGCCTCTGTGTATGTTAGGTAGCTGGTGCTCCAGTGCACCTCCCAGTCCTCATAGGGCTCATTGGCTGTAAATAATATAGTTTTTATGTTGGTGACAAGTTTATTCAAACTGTGGGGATCAAACTCCAATCATTGGAAAAGCCTTGCGTCATGAAATAAACGCCATGAAATGAGCGTCATTGGTTGGCACAGCTACATTTATGTAACCAATCCAAATAGCGTAATAAATTGGTTGCATTCGACAGGCAGTCCTAGCTAGTGAAATGTCCGCATGCATATCCAAGAGCTAATCTGGCCCTATTTGTGTGGATACTAAGATAGAACTTAACACAAGCGGCATATGCGACAACATATTCACTAAAAGCAAGTGGCTTTTGGTGAATGTCTTTCACAAGTGCCAAAGGTACGCATGAGAGACATTAACCAAAAGCCATGAGCGTTTTGTAAATGCATTGTTACATATGCAGAAGAAGTTTAGTTCTATTTTTATGCCATGATATATATTTATGCCTTATTTGACTATTATTTACCTTTAGTTAATGTCTCGCAACCCTCTGACTTGGCAAAAGCAAGCGCCTACAGCCATGCATCATGAAATAAGCGTCATGAAATGAGCGTGATTGATTGGCACAACTAAATTTACACCACCAATCAAAATAGGGTTGTAAATCGGCTGCATTCGAAAAGCAGCCAGAGCTAGTGAAATCCATGCATGCATAAGCCATGGGCTAATCTGGCCATGTTTTTTTGAAAACACACACCTATCATGGCAAAAACACACCTATCATGGCATAAAGGATAGGCCTAAATATTCATAAGCTGAAATTATATTGAATCATTGGAAGTTGATTTCTTACTTGTAAACAGGCAGTCTTTGTCTGGACAAGGTGCCTCTGAAAATAATTGCACAGAAGATGATAGAGTTACAGGTTTAGATATGAGAGGACATGGTTATAGCAAATCTGTTATACGCATAATAATATACAGGTTGTGCAGATGATAGTATAATCGGCAAATGATAGTATAATCTACAGTATGTGTAATAACCTTGATCTACTAAATGATACCTTACAATGAAACCTCAATGCAGTGGATACGTTTCAATTCAAACATGAGCACTGGTCTGAGTTTCAGGAAAAGGAGTCCCAAGTCGCAAAATTGTTATTTTTCATAGTGTTTTATTCACAAAATGTCTTTGTTCAAATGTTCTGAGTTTTTAGAGTTTAGCATGTATAGTCATATAAATGTATGTACCAACTTTCAGGACATTGTATTAAATATATTCTTGCATTTTGAAGGCTTTCAAATGGAGTATATTTAGTTACTTTACTGATAATCACCCATCCAGAAACATTGCAAACTTTTTTTTCAAAAATGAAAATATCAAACCTAAAATATAGAATTACTTATTAGGTGTCATAGTGTTTACTATCATTGGAATAAGCTTGATCTCCTCTTTTCAAATATGGTGATATCTCAAAATCTTTTTTTTGCGACTTATGACTCATTTTCTTAAAACGGATCACAAATATTCTCTTGTGTATGATTTTTTCAATTATCTTGCTGGGCGTGGGTTGTAGTGAGATCGGTCTATATTTATCTATTTCACTCTTATCTCCTCCTTTGAATAGAGAAATCAGGTTTGCTATCTTCCATTGTGTAGGGATGTGAAAGGTAGGAAATAAACCCTTTATTTATGGTTACAATATTTATTTCACTAACTTTCGGGCTAAGTATTGCCCTTCATCAGGTACAATATTAGACTGTATGAAAAGGGCTGGATACAAATTGTAAAATCATACACTTCTAATCGACTAATCGATGAGGAGATGTACAATTTACAATTCCAGAGAAGTCAAAGATAAATCCTTATCTCCCCTCTCCAGACATATCAATAGGTGTACAGACTCTACTGGTCTGCCTTGACTCAATCTGCATTGGGTAGACTATACTGTCCTTCCCAGCTTCAGGCTACTGTCCTTGTCTCAGCATCGGGATGAATCCATACAAACAACTGGTAAGAGAGAATGAATGAATTGCTTTATTGGTGAACACAGAGAATTACACATGGACTCATAATATATGATGATGATGGAATCAGCAATGTTTCCTAGAAATATCAAATCAGTCAACTTTACCTACATCCTTGTAGGAACAAATGTTCTAGCTTAATGGGTTTTATGACCCAGGAGCATGAAACATCATACCAGAACCAACTCACATATGGTATAGTTTGAATCAGTTCAATTGAACCTTTCTAACATACAGGACGTTTACCAGGAAATCTAACCATTAATGTATTTACAAATCATAGCAGGATATTCTCACATCTGGTACTTAAAATCAAAGGATATTTGCTGACATCAGAACATCCCTTACTATCAGGGGAAACCCCTATAATTTACCTACAAACCTGAACAGGACCTATTGTAAGTTTCCTTGAGTAAACTTCTATATTATTCCACAATATACTGAAATCTTATGAAAATTACCAATTATTACCAATTACTTAATGAATGAATTCATTACCTTTACATTTGTCCCCCACTAGAAGTTTCTGAGGGGGTTATCATAAAACTCATAAACTCCAGTCGCTATAAAAAGAATTATCCAATCACCAATAACTTCTAGGATTACATTTAGATATGAATAACTTATATGATATAGAGTTACTCTTTCTATGATTAACCATACATCTACACTATGATACCAAAGAAGCTAGTTGCATGTCACTGAGCTCTTTAGTTTGATCTCCCATCACATCTTGGTTTGGGGCCTTTGCTTTAGCAGAAGGTCTTAGGGTTAATGACCTTAACCTCTTCCTCAAGGTGTACATTAACATAATGACAATAATTCTTGCAGTCAATGCTGTACTGCAATAACCTATTTTTGTCCACAAACTTATCTGAGAGGAGAAAACATATTTCTCTTTCGCTTTTTCCCATTTCGTTACATCAATCAAGGGAACCCGTTTCTTAAATCTTAACTATTTTATAACCTTCATTTTCATGGCCTCAGGCCAGACAAAACCTATGGTTCTGTTATAAATGATTGCTTTCACTCTTTTTACTTGAACCCCCCCTCCTTGTACCACTAACCCTCCATTGGGGTGTTTCCAACTTACAATCACCTGGTACATTTATGATCGTTGGACCGTTAACGTCTTTTGTTATTACTGATTTACCCAAACATCTTAGTTTCAATTTAACATCTTTGTAAGCAGTGACCACAAAATTACCCATATCCAATGGAAATATATCTGAATATTTACTTTCTCTCTTTGCAATCTCAATTTGACAGTGATTTAAAGAGTTGTTAGTAATTAGTCTTCGTTCACAATTAGGCTGTTGTGGAGCACAGACCCTAGGGTCATTTCCATAACAATTCTTGGGCCAAAATATTACTCCAGTATCTGTATTTATTGCTACTTCTTCATGACCATGTAACAATCAAATATGATTTACATCAACACATACTGGGAAATATCTAATCTTATATTGAATATATTGTATTCTACCCACTGCTGGTATGTCAATACGAAAACCCAACTTACTTGGGTCATTCCAAAGAGGTCTCAGTAACCCCAATTCTGGATACAAAGGATAATGTCATTGAGTTCTTCATGATTTAGGGTATTTTCTGTTAACCATCCCCTCTCAAGTTCACGTCTCTGGTCCATGAAAGCTTCTACTTGGATCCTGTAGGCTTTATGAACCAGTTCCAATTCTGTTACTACCTGGTCAATAGACCTCGCAAGGCAAGCTTGCTCACCTTTTGATTAAGTTCAGTCACCTGGTCACAAAAGGCTTTGACTTCTGCGTCAATAGCCACCTGGTGTTGATCAAACCTGTCTTGACTCTCAAATTACGGTTGTGTGGGAATGAGCGAGGTGTGTGGTCTGGCCTGGCTTCTACAACTGGTTGTCGTAGATCCAGCGCATCTAACCATGCACCCCAAGTCTTTTGGTCTTGTGCCATGATCTTTGGTCCTAATTAAGCAATGCCTTTCCTCACTTCCAACACCCATGGCCGCATTGGTACAGGTAGAGATGGATGTATCACCACTAGTGCTGTCCATATTCCTTCAATAGTCTTTGTTGGTTCTTGATTTTCTATCAGTACACCCTCAGTCCTGAATAGATCTCCATTTACTGTGTAGATGAGAATAATCCACACATTGCTTCTAAAGATGCAATGCATTGCGCAATACATTGTTTCTTTTGTTCTAACTCTTTGACAGTTCCTGTCCTCTTTCCACAGACAGATGGTCCTGGTCTCCTTTCTCATTGGAGTGGTATCTCCTGTTGAGTATTGTCAGTAGTGCGTTTGCCACAAATAAGAGGTCCTAACCATCTCTCAATGTGTGCAGGAGGTTCTCCCTCTGAGGTATCAGCAGGCCATTTCCTCGGAACAGTTCTTTATAACAATAAACACATCCTTTCTCTGGCCTGGCCATTTATAGGCCTCTTGTACTCTTGCGATTGTCATTTCTTTTGTATCAATTTTATATCCTAAGAACTCAATTGTTTGTGTGGGGGCACAAGATTTTTCTTCCGCTATTTTGATTCCCAGGGTGTTACATAGGTCATTAAATTGTTGAAAGGCCGATTGGGCCTTTTCTTTGGTTGGTTCAGCACCCCCAAAATCATCAACGTAGGCGATTACTGTATACCCTTGTTTCTTCATTAGATGGCAGAGGGCCTGGGACACTCGTTGTTGGGCTGCGCCTGAGGCTCTACAGCCAAATGAAGGGCAGATATCTACATAAATTTCACCCTTAAATTTGATGCCTAGTAGAGGGTAGGCCAGCGGGTCTACCCGCAATTGCCGGTATGCTCTCTCTAGGTCGACCTTCCACGCGTGGGCATTGGTGCCCATGCCTTTTGCTATTAGGGCCAAGTCAAGAGCTGATGGGAGTGTAAAATTAGTGTGCCTGCCTTCAAAGTTGTCTTTCTCTATACCATCGTTAACCCCTTGGCCTTCTGGGTGGGACAAGTCTATGATGACTCGGCGTTTTTCCGAATCCTTCTTGGGTCTAGTTAAGATTGGACTAATCTTTGTCCAGGGCTCGAATGGGTTGCTAGCAAACAGCCCTAAAAGGGCCTTGTGGTTAATTTCTTTTTGAATAAACATGGAGACATGTTCGTCATAGTCTAGGGCGGATTTGTAATTTTCGTCTGAGTTTTCAGGGATGTTATTACCTGTATAGGATATTGGCCAACCAAAGTTCATATACTCAACAATTTCGGCGTCCTTATACCCCACCATATGAGCTCTCCACTCTTCTATGTTTAAGTTGGAGGGTATGGGGATACGTGCGCCCAGATAGTTGGGGAGGTTATGTGCCTTTACCGCATTGTATATTGGAATGTGAGTTGGGGCTATTCGCGCTGCGTCCTGAGTGCCCAATGGCCACTTTTCGCGTATGTTCGCCATGTAGCCCCATGGGCCCATATGGCAAGCTTGGTCGGTCGATGCTTTGCACACGCGCGTCAGGAGGCCCTCCTCTTCTTTTTGATCGGAGCGTTCGATTTCATCAGAGGCTATGCAGTTTATTTCAGAGAGTTTGTCAGAGATTGCGGCGTATTCAGAGATTTTTTCAGAGTTCAGAGTGTAATCAGAGATGTCATCGTCATATAATGTTTCTATATGAGAGTCAGTGTCATCCAATGGGTCAGTTGGTGGAGCCATTTTTAGTTCTGTTCCTAATCGTGGCCCGACCCCTGGTCGTTTCCCTGTTTCTTCTTATCTGTTTTAAACTTTTTACTTCTACAGTCTTTCTCAGAATGTTTCAGGTTAGCGCATTTATTATAAACGCAGTGGGAGCATATGTGGAGTTGGCGAAAACCATTGGCTACATGGTCCGCGCTAAGTGGGCATGTACCTTGGTTGTATTTATAGCATGGCGGTCCCGGCATAGCTGCAGCCACCTCGCTGGTCATTACATAGTCCTTCTTCTCGCTCGCTTTGGGGCCTTCGGCTTGCTTTGAATTTACCTCTATATTACTTTCGGTTTTTAGCTTAGTTTGGGAAAGTTTTAGACGTAATAGCTCAATTTTGGAAGCATGATTCCATTCTAGGCGGCCTTCTGCTATTCTAACACAAATTTCTTCTGACCAGTTTCTTACGCATGAAAATTCGTATAAGGTCGCGTCTTCTAGCACTTGCTCTATGTGCTCTATTACATAACCTCTGGTTTTGCCTGCATGTAATTTAGCTATTTGGAATAAGCCCCATGTATATTCAGCCAAGTTTAGTTCGCCTAACGCTGTTTTGATACGTTTCGGGCCCCTCACGACGTGAGAATGTGCAAAGTATTTCTTACCACGGGCGGCCTGTGACAAGGGGTTGAGTGACATGGATATTGCCTTGGTGACCTTTGTCTGTATGTCCTCGTCGTCTTCTATCTCTCCGTAGGCCAATGGCGGCTCCCAGTCGGCCCATGGAGTGGCTGGTTGCGGTTCCCTGAACTGGCGGTCAAGGCTTCCCGTCCGAAGGTATTCTGTCTGCAGGTTCCATGCTTCCCGTCTGGGGGGTTTTGTGGCCTGCTTCTTCTTCAGAGTTTGAGGTATAGGAGATTTCTCTTTCTTTCTGGCCTCCCTTGGGGACGTGAGCTCGGGTTCCGTGTCATTATCGTCTGAATGACAGGTCTCCTTGCTTTTGTCCTTAGGTTAGTCAGTCTTCTTCTCTACCAGTTGAAGTATTGAATTGAATTGAGTAATCTTTTATTTGTCAAAGATATAGTAACAATTACACGAAAAAAAACTGACAAATTGGTCGACAGACTTCTGGGATAGTCCCAGTTCTTCCAGTCGTTCCCATGTTGTTTTTGAAGAAAACTAAGAGTAAACTAAGAGACTAGTTGCGTTTATAACATCAGTACTAGGTATGAATATGGTTAAGAGTCCACGTTAATTAAATACATAATCACATGTTAGCAAGTAGTCGTAATCGTTAATCGTATAGTACAATACAATTAATTACATAGTATGGCAATATTAGGGCAGAAATGATACTCAGTAATAATAAAATACAGTAGAACATCATATAATCAGGGTAAATCGGTAAAAATTTCCCATTCACTTAGTACAAAGTGATTTTGGAATATCTTTCTACATCAGTAATCGTTTCCGATTGATGATCTTTGGTTTTACCCAGTACAGGGCAATATTATTTTTGATCAATCTCATATGAGAGAGCTGGTTACAATTACATCATTAAGATTTAAGTGAATACAAGTTTAAGTTTCTATTAAACAGCCTGTAGGATATACTTCCATTTAAAAGCATTGGATTTTGCTAGATATAGTATAACAAAATCAGCAAGTACAATTGCAATATAATATAATGATATTAGAGCTTTCATTTCGGTAATATCACCTTGAAGCTGCCCTATGTCCTTGGCATTTTCAGCGACCGTTTTCTTTTTTATCTTCGGCATGGTGTCAGGCTTACTGCAGGTGACCGGTCTTCAGAGCTCTTTACTGTATGGCAGGGAGTGGTAGAGTGACCAGCGGCGGATCTCTAGTGTAGTGGACGAGATCTGTGACGTGTCCAGTACCTGGTTGTATTTGAGTACCATACTATGTTTGCTTGGTATAAATTACTAGCAATTTTCAATTACCTCTAATGTCATCAATGTATACCATCACAAACTGCCCAATCATGTCACTGAGGATGTGCTGCATTGTTCTTTGGAACACCGGGGGTGCAGTCCAAATGGCATCCGGATAAATTCATATAAACCTCGATGACAAACAAAAGCAGTCTTTTCAATGTCACTATCATCGACAGGGATCCCGACTTCAAGTCCATTGTGCTTAATACCTTAGCACCTGCTAAATTATTGAATATGTCCTGAATGATGGGAAGTGGGTGAGCATCGTTCTTAGTAATTGAGTTCAACTTACAATAGTCCAGCTGAAATAGTTCCATCTTTCTTAGGAACGAGGGTGATCGGGGATGCCCAAGGCGAATTACTCGGCCTAATGACTCTGTCATCCAACATTTTGTCAATTTCGTCTTCCACTATTTGACACTTTCCTAGTGGAGTTCTATAGGGTCATTGCTTGATGGGTTCACTATCTCCTGTGTCAATCAATAGTCAATCAATAGTTTTACTGAGGGAACTCTCCCGTTCCCGGTCCCATCCGTTGCAAAAACCATCGGTCTCATCCGTACCCAGTCCTCCAGGGAGGATGAAGCAATCCTCAGATCAACTATACTAGCAAGGTTATATGGAAATACACAGTCTTTACATAGAGTGACTTTTCTTTTGGTATAGCCTATTATGGCTCCTAGCACACGGAGGCCATCATCACCAAGCAATAGATTGTGCGCTAGGTCATGCACAACAGTCACTTCAATAAATAAGTTGAGAACTTCCGTTAAGGTCCTACCCTCCGTCTTAATCAAGTGTCCAGTGAGGGATTTCAAGTTCACAGTTTCTGTCATTATAGGTTGTCAGTGAGTCTGTTGTGAGTTCCACCCAAAAGTCCTTTTTAATCAATGACCTACATGCACCGATATCCGCTAAGGTGTTTTAACTTCAAGAGTTTTAACTTCAAACATACCCTTGTGTCCGGTTTGCTCAGGCGTTTCCCGACACCTTAGCGATGACTGGCTGGGGGCAGTTACGTCCAATGTTGCCAGCTGTGCCACATCTGAAGCAATTGGGGGTTCCATCTGCGTTGTAGGCGAGTTTCCCGATCTTGCGTGAAGTACTCCCTTTGGAAGCTCCCTTTTGTTCTGAAGGCTGTGGTTTCTCTACTCTGCTCATCTGGCGTTGCAGACCATGCATGGATCCAGCGGTTTCCTTTATGAGATCTAAAAGCTGATCCCTAGGTTTCTCTCTGTCTGATGGGGGAAGTGCTCCAATCTCCATGGGGATTTCCTGTCTGCAATCGACTTCAGCCATGGACACCACTGACACAACTTGGTTTGCACAATCTATAGCTACCAGCAATGTGTTGAAGCTAGGGAAAAAAAAGAAATATTGCTTACCACCAATCGTGCGTTCACACAGAGCTCCATCTTGGGTTTGATCAATGAATTCCACCACAAGTTCATCTGAAAATAAGTTCAGTATAATTATATTATATTATGTACTCTATATTGACTATATCATTGGCCTGAAATGAAATCTAACGCATACTAGCTAAAAGTACTAGAAAATGTACCATCGGCAACACCAGACAATTTTGTGATTTGTCAGAAATATGGGAGACTTTTTTGAAAGTAGCAAAAATTAAAAGCATAGAAATACCTATTTGTTTTCCTAACAGTTAACATCATTGGAATCAACTTAATCTAATCTTTCAAAATGTGATAGTATCTCATAATCATTTTTTTCTACTTGGCCAAATTATATCTGGAATGCATCAAATTTTATATTGGGTCTTTGCCCTTAAACAGTTGTCATGTGATGAGGACATGAGTCACAAGTTGCACAAAATGGATTTTGAGATACCATCATGAGTTGAACAGACGAGATCAAGTCGATTCTAATTATGTTAATAAGACAGATGTATTATATTTTATGTTTGATATATTCAATATATTTATATTCGATTAATTTGGCTGGACAATTATCAATAAAGGATCTAAGTCTACTCCATAAAATATCCTTTAAAAATAATGGATATATTTAATATGTGATATATGTCTCAAAATGTGAGACATGGATTAATAAGAGTTGAAGTGTTAAGCCCCTTATTAAAGATGATAACAATCCAACAAAGAAATCTTTTGAATAGATCACTTTGGAAATTATTTTTTTTTGCGAATTGTGACTCATTTTCCTGAAACACATGACAGTTGTACACTGCTCTTGCAATAATTTTCTTTTTGAAAGATTTTTATTCAAATTGGTGGCAAGACACCTCACAAAGTAGTGATTTTCGTAGGCGGGCTTGACCGTGCAGTTTTACAAATAGTAGGGTGTTTATTCTACATATAGTTTCATTTGGTATTTGGTGAATACATCAGCTGATACATATCCAAATTACATACATCGTGAAACAATACTGAAATCAAATTTTGATCAACTCATGTGGATGTGATAAATTAATGAGATGAGATGAATGAAGGTGAAGGTAGTGGTTACTGTCTATTTCTACTTATATAGACTATTCCCGTAGTGAGCGAAGTGGTTGTGATAGTAGTATTGAAATATCATGTATATATTATATACAATAATTATTTCAATTGGTGTCGCAAAGGAGACATGATGTCAGTAGATTATGCATATCAACAAGTTTTGATCGAGTTTGAAAGTTGAGTGGTCATAGTTTACTTACCTTCGTCTATAACAAGATAGGCCTCATCATTGTATCTTACTGTTGGACTGCTCCTTTCCCTCAGAAACCTAGTCTGGTCCTTCATTATCTGTCCACTAGGGCTCCGGAAGTATATGTCAGAGTCAGCCTTGACCTCATTTATGACCAAGCTATGAGAAAGTAAACAAAGAACGCAGTGGTTAAAATTTCTTTAGAATAAGATGAGATGTGTCCTAGGTCGATGCAATTGACATGATCCATGTATATGTAGGGGATTTAGTCATAATCTGCTTCTGGTAAGTAACACCAGCAAGCGCCACGGGTAAGCCGTGCCTGGTTTCCCCTTTGTATTTTACATAAAAGTCTTGTGCCTCTTCATTGTATTTCATCATAAGTTTTAATAGCCATATCAGGCTTTATGATTTACTATTCTAGATAACAGCTGTACTGGAATCTCTCCTTCTTTACCGTTATTACTGCTTTATGTCTGTATGTGTGTAGGCACCGCTATGACTTGCACTCCTTAAGAGTGAGGTGCCTCCATACACCACCTACACGTAAGCTTCAGGAGAGCTTCACAAGCAGATAGAAATAAAGAAGGAAACTAGAGTTACGTCTATGTTGTGTCTTCTTTATTAGAACTCGAAAGCCGAACTTGGACAGTGGTGTGAGGGGAAAGATCACAACATATATACATATATATGGGTCAGATCTTCAGAAAATTGCTATATGGCAAGAATAAAAATCTGAATTCAAGCGAGTAAGACTTGTATGAAAACATAGATTAAAGAAAGAGAAGTTTAGAACATTGTATAAAAGTAAAACAGAAGGAGAAATAAGAAGACATTGTATTGTTTAATGGAGAAGGCGCATTATATCTGATTAGTAATTAAGGGGTATTTATTTGATGTTAATTTAACAAACAATATTTTACATTTGTATATTGAGGCCTTCTTGGAAGAGCTGGGAAATCCCAGAACGTTGTAGCCTATTTCCAGTTATGTAACTGTATTTATAAAATGGAAATAAAAATATTCATATATATATATAAATGTACAATTCACCTTCACTAATTTTGAAGGAAGCTATAGATATTGCCTCCCCCTGGCCATACTTGTGGTAACTCCTTAAGGGCAGGTTCCATTGGTACATATACATATCTGTCATGCGGATACAGATCTGTCATGCGGATACAGATCTGTCACGCTGATACGGGAAACTATCTTGGAGTGAACCCATATGTCCAGGAAGAGTGGCAATATGCTAGCGCTGGCCTGAATGCCTATTTTTTCCTTTAGTAGAATCGATAGCCCTTTGATTATCGATGGGTAATTATGTGTAAAACATTATATGGATATGTACTTTCTCCTGCCTTTCCCATTAGCACTAAACCACGCCAACCCACCCACCTTCCCTTTTGCCACAGAACTCGAGGGTCTCTCGAGTTCTGTGGAATAAGATAGCATCTACACGACCCAAAAATAAAAAATATAGTAGCTGCACTGGCCAAGGCTTGAGCTTGCAATCCTCAGCTCTCTGTGCGAGTGACTTACCACTAGGCTATGAACCTTGAGTGGAGGAGTGAGGGTGAATGTTGCTAGTGTAGACTAGTGGTATGAGAAGGGCCAACGCATGGCAAGGAAGGAAAACGTCCATTACTCCTTTATTATGGCTATGATGACGGTCTTACTTTAAAACATTGATCTAGAGTGGTTTAGGGGGCGTTCTGTGGCAACAGAAATGGGTAGATGTATCAGACCACTGTAAAAAGGCGATCGTGTGCCGTTTTGACCAAGTATCCTTTCTCTGAATAGAGAAACTGGCGGTCACGCCTCGGGATTAGATTTACCTAGCGGCACCTGGTGCCACAACTGAGTGACCATGGCGTCCAGAATGTAATGACATCACAGAATGAATCCATACGAATGGGTATGGATACAAACCCAATCGCTACATGGAGCGATCGGTTTTATCGGATTCGGAGCCGGACCTGTTGATGCTTACGGATATGCACACATGGAAGTATGACTGTATATTTTAATGTGAGCAAATTTTGCCGTATCCGTATCCATACCAATGGAACCAGCCTTTTACTCTTTCCCACTACCCAACGGGCACTTTCGTCTCTCCTACCATCCATTTCACTCTCCTAGAATTATTATTTCCCACCCACCCAACTCCTCACCTAGAAACCGCTAGAAACCAAATTATATATTGAAAGTGTCAGTAAACCCCAAAATATTATGAGCAAATCCATTTCTTTGCTATTGTTGAAATGTGACCACCCCAGTTTTACTTAATTCAACCTATCATTTAGCAAGTTTTACCCATTTAAAAGAGGGAAAAAGTAGTTCCACAGTTTAACACTCCATTCAAGGGGCCACTGTTTGCCTACGTCACAAAGTTTTGCCAATCTTGAAATGAACATGCAATGAACTGTCTGCAGACCAAAACAGACTGTGTTACATGTATAGTTCTCTGGTCAAAACAATGGCTGAAAGCAGTGACGGTGAACTGTTTCAATTGCTGGGAGATTGGGGGGGGGAAGGTTAGGGATATTATGTTCATTTCTGGTGCACCTTTGTGACATCACACAGCACTCTCAGTGCCCTCTTATGCTAAACAGACCTTTTCAACTAGGCTTTCCCAATTCGTGCCTGTAATTGACTATAAGTTAGACATAAATGGAAGTAAAAAAATTGACACTTGGGTGTTGTATTTATGGCTCCATGAAATTTGTTGTCCTAAAAGTGACCAGGAACCCATTGATTGACCCTTTAATTTCACTAAATTTAAATTTTTCACTTCACCTTACCTAAATGTCATGTTGAAAATCTAGACTAAGGTATAATATTCAATCTATTAATTTCAAACTTTAAATTAATTATCTCATATTATTGTATAATTTATCAACAATTAATTAAATAAAAATTGTCATCGCCCAAGCTTGACTTATCTTTATTTCATATATTATAATTAATAACATTCTGTTTAATTTTGGGTTTGCATGAATGCTCTCAGAAAAACCCTCGTTTAAGAAAGAGCTTCAAAATGCAATTTAGCATAGGAAAACATATTATATTATAAATCAACACAACACCAACTATACTCAGACCCAGTATTCACCATTTTCCAGCCTAATTTAGCAAAATTCGCTAAATGTGTAGAGCTGCCAATCGTACATCCTCGGAAAATGTGACCAATTTGCTTTGTTTTGAGGTTTTGTAACACAATATACCTAGAAGATGTTACCCCAGTGAAAATAAAATCTTTAAAAAAAAACAAGTTACCTATGATGTAACTAACGATACAGTAATTATATATACGTACACTTTTGTATGCCTTACCTGTACCTTATTTTTGTCGTGTATTATATGTGATCCGTTTTAGGAAAATGAGTCATAAGTCGCAAAATATGGATTTTGAGATATCATCATATTTGAAAAGAGGAGATCAAGCCGATTCTAATAATAGTAAACACTAGGACACCAAATATATATTTCTATATTTTAAGTTTGATATTTTTATTTTTGAAAAAAAAAGTTTGCAAGTTTCTGGATGGGTAATTACCAGTAAAGTAACTAAATATACTCCATACAAAGGTCTTCAAAACGCAGGGATATATTTAATACAACATCCTGAAATTTGTTACATAGATTTATATGACTATAAGTGCTAAACCCTCCATAACGATCAGAACATTTCAATAAAGAGATCTTGTAATAAAACACTTTGAAAAATATCAATTTTGTGACTTATGACTCATTTTCCTGGAACACATCACATATACTCTATCATGTATTATGTAGTGTACTGGTCAACGGATATCACCAATTGCCATTATTGTATACACATCAGTGTTTATTCCAAAACCGACGGGGTATTCGGAAGAGCTGTGACTATTACAGACAATATTCCTTTTCCATTCTTCTTCTTTTAATTTATGTGAAATGGAAATAAAATGTTATAATAATAATTTACTCACTCATCACCATCTACCAGTTCAGTAAAGTTTGGACGGTAGTAGAAGTCGTCGAGTGTGGCAAGCTGGTAACCCTCGTCTTCACATAAGTCTCTTGCTTCAGCATGTGTGAGGTTTCCGCCTTCGACATCAAATAGGTACACCTCAAACCATTCTCCATTGACGTTCACTACAAATGTATAATTGTGATGTGTTCCAGGAAAATGAGTCACAAGTCGCAAAATAGATATTTTTCAAGATGAATTTTGAGCTTTATTTTCGTCTGAAATATGGGTTATTTGAGAGGATTGGTGGAAGTCAATTATATCTTTTCTGAAAATCTGACCCATATAGAAACACTGAGTCTCTTGGCCTAGAACACTGGATCCATCCATTGGGCTTAACCACTGAAACAACTCAGCTTGGTCAATCACGGGAGAGCTACTCCTGCTGTTTCAGAAGCATTCTCAGCAAAGTGATAAAACAATGTTTATATTTTGAGCATAACCTTTTGGATATCTAGTAATTATTTGAACAAGGTTTAGTGGCCATAATGTGTACATGTATATGGGTCAGATTTTCAGAAAATATACAATTCATCTTCACCAATTCTCTCAAATGACCCAAATTTCAGACGAAAATAAAGTTCAAAATACAGTTCAATCTAGCCAAACAGATTGCTAGAATAAATGCAATGCCGAATATACTCGAATTTACCTAGTATTGACTAAATTGCAGTCTAAATTGCAGACTAATTTACAGAATCGATTAAATGTGTAGAGCTGCCAATTGTACACCGTTTAAAACTTGTAAAGTATTAGGAAAATATATCCTATGCTACCTTGAAAACAATTAGTATTGTCACGATCCATAATGCCATATATAAGGTTACGTAATATCACATTATTTTATTAAAGTGAACATGAGAAGTACATCTTATGATACAGTGTCGCATAGCCATAGGATCCCTCTGATCTATATTGTAAAGAAGTCTAAGGGTTTTAGCCCATAGGTTCAGTAAGGTGAAGAAGTGAGACAAGAGTCTGGTGTAGCAGCAGTTCGTCCGGATTCGGCCTAGGCAGGTGTGACTCAGCGAGTACCTAAGACCTTGTCCATCCATTTATTTATACTCCAAAATCATGAATTATTCATAGAATCAAACCCAAGAATTATTCCACTTACTCTTCCCCCTCTCTCTAATTGGTTGAGGGAGAGAGAGGATCTTCCCTGCCCACACACTGACCTCTGCTCCCCATGCAGAGGCCATGCGCTGAGTGCATGCAAGTTGGATCCCTCTCCTCAACCTTCCCCCTCCCACCCCTTACTCATAGATCCCAAGGCTCCTGCCTGCCCCCCTCCCTCTTAGCCCTTCTCCCTCTTTTTTTTTGTTTTTGCGACAGACTTTATTCAATTGCCTGCCATCTGGGCTATTACAATGCTAAGACATAGTTATGCGAATGAGTAGTTTATGCAATAGAAATAAAAAGGGGACAGAATTCTTAGGGGGTGTAGACATGGTAAGGAGAATACATCAGACAGGGGAATAAGCAAGGAATACAACATCAGTCTCTTTTTAGCAAGAGGAGTCACAAGAATAAGCAGCCCCTCTTGATCAACCCAGAGCAGTGGATACAGTAATTAGGTCGGGCTGGGGGGTGGGGTGAGCTCTGAGTAGCTCATCTCCCCCTCCCTCCTGGCCAGGCCATGTGTGGCGTGCATGCCCTGACCATGATCAGGGCTAAATAGGTCGGAGCTTGGACCCAAAGAATTCAGTTCTTTACAATATACCATCTCCTTTAAATGTTAGTTTTTATTTTTTTATGTTTTTTATATTTGTATTTTCATTTTACTTCTATCATATTTTCTGCTCGGCCCAGTACAAGACTCATGCACTCTAAATTAAAGGTAACTGTCGGCAGTAATGGAATACTTCTTTTCATATAGACATGTAGACTTATTTCTCCCTTTTTAACATGATGTAATCTCGAGCAGTCTAACAAATAAAAGATTTACTTATCTTATCTTATCTTATATGTGATGTGTTATAGGGAAATGAGTCACAAGTCACAAAAAAAACGATTTTCAAATATTATCATATACTATATATATTTAAATAGATGAGATCAAGCCGATTCTAATGGTAGTTGACAATAGGACATATAAGTAGTCTTTCTATATTTTAAGTTTGATATCATTATTTTTTAAACAAATACGTTATTAATATTTGTTGGTGGATAATTACTAATAAAGTACCTAAATATACTTCTTAAGATGACCTTAGAAATGCATAGATGTATTAATATAATACACTGCCTTGAAACTGTGTACACGTATCAATGTTACTAGCGGCATTAAGCACCCCAATAATCAAAATATTCCAATAAAGATATCTTATGAATAAATAACTTTGAAAAATATCCATTTTGCGCCTCATGACTCATTTTCCCAAAACGGATCACATATAAGACAGGTATTTGGTAGAAGTGGACAGAACTGCTCTGGACACAGAATTACTTATTGCTCGACTTCACCAATACCATCTTAATATCCCTTTGACTCTGGACTAGTTATACTGATTCACTCTAGTCCCAAACCCTCTGATCAGGTAAGAATGGTACGTCAGTGATTAGACCCCTACTTCGCTAATCGGTTTTTCCTGGCCTACGACGTGGCCTTAACGTTTAATGGGAACATTATGACATTTCGCGGCCTTAATATAATCATAATGGCACTTTGGGGTTTGAGGCGAGAGGCGTTCCCTTCATTTGAAGGGACTCTCTAAAGTTTGGGCCTAGGCTGGATTTACCTGAAATACAGTTTGCATATGTCTATGTGTTATCTTATTATGAAAGAGAAAACGATCCTTAGTAGCGCATAGAATAGCGCATGTAGTGTTAATATGTGATGTGTTTCAGGAAAATGAGTCATAAGTCGCAAAATTGATATTTTTCAAAGTGTTTTTTTCACAAGATCTTTTTATTGAAATGTTCTGATATTCAGAGGGTTTAGCACTTATAGTCATATGATCCCATGTAACAAATTTCAGGAAATTGTATCAAATATATCCCTGCATTTTGAAGACCTTTGTATGAAGTATATTTAGTTACTTTACTGGTAATTACCCATCTAGAAACATTGCAAACTTTTTGTTTCAAAAGTAAAAATATCAAACTTAAAATATAGAAACACGTATTAGGTATCCCAGTGTTTACTATCATTGGAATCAGCTTGATCTCATCTTTTCAAATATGGTGATATCTCAAAATCCATTTTCTACGACTTATGACTCATTTTCCTAAAACCAATCACATTTATGAAATGGAGCCCAGTAGAATTGAAGGAAAGAAGTATACTGTACCTGTGTCTAAATGGCCACCTTCATGGCTGGCAAACACCATGCTGGTATAGCCAACCACCAGACATAATGCCACCAGGGGGCAGCACCGCATCTTCACGCCTCACGCCCTTAACCGTGTATAGGGTACACTGAAACATATAAGGGTCAGATTTTCAGAAAATATACAATTTGCCTTCACCAATCCTCTCAAATAACCCACATTTAAGACAAAAATGAGCTTCAAAATGCAGTTTAACATAAAAAAAACTGATACTCTCAATCAATGTGATACCAAATATACTCACATATACCCAGTATTCTTCATTAATTTGTTTAGCCTAATTTCCTGAATTTCCTGAATGTGTACATATTTTAGATTCTAAAGGAAAAAACACTGTTTTTATTGCCTAAATATTAAAGAAAATCTTACTAATTATGAGAAAAAGTGCATCAAGAAAAAAAATGATGTGAAATCAGTGTTACATGTCCATTCAAATTTCATATCATGACCCCTGGCTACCGAATAATTTAAAAAAAAATATATTTCTAATAACCTATTGGTTGATTTGCAATGCAAAAATGTCTGGGCAAAGTCTGTATGTCACCATAATGTGCCTATTCAAACCTAGAATAAAAATGTCGTAAGAATCTAATTTGCCCATATATATACACACAACCGCGTCCAGCATTCTCCCCTCCCCTCTCAACCAGATCGCGGGTGACGTCCGAGTCCCTGGTCGGGGGAGGGTGTGTGGGGGGGGGGGGGGGGGAGGGCGGCCTAGCGTGGGTCGGGGGACCAACCGAAAAGAATGCAATTCTTTACAATATATTTAAACACTATTTTTTTCGGATTTAGAGCATATAGTATATTTTGGGGAAGGTAACGTTTTTGGGAAGGTAACGTGCCGGACATATTAGTTAATAAAAAATAAAATATTTAGAGTTGAAAAAGTTATGTAGTACCTCTGGACGCCACTAGGATATACATTGCAGGGCAGAGCCATATTTGAACTTTATATGAGTGAGTAATTTATTATTAATTAATCATTCATGTTATGCCTTCCGAACGTTTACCAAGTTATTTCATTTACATTTCACCATTCATGTTCAAGTTTGTACTCATGTCATAATTATATTTATTTCATTATTCCTGTTTTGTATTACAAACATAATGTTATCTTGTGTTGGAAGTAATTGATATATTTCGATGTACCTGTTCCTAATCGGGTTGAGGAGCAAGGTCTTCAACCCAACACACAAGGAGGCATAAAGTGCATATAGACATATTTCTCTCTTGATGTTATATCTCGGAGCTGCTTTTGGAAGATAGGATATTTCAACCCCTGATCTTTAACTTTAATAATTATCCGGTCGCTTTAGTTATTTTCCTCCCATCTCCTGCTATATTGATATTCATAATGTATTTATTCTCACACAAGTAAACTATACGATCACGGAATATCATTATTTAAATTTGATCTACTAATATACATTCATCATATTCTCTTTACCTGAGAATTACCTATATTTCTGTGCCTTATTGTAAAACTAACCTATTTTAGGAGGTTTGTCAAACCTGGAACTGTCCATGCTAATTTAAGACTCCCAAAAGTAGGGTTCAGATTGTAGCATTTTGAATGGCAGATTTGATGAACCTCCGAAGTCAATATTTCTGAGGATATTATGTAAAAACCTTACAGGCGCCAAAAAAATAGAATTGACCATTTATTTTGTCAGTAAAAAAGTAAGTAATTTTGATGTTGGCTGGGCTGCCGAAACCATGTTAGGGTATAGGGGATTTGCATAGCCGCCATTTTGAATCTGGATTCGCATGGAATTATGCGGGAGCCATGTTAGGGCATTAATTACTTCTAGAGCAGTAGTTCGATCTGCAACTGCCATATTTTTATACATCACCGAATAGTTTCAGTTCAAAACAAAACAGCTCAATATATTCTATTTCAGACATACATATATGGTAACTAAGACTTTGATTATGTATAACCCATATAATTGAGGAAAAGACCATATCGTAAACGTATTAATGTTCGCGCAGTATTTATTTTCGCTATTTTCGCGCACCCACCTTGGTGCGCGAAAATAAATCCTGCGCGAAAGGTATAATCATTGCATAAACAATGTGTGAGATTTCCTTGCTGTGCGAATTTAAATCCCCGCAAAAAGGTGTCAAAGTACTTAGTGCGCGAAAATTTATGTGCGCGAAAATAAATACGTTTACAGTATTATGAAGGTCAAACATAGGCTCTTGTTCTTCAAAATCAAGATTTTATGAAGCAAGAACTATGTAACAGACACAGACAATTTAAGGAAATATTATATACGATTTCCCTCCTCCCTCTCTCCCAAAACAAGTAAAAATTAAAATTGGCATTAACATTTGCTGTACATGGGTCAGATTTTCAGAAAATGCACGATTCAGCTTCACCAATCCTCTCAAATAACCCTCATTTAAGACAAAAATGAGCTTCAAAATGCAGTAGTTTAACATAACAGAACTGATACTCTAAATCAATGGGATACTAAATATACTCAGATATACTGAGCCGGTGTGGTAAATGTTGTTGGTCGTTACGGATTAGGAAATAGACCCTGAGATTTTGTAGTCGTTATTTATTATTCACAAGCTTTCGGGAAACACTCCTTTATCAGGTGTTAGTTAGTAGGCAAAAAAGCTGAGGTTAAGTGCAAAAATATGTAGTGGTAAGTACGTAGCCAACCTCACAGAACGGTGGGGGCCGTAGCTAGCCGCAGTGAATTAAAACATTTGTGATATGTTTTAAGAAAATGAGTCACAAGTCGCAAAATTGTTGTTTTTCAAAGTCGTTTACTGACAAGATCTCTTTGTTGGAGTATTTTCATTTTTAGGGTGTGTAGTCCTTGTGGTTTTATGAATACATGTACCAAATTTCAAGACTGTTTATTAATTATATCAGTGCGTTTCTTAGATCATCCTATTGAGTATATTCATCTACTTTACTGGTAATTATCCACCCAGAAATATTGCAAACGGTTTTTTTCAAAGATAAAAATATCTAACTACAAAGATAAAAGTACTTATTAGATGTCCTTAATGTTTACATTCATTGGAATCGGGTTGGTCTCATCTTTTGAAACATGGTGATATCTCATAGCGGAACTCCACTATAGGTAAAAAACGGCGCCAACAGGCAAAATTCGTCGCCGACATGACTAAAATTTCGGAAAATTCGACATGACTAAAAATTCTAGTGGAAGAGGGGGTAAAATAGGTTGTTGGCAACACATTTATGTGTTGCCAACAATTGCAAAATATCTATAATTTGATTAGATATTTCGTCGCAAAAAATTCGTCGCAGACGTTTTTTGCCGTTTTTCCCATAGTGGAGTCCCTGCATCAAATCCATATTTTGCGACTTATGACTCATTTTCCTAAAACGGATCACATTTGTGATTTGTTTCAGGAAAATCAGTCACAAGTCGCAAAATTGATATTATTCAAAGTGTTTTTCCCACAAGATCTCTTTGTGGAAATGATTTTTGGCGGGTTTAGAACTTATAGTCATACAACTCTATGCAATGAATTGTATTATGCTGGAACTCCACTATAGAAAAAAACGGCGCCAACAGGCAAAACGTGTCGCCGACATTCCTAAAAATTGTTTGCAACACTTTTTTCCGGCGTCGGCGCGCAAAAATCACTAGTGGAAGAGGGGTAAAATAGGTTGTCTGCAACAAATTTATTTGTTGCAGACAATTACAAAATATCTAACTTGATTAGATATTTGTTGCCACGGTCCATTTGTCGGCGCTGCGCCTGGCTAGTGGAGGAGCTGTAAAAAAGTGTTGCAGCTAAATTTTTCCGTGCGCAAACAAAATTCTTGACCTTGACCTGCATGACCGTGCCCCGCAGCCAATCACAGCCTTGGAGACAGGAATGACCTATATTTCAGAAACACAACACTAGCACGTGGGTGCATAGGCAGCCAGTTGAAGCAAATTAAGACATTTTGGTCTATTAAACTACATTTTACTGTTGTTTTAAATGGATTTCTGACACATAGGCACCTATCCATTATATCTAAGATCCATTCCACTTGTGTAAAAGTATATTTTTGGTTTATTATGTAGAACAGAGATACTTCTCACATGCAAGGTCCCTATTTCGAAATAGCAAATTAGTCATTTTTCACTATCAAACTATGTTAGTCCAGTAGATAAGCCCAAAATATAGGACTAATTGTGCACTTTTTCATAAAAGCATGAAATTTGGCATAATGGTACTTTTTGATGTGCTGATCATTTTTAGCTATAGACCCAATCTGGAATTTTGTTTCTTTGGTCATGGTTGCTATGGAAACATTCTAATAAGGAATTTGGCTTTAATAGTTACATCAGCCCCATTTTTTGCAGGGGTAATATGTTTTGAGGATTGATTCCTATACAGAAATTTACCCTCTTTCATTTGGACTGGGTCCAACATCTTGGAAATATGGAACTTGGTCGCCATGGCAACCAAATAAAAAAATGGAATGTTTTGGGTACAAAATAATAAATATTCTGTTTTTATTATCATGTTGTATATCAAAACAAAGCGTTCTTAAAGAGCAATCAAACTATGCTCATGAATTTATTCTAAGAATGTTCTGGTAACCATGGCAACCAGATACCCTCTGAAAAATTAGTCAATATGGGTCCGATTTTACTCTTTGATTTTGCTTATGAATCATGGGCACAACAATGATTAAATATATTGAATGGATAGCCTAGCTCCTTAGCTTTAATTTGATGTATAGAAACCTTCATTGGTTGTCATAGTCACTGTGGTATGACTCCACAAACATGGACTCAATATCATGGCTACGACCCTTGTATTGGCCTTGAATTATTTATTTAGCAAAAATATATGAAAACGGAAAAGTCATTTATGAAATAATCCACTTTATTTGATGAACATGATTGATGTTTCTAATAAGATGTCCATTTTAGTTTTATTCAGGTTTAGGTGAAATGACTTCTTATTGATGGGTAAGCCACAGGTATTATAAGTGTTTCATTAAGGTGCACGGACCATCAAGGCATATGTTAAGAATTTGGTATTCATGGCCAGCATTTTAGGCCAAATCAAAGGATTTGTTCATTCTTATCATTATTAAAGGGATGTAAATGATTTAAGATCATAAGAAACTGCTTAAAACATATATTCCCATGTTGCTATGTAAGAAACAGTCACCTAGCAACCAGAAATTGTTGAAATAAACATCCCAAAGTGATGACCATGTTTCCCTTGAATTGGTTTGGCTACAAATTAAGGTTACACTAAATTTGATGTCAACTTCAAAATATCCAGGCATCCAATGGTGTTCTCATTTATTTGTGAGTTTATTCTGTTGCTCAGCAGCAACAGTGGTCACAGTTTCCCCCTAGTTACGGACCTTTTAGAGACTCTGAACTGAAAATCTAATGATGCCTAGCTCCCGCCCCCCCCCCCCCCCACCCCAGGTAATCTATACTGATGATTCCATATGTACCATCAGTTTTGGGCCTGTAACTTGTACAGGAGTATTTCATGCTTTTATGAAAAAATAGACAATTATGTTGCTAATCAACAGACATTTACCTGCCAACTTTAAAGCCAAAACACTATTTAGGAAACCATAATTTTTTTTTTGCAAATAGCAAAAACATTGTAGTCTTCAGAGTATTTGTGAAGCATTATATTGATCAACACCATCATTTACCACCAGAAACATAAGAAAAGAAGTCTGGTTCTGTCTTAGAAGGAGGCAGACATATTGGTAAGCAACAGCGCCACCGGTGGTGATTTCTGTGTATTGATGACGTCACTAGCCCTCTCTATCTGACTGGTTACCCTACGCGGTACATATGTAAACAAAGATTGAACTGAGAACAGTTCTCAGTTCAGTTTGAAGTATTGATATATACATAATTATATGATGTATACAGTGAGAATATTTGGATATTCATATTAGTATATATACAAATTACGAATATGCCTTAAGTCACCCAATTTGTCACCTAATTTGTGCATGCAAATCTCTCCCTACTACTCAGAAACTGGACACCGTAAGCCTAATAATGGCGGCGACGGCGGAAATGTTTTGACACTTTCACTCCTCACCCCTGCCTCACCCTTACCCCCAGTAGCTTTAACACCTTCCCCTGCATGTGTTAATGGCATATTCAGGCTCAAAGGCAACCTGTTGTACACTGTTCATCATTCGTCTATACAAAAAAATGGCTTAAATCAATTGAAAAGTTTGATGTCCACTCAGGCATGGCCAGTGCAATACAGTGGCAAAAGCCTGTGCCTCGTTGTGAGTTGTGGTTCATATACGTCATCAGAGGTCACATGACTTACAGCAATGGCGGCCTCCAGACAAGTTGTCTGCTATAATTAATTTGATGTAAAATAGCTCCACACTTCTTTAATATATGAGAATTACATAAAATACATATGTGAGGTCGTTGGATACGATTGTCTGACCTAAAAAATATATACATAATATCCTATGAAGTTTGGGCTTTAACCATCTGGAAATGTACCTTCCTGAACATTACCCCACTAAGATATTTACCATCCAGGAGATTCACTTGCCTAGGACATTTACCCCATGAGTAATTAAAGTAATTAATTATAATCTTTTGAATGAATTCAAATTATATTAGGTGAGGATGTTAGTCAGTGAAATCCTGAGATCACTTGACACAGGGACTACCCAGATAACCCAAGAAGTGTACAGCCAGAATGCTCACATGGATTTGCATAAGCTGCCCAGGAGACAACGATAGTGACTGAAAGACAGGGTAGAATGAATGGTACATGGAATGATGGAGACTGAAAGCCTCAAAAGGCAATTCCTATAGGAAGGGACACATATTGCCAAAAAGCATCATGATTACAATGTAATTTTGTAGTGGTGACATAGGCCCACCCTGAAATGACATAACATTATTAAAATGTGCATTGCCAATAGCAATGTGGTTGCTGTGCAGTGTCATCCTCATGTGATATATATATATTTCCATCAGTATCAGCAATTGACATTCATTTTCTCACATTTGGGATCATCAAGCATAATGCTATTTCAATGGTGCTGTCCTGAATGGGTTAAGCACCCACTGCTCACACACTCCTTAAAGTCATATTACTAGTAAATCTGTCTCTCATCTTCAGTGTCCAGTTGGGTTTCAAAGCATATAGATTAGCAGGTGTTGGTCTGTCCCAGAGGCTGAGCTATGTGGGGGGTGAAACCACAACATCCCTCTGTATTCCTCCAAAAGGGGGAAGGGAGTGACTTGAAGGAGTGATGCAGGCTCTTGACCTTGATAAGCACCCTATATGTTATCAATTAGTGAGGTCACTCTGTCTCTGAGCCATATGTTGTTATCCCTCTCATGAGATCACAGATTTGGAGGGGTGAGGGTGAGGGGGCATTGGCTTTTTGCTCATATCTGCTCATATAAATTTGTTTTTTTTAGAGTTGTATTAGCATCAACATCAAATTGAGACTGGGAGATACATATGGAAATATGAGTAGATTAGGAAATTAAAATAAAAATAACCGAATAATCGTGAGAGGTACCCTTTAAAATTGCATGTTACCATGCAGAGGACCATCTGACCATCTGATGACCATCTGCAGTGGTTGCTAAGGAACCACTGCAGATAGAACATATTCAATGACACCAATGAATTTGTTGGGGTCGATATAGTGGGGGTAGGGGTTATCAAGTAAATAATAATTATAAAATTTACTGAAATATAGGCTGATTCCTATAAACCAATCAGATTTCAGCTAATTTGCGTACAAAGGGCCAAATATGGCACCCTGTCTTGTCTTCATCAGCACCCTCAAAACACTCTATTAAAATAAAATGACCTTGATGGGAACAGAAAATGACTTGACAGGCAGGTCTTATGGGCATACATGGGTCATAACCAGGGGTAGGCTACTCTGACCTGGAAGTCTATACAAGGGTCAACACAAGGGTAGTAGACATGATATTGAGTCCATGTTTGTGGAGTATTACCTCAGTAACTATGACAACCAATGAAGATTTCTATATATCAAATTAAAGCTAAGGAGCTAGGCTATGTATTCAATATATTTAATCATTGTTGTGCCCATGACTTATAAGCAAAATCAAAGAGTATATCTGACCCATATTGACTCATATTGTATAGGTTATTTGGTTGCCATGGTTACCAGAACATTCTTAGAATAAATTCATGGGCATAGTTCAATTGCTCTTTAAGAATGCTTTGTTTTGATATGCAACATGATAACAAAAACAGAATATTTCTCATTTTGTACCCAAAACATTCCATTTTTTTATTTGGTTGCCATGGTGACCACATTTCCACATTTCCCAGATGTTTCGACCCAGTCCAAATGAAAGAGCATAAAATTCTGTATAGGAATCAATCCTCAAATCTTACTATCCCTGCAAAAAATGGGGCTGATAAAACTATGAATGCCAAATTACTTTTTAGAATGTTTCCATAGCAACCATGACCAAGGAAACAAAATTCCAGATTGGGTCTATAGCTAAAAATGATCAGCACATCAAAAAGTACCCCTGTGCCAAATGTCATGCTTTTATGAAAAAATGCACAATTGTTTGGCTTATCGACTGGACTATGTATTGTATTGTTGTTTTGAGTTTATTCTAAGCGTTGGCAGTGTGTGAAATTAACTTTTTTCTTCACCTGCCAACTTGGCGGGTGAATGTGAGATTTACACCCACAGTTTTGGTGTCAAATGAAGCGTAATTCTATGTAGAACAACATATCCGAAATCCCCAATAATCCGCTTGAGGGAAATTCTTTTATATGCGTTTAAATGTTTTAAAATAGTTATTTTAATATTTGTTATTTTTCGGTGCACCTACCCTGAAAAAAGGGCCGGTCTTGGTGTCAAATGAAGCGAAATCCCAAGTAGCATAACATATCCAAAATTCGCAAAGATCTGTTTTGCTGATTTTCTTTTATGTGCGTTTGAGTGGGTTTTTTCATTTGTTTTTATTATATTTGTTTCGAATATTGTGCGTTTGAATATTGTTGAATATCTAAGCATTTAAGCAAGTTTTTGTATAGAAAAGTTAAATCAATTTGTATGGCCAATTATGGCAAAAAATGTAGATTTATCTACAGGGTAATGATCGTTGGATAGAGTACTAATAATCCTGATAAAATTAAAATAAAACTGCCTATAGGAAGAAAATCAACTAGTCAATGAAAAAATAAATAACACAATCTATACAGGTGTGTAGAAATTGACTTGGGGTTTCACCATAAGATGCTTACTTGTACCAAAAGTAATTCCAGCATTTAAAAAAACCTGTAACTCACTCTAGCATTGGGAAGGAATTTTCTTTTCATATTTGATTTGATTTGAAGAATTCTTTTATTTGCAAGAATGGTACAATGCAGAAGGTAGTTACACCAATCATGATACAAGCATATCATTTCCTCCGGTGAATGCCTTATTACCTGATAACCTTTTTGATCTCTATCATGTTTAAGATGGAATAAATAGTTATTAATTACATCAATGATAACTGCTCTAGAAAAAAGGATCAGCGATTATGAGTCCTATGAGAAAATATGGGAAACACTCGCTATAGTGGAGTAGCATTAACAACAATTTCATTTATGTCGGCAACACAGTCTACATGTCGGCAACACATTCCAGCATAGTGGAAGAGTGGCTCTGCAACAAATCTCAATGCATATACAACAATTCCCAGAGAATGCTGCAACATTATGAGATCCTCCTCCACTTGCATTTTTGTTGCCGACATAAAATGATCGGTCATTTGTTGGCAGCAAAAAATTCGTCGCAGCCATTTTTGGCCGTGTTTCCCATAGTGGAGTTCCGGCATTAGGTGCAAAGCATTGTATTAGATATATCCTTATATAGTCTGAAGCCCTTGGTATGGAGTATATATATGTTTTTATTTGTGACATATGTAATATGAATAGGAGTTGGTTACTAATTAAACAATAATTCACTTATTGAAATAGTGTTGTGATAATTGGATGAGATCGAGTTTCTAGTGATTGATGAATGTCTGATTGATATCCCACATACCGTTGGGGAAGTGAGAAAACAATGGGGCCGTTGCTATCCGTAATCTGTTTTCAGGGGAGCGCATTTTCATAGGAGCACAAACCACTTTATATTTTGAATACTGTAATGCCTAATGGTGTGGGTAAACATGGAGTATGTTAACAGTAAAGATTAAGGTCTCCTTAGAAGTACTCTTGAGTCTGAAAATGAAATATTTCTTCACCCCATGCATGAGTGAATCACATAATCAGGGATGCATGAACCTAAGGCCAAATAAATAGTTGCATGTCTATTTCTCACTGGCTGAAAACTAACTTAATGGACAGGGCCGTAACCAGCCTTCCAAGGGGGGGTGTTCTTGAATGGGGCAAAGGGGGACTGTATAACTCCAGCAGCTTTGCTGCTGGTGTGAGCGCCAAAGGCGTGAAGCGTGACTAGGGGGGTCCAGGGGCATGCCCCCCAGGAAAAAATTGATATTGAGTAGTGAAATGGTGCATTCTGAGGGCATTTCTCCATATATTTTAGGAATCTGAGAGCATTAACTGAAACAATCAATCAATAATTATATACACTTTATTTCAATTAATGACTTTTCACAATTCTTTTTTTTATTAATTGTATCACCAACAACACTAGGCTTGCTCCTTTTTGCAGGATATTGGTATGCAAGTCTTGAATATTTGAAATACATATATCTGGCCAGTAGGTACACAAAATTAGACAATTTCTTTTTTATTCTTATTTCAATCAGGCCGATATTTAATAATAAAGCTCTATCCTTCAAGGATGACCTCAGGATTTATGTTAATGAATTGATTTATAGATACACTGTATGCATGAGTCAGGTGCCTTCATCTTTCATCTTTCCCATTGTTATTCAATCTTTAATGTTTTTTCTCTGGTAATTTTGTTTATAGTTTGGTGTGAGTATCTTCTAATCTAATATATCTCAATGCTCACTGACAAATTTGTACATGGTTTCAAGACACTACGAAAACCACTTAAGAGTGAGAGTGTTTGTAATAGATTTACCTGATCAAAGATATTTTGTTTAACAAAAAGATAATTTAAGGTTTGACACTAGTTTTTGATATTTGTTTATAATTTGACAAAATTTGGTAATAGAAATTGTGGAATTTGGGATGTTTGGGATGTACTTATTTCAGTATAATAAGGACTAAAACTTGCATCCCTCAGATTATTAGTTATTACATGGCCTTGAGTTCCTTGAAAGTCGTGAAATTGTATTATGATTTTCAAGGCATTATAGTCAATTCTCACAAAATGGGGGCAGTCAGTGTTTTTGAATTCCAAGGTTCACTGAGCTTACATTTTTATTATTTTGGTTTATTTGTCATGCCTGGAAAAACTGTATTTTAGGTATAGAAATCTTTGAATTTTATCATGACAGACATTGGTAGATTTAGAGCTTGATTCTGTAAAAATATCCTTAATTACAGGCACTAAAAAGTCATTTTATTCATTTCAAATCCACCAGAATGCAGAATGCATTAGAGAGTATGTGTACAACAAATATCCCAGGGGGAACACCCCCTGACCCACCCTCCCTTAGGTTTGTTTGGATCACAAAATTCCATTGATATGACTAAATTATCTGGTTAAAATACTGTTTTACCAGGCCTTGAATTACCAGGACTAGTGAAAACCTAGGAGGACTAGTGGGAAATAAAGGCCACTAGTCCCCCTGACTAGTGGGAATTTTAAGTTAGCCTGAACCCCTGCCAGCTGAATATGGTTTACAGAGATGGAGGTGTGTGTGTGTGTTGGGGGACCATACACAGCTGAATATCGTTTACTGAGATGTAGTCGGGGTGGGGGTGGGGGACCAAACATCCCATACACCCAGCTACAGGGTTTATGTTAGTAGTCGGGACCCGAGGAAAAATACTCGCCTCCTTTTCTCAGCTGCCCGGCTACTTAGTGACCATTTAGAACATTTTTTTTAAACATGTATTTTAAAAAATGAACTGACGTCGAGCATCAAGCTCTGTTCGGACTTACATGTGTACCAGTCTGATCACAATTAAAATGACACAGAATGTGAATCAGACATTGCATTTTGATGCTTAAGTTCGAATTCAAAAGCGCTGCTTGCCCCAATTTTGTAAGAATCGACCATACACATAAAGAGGAAAATTTATGTATACAATTTTAACACTGAAATCTCTATAAAACCTATGCTAGAAATACACCAGAAGCCACAACTCTTTATGCAAAATTCAAAATTTTCTTATCAGGAGGGGTCATCCCCTACCGCACCCTCCCCCAGCACTGCGCTTGGATAAAATTTGAACACCAGAAGTCATTCTTCATGCAAAAATCTAAAATTTTCTGGGGTGCCTCCCCCCAGGATAGCCCCTGCACCCACCTCTGTGCTGGGCACGGGCTCAGTCTCAGAAAATGTGGTCCCCCCTACTTCCACAAAAATATCCCATACTCAAAACCTTAACAAAAGCCCTGTAGCTGAGTATGTGGGGGGGGGGAACACCCCAGTCCCCTCTAGCTGAGTAATCTTTGCATCATCAAGTGGGTGTGGGGTGGGGTTAAACCCCCACACCCCCATACACATGCATTTGTTCTACCCCATTGATATGGCTCCCGCCTTAGCTTTATCTCCGCCTCCAGGTGGCGTGATGGTCGGACAGCTTATTTTCGCGCTATCAAGGATAAGGAGAATTCAACAATATATGATAGCAGGTATTCACTCATTTGCAGTGTGTACAAGCCCCGATCGTGGTATAATACTATTCTCTCATACATGAGGTATACATATGGTATCACATAGTGTATACATGTATCTCATCGAAAATTGACCCCCTACTTGTATGGTATCATTGAATAATACCATTGGTACAATAGTATTCTCTCATACATGATGTATACATATAGTATCATATAGCATGCATACCATCGAAAATTAACCCTCTATACTTGTATGGTATCACTGATTTTTTTTATTACAGCTTGAAGTTTTATAAGTCTATATTTTGTAGGAATATTATTAAAGCAAACGCCGTTTTTTTAACTATAGACTCATACAAGTTAGGTTCACAGGACAGATTTCGACCAGTTTTACCGAGCCCCTTTTATTGCTATAAGGGCAATCATAATTTTGAACCTGTTATTGCTCAAACACCCAAATGCCTACCAGTTCAACCAGAAAATCGGTCATATGTACATTAATTATGATTTCAGTAGTTTAACTTTCATTACCCTAATTGTTGATGCATGAATATACATCCGTGTGAACATAAACAACTTAAATTATCCTCCCCTCACTTTCTCCTGTTCACCTAGGTTGATTGGCTATTACACTTATTTGTCCCCAGCCACACTAGTTACAGGATTATGCATGAAAACATTCTGGAGCTATATCACATTCGGATTCCATGTTGTAATATTAGCAGTTGTAGATCCATAAGTGCTGACAAATGAACGCTCAATATGGGATAAAAGTTATGTTTTTATATCTCTGCATAAATGGGTGGGTCATTTTTCGATGGGGTGGGTCACTTTCCGACTGCTGAAAAGTTACCCATTCGTCGATTTTTGATGTTGAAAAACGATTTTCGATGCGTTCACTTTTCAATATGACACCGGAAGTAAATTATCCCCATAGAGTTAGGATTGGGGTGATAAATAATCACTCTATACATCACCCCAGTAAAGGTTTGACAATTATGGAGGCTATATAGTTGAAATAATTTGCCTCTAAAGAATGATATATGTAAGTTAGAATTCATAAAACTTTATGATCAATGAACAAACAGAATTTATAAATGTATCTCCACAATGGTGGAGCTATGGGAATTATGTGCGACATGTCCACATGACGTCATGAAACTGCTACAGAAAAATCGCAAAAGACAGAAAGCCATTTTCTCACTTCGGTGTCAGACACCGAAGTGAGAAAATGGTTTCTGCTTACTTAAATTGTCAGTCTATTGTCTGTCATTGGATTATTTGCCATCAACGACCAAGAATAGAACATGGAGAGTGTACTATGCAAAGATTTGACTGAGAAAGATCCGAAAAAATATCTTTGATTGACGATTTGAATGGTTGACTTTGGGAACTGCAACTGCTATGGAGGTTTCGACCACTGCAACATGTGCTTGGCTTTATCATTGGAATTTATTTTAAATCGTCAAGGTTTTTCTGTGCCTGTGTTAAGTCGTTGAGAATTATCTGAGCCTGGATTTACCAAAAGGGTGACACAATGGATTATGTTACCTGGACATTAGGATTTAAAGGTAAGGCCTTAGTATGAATGTTTGCATAAAAGTTAGATGTCAACATAGGTCCCCTATCCTTACGCTCGCTGCTGTGGTGCCTGGTGGCCTCCACTTTAAAGTTTAACTTATTTGTTTACACTTGACTGTGACACTTGCTTAGACGTTTCACTACTTTACTACATCTATCTATCATCTAGTATTGAGAAACGCTGAGTCTGTATTCAATATTCTGTTTGTCTGGTTGTTTCACAGCTTTATCAGCAAATGGAAAGTTGAGTGATGGCTCATTTCATGCAACACTGACAGAGGTCTTGAAAATAGATACACGGCGCGAAAAAAGAGAAGCTGAAAGTAGTCCACATATCCATACGTGTTGTTCGGACAGAAAGTAGTTCTCTGTTCGAAGTGTAATTAAACAAATAAAACCTGTTTTATTATTAATAAATGTGCCTTTGCATTGAACCATACCTAACAACCATTCATAGGTAGGCCAGAAAGACTAATAATATGAATTTAGAAACATATCTTATATCAAATGAAAGCTTGGGCGATTTCCTGTCCAATGAGGTGTACTGTCAGGCGAAAAGCCTTGTACATCGAGCAAAGTGGCCGATTACGAGTGCTGCGAAATCTGGGAATAGGCCTACAAAAGTAGGCCCGGGAAAAACGAGAATCCGAAAGTAGTGCACATATCCTTACACGAGTGTTGTTCGGACAGAAAGTAGTTCTCTGTTCGAAGTGTAATTAAACAATTAAAACCTGTTTTATTATTAATAAATGTGCCTTTGCATTGAACCATACCTAACAACCATTCACTCCCTCCAAATTAATATCATATTAATCCACTTTATCATGAAAAACGGGATTATTAATATTTTTATGATGATTATATATACAGCTAGTAAATTATTACAAGTTGAACCGTACTAACTGTATATAGAATGACTGTCACACACCAAGCTCTGTGCGCGGGAAAAGCGTTGTTAAGGACGCGTTACTAACGTTGTATAAATTAGGGGACGTTACATCCTAAAATATTGCGTCCTGATCGGTGTTGTTGACAGGCAGAACATGTTTTGGTGAAAGTCATGCTAGAATGTCTAATAATACGAATTCAGAAGCATACTTTATATCAAATAAAAGCTTGAACAATTTCCTGTCTAATAAGGGGTGTTGTTTGATGGTCAATTGTACAACAAGGCTTGGAAATCGAGCAAAACGGCCGATTACGAGAGCCGTAAAATCTGGATGGGGTTAGTTACAAAAGTAGGCCCTTTGAAACATACAGCATTCTCACTACTGAACTCCCTCCCTCTGCCTGTGGCATCCATAGGAAGATCTGGCATGCCAGAATTGGACAACCAATTGTTTCTGTAACAGTCTGACAATAAAGAATATTTGAATTGAATTGAATAGCCTACTATCATTAATAGGCTAAGACTAGTGTAGGCCTAAACTGAAGGCATGTAGAGGCGGGAAAACGAAAATCCGAAAGTAGTGCACATATCCTTACATGAGTGTTGTTTGGACAGAAAGTAGTTCTGTGTTTGAAGCGTAATTAAGCAATAAAAACCTGTTTTATTATTGATAAATGTACATTTGCATTGGTCCTAACAGAACAAACATTGACTCCCTCCAAATTAATATCATATTAATCCACTTCATCATGAAAAACGGCATTATTGATATTTTTATGACGATTATACATACAGTTAGTAAATTATTACAAGTTGAAACGCACTAACTGTATATAAAATGACTGACAGGAAAGTGCATGAAAAGAATATCAGTATAATCAGGCACTGGTGAAATTATTGGGTGTTTCCTAGATGTGCACCCCCCCCCCCCCACCCCCCACCCCCCTCCGACTGTCTTTACCGACACACACACCTACACACAAACACACCTCAAGCACCCCGCCCCTTTTCACCATCTTTGCCCACACACCCAGCTGCGCAGGAAAAGTGTTGTTAAGGACGCATTACTAACGTTGTATAAATTAGGGGACGTTACGTCCTACAATATTGCGTCCTGACTGGCGTTGTTGATGACAAAACATGTTTTGGTGAAAGTTATGATGGGATGTCTAATAATATGAATATATCGGCACAGTTTTCAACAAACAATGGCAGCATGGCTGACTTCGGCAACTGCTGTGCATATGTCCGACATAGGCCCTAGGCCTATATTCGCCCTCCAGAGGTCTGTCCTTACTTAACCAATGGGTCAGATTTCAGAAAATGTTCAATTCAACTTTGACAATCTTCTCAAATAACTCAAATTTCAGACGAAAATAAAGTTCAAAATAGAGTTCAACCTAACCCAACATATCACTAGAATCAATGCAATGCCAAATATGCACGAATTTACCTAGTATTGACCAAATTGCAGCCTAATTTAGCAGAATTGACTAAATGTGTACAGCTGCCAATTGTACATTTTCTGAAAATCTGACCCATATAGTCCATAGGCCTTCACGCAGTTATGCGACTATTCTGACAGCGTAGCGATGCGAAGCGCAACCTGCAGGGTGGACGGCGTCATAGTCTACTTAACCTATTGCTAGTTATATATTATCTAGTGTGGAAAAACCTGGGCCTGCATTCAATATTCGGTTTTTCTGGTTGTGTCACAGCTTTATTAGCAAATGGAAAGTTGAGTGACGACTCATTCCATGCTGCAGATGAGGTCTCGATAATAAATACACAGCGGGAAAACGAGAATTTGAACGTAGTACTGGTGTTGTATTCATACACGAGCTTCCTAAAGAAAATAGTTCTTTGTTCGAGGCGTAATTAAACAATAAAAACCCGTTTTATTATTGATAATTGTACATATGAATTTAACCATATCTAATAACCATTCACTCCCTCCAAATTAATATCATATTAATCCACTTAATCATGAAAAACGGCATTATTAATATTGTTATGACGATTATATATACAATTAGTAAATAATTATTAATACAAAACGTGTATTCAGGTAAGCATATACATTTCTGGTCAATGTGATACTTTAAAGTTTGGTCCCTCTACGTGTAGCTCTTCCAGGTATCCCTTTTAAATCATAGTATAATATGGGAAATGGTAAAGTACAATAGTAGTGTAGATACATATTTAATAATCAATGAGTTACGGCCCTTAAAGAGGGTGATGTACGGTTTTCCAATGCTATAGCCTATAACTTTCCATACCATCCCTCTCAGAGGTATAATTAATAAGGTCGTAAAACGGACATGCACCCTGACCACAGATACAGACGCCAAGTAAGGTATGAGCGTCCTTTATAGATCTTCTGGCAGCTAAAGTGTTTTTGCCCTAGTTATAATGCGGAACGACTACAAGATGAACCACATATAATGCCATAGAGTTCTAGAGAAGACTGAATCTGTTCGTTGTCAATGAAAAATACATAAAAAAGGACATAATAATCTTATTAAGTAGTATGGGATGTGTTCCAGTAAAATGAGTCACAAGTCGCAAAATTGATATTTTTCAAAGTGTTTTTTCCACAAGATTTCCTTGTTGAAATGTTCCAATTTTTAGAGGGTTTAGCACTCATACGCATATGAATCCATGTAACAAATTTCGGGACATTGTATTAAATATATTTTTGCGTTTTGAAGGCCTACATATGGAGTATATTTATTTACTTTACTGATAATTACCCATCCAGAATTTTCAAAATGAAAATAATCAAACATAGAATACACAAATACTTATTACGTGTCCTAGTGTTTAGTATCATTGGAATCAGCTTGATCTCCACTAAAATTTTGGTGCATGTGCTATACACCCTTAAGCTTAAAACATTAGAAACATCTTGTGAACAAATCACATCGAAAAATATGAATTATGCAACTTATTCCAAGATACCATGATATTTGATAATGAAAGAGGCACCATCTACATTATATGTGATGTGTTAACAGAAGACTAGTCATAAATCAGAAGATTAATATTTTTCAACTTGTTTTATTTAGAAGAACTCTTTACAATCTATTATATTCAGAACTAACTTATCCCTGGGGTGGTTAAAGAGAGTTCTAACGATGGTGTGTACACCCATTATCACTTTTATTTGTTGAACAAACCATTAATTACAAATCTCAATTCTTGAGATCGGGATGTTAAATGAACATTAAGATCTCTGTACAGGATGAAGTATTAGTGAACTGTGTATAAATATTACTGCTGCTTATTCATTGGAATTTTGGTATAGCACTTAATAGCATAGAGTAAAGTAAGAGCAGTAAAGCTGATTGTTAGAAGAAACAAAATGATATAAATGTTAATAATATATATATATATATATAAATGCTTCTATTTCCTCCATAAACAGTTACAATAGACAGCAAAAAGGATAATATACTTTCTGTGCCGTCACAGCTCTTCCAAGAAACCCAGAGTTACTTTTACTTTT
The DNA here is from genome assembly GCA_942159475.1 of Sthenelais limicola. Lineage (NCBI taxonomy): Eukaryota > Metazoa > Annelida > Polychaeta > Phyllodocida > Sigalionidae > Sthenelais > Sthenelais limicola. The sequence continues at coordinate 111,598,491 of OW804098.1, forward strand.
ATTGATAAAGAACTACTAACTACTATGTCCCCATAACACTGAGATTGACATACCTTGGTACATCGTTTTCTACTAGAATATAACAATAATTAAATAGAATATCAGCACCTCTAAATGTTCTCTCGGTTTACCGTCCACACTATAACCTCTTACTCTTACATAATTTGTCCATCTTCATTGATGTTTTCGGTACAATCATCCTGGGTACTTATTTTGTACTTTTGTTATTTGGTTTACAAGACTTACATACCTGAGTTAGTTTTTTATGCTTGTGTTATATATAGATATACACATATATATGGCTACACATAATATTACATAAATATATATATATATAAACATACATACATTAATACTTACGTATGTTAGTGTCTCTTCTTCTATTCTAATAAAAATTGTACTCTTGAAAGTATTTTATTGTCATTATCATTGTTATTATAAAAATAGTACTGATATTAACTTTCGTAAGATCACACAGAATACAAAAAAACGGACACTGAACTTTCTAGAAAAGAAACAAAAATTGAACTTTATGCGGAAAGGAAATCCAGGAAGACCTATGTTAAGTCAAAGAGGGATTAAAATCCATTTTCCTTAATTTACATGTTTTGTACCTGTATATAAATATGGAAATAAAACTATTACATACATACATACATACATACAAACATACATGTGCATATAAGCGTGCATGTGTATTGGATACATCTATGCGTTTCTGAGGCCATTCTCAGGGAGTATATTTAACTACTTTACTATAATATTTGAATATCACAACATTTTTAAAAGAGCATAATTAGAAGTACTTTTATATGGTTTGCGAAAGGGTAACATCTTTGGAAGTTGCATGTTATTTGAATGATCTATTTGCCTATTGCTATTTCATGTGACCGGCCACGGAGAAAGAATATTTCGTGTGGTAATTTTAGTTCCTGTGAATTATATTGCTATTATATGTTGAAATTAGATATTGACTAAAACTTAAAAGAAAGCTTTAGGAAAATGTTAAAGAAGAACCTCCAGGGAGACCTACGCTGTATACAGAAGGTTGATCCTTTTCCAACATTAAAAAATGAAAAAATAAATGTAATATTGAGAAAATACAAGATTATTATCATTAAACTTTAAAAAAAGAAATGCTATTGACTGGTGTTAATTGAGAGTGCAACTTTAAACAACAAAATGTAACTTACAAAATGTGTGCTGCTTGCGTATCACTGTGCTGATAAATGAATGGTGTTTATGCATCTATGTCCTCCTCAGCACTTGGGTTAATGGGTATATAGCTCTCCGTTTTTCTCTACACACCACACCCAGGGTGATTATCCACTAAACTATCAGGCAAAGAAAAAAAAATGTTTCCTCTCCCCTTATCCCCATACCTGTTTTTCCGTTGAAGAGACAACAAAGAAATACGTAATCAAAAACACACCTATTTTCATAGAATGGGGAGTGAGAGGAAGACAGGAAAAGACAGGGAGAGTATGGGAGAGAGAGGAGAGAGACAGGGAGAGACAGGGGGAGAAAGGGAGGGAAAGGGAGAGGCAGAGGGAGACGGAGAGGGAGGGAGAGAGAGGAGAGAGAGAGGAGAGACAGGGAGAGAGAGAGGGAGAGAGACAGGGGGAGAAAGGGAGGGAAAGGGAGAGACAGAGGGAGACAGAGAGGGAGGGAGAGAGGGAGAGAGAGAGAGAGAACAGATGGGTAAGACACTCATAGTAATGAATTCTTTATTCACATGGGCTGGGAAGGGGAATTTAATTGCAGACCCATTTATGTCCTTGTTGCCTTATGTTGAAGATCTCCAAACTATTACACAAACCAAACTGGCTTCTTTCTTTATATCTTATTTCATTCTTCATATACCATACTTAGCTATACATAGTTTTCCATTATGTTAGTTTTCAGCCGGTGAGAAATAAACACCCAACCATTTCTTTGGCCTTAGGTTCATGCATCCCTGGTTATGTGATTCACTCATGCATGGGGTGAAGAAATATTTCATTTTCAGACCCTGAGTACTTCAAAGGAGACCTTACTCTCTCCCTCTCACTATCTCTGTCACTTTTACCTCCCTCCTTCCCTCCCTCCTCTCTCTTTATCTTTCCCCTTACTTTCTGTCCCCTCCCACTCCCTCCCCCTCCTTCTCTCCCTCGTCTCACTATCTCTGTCACCCTTATCTCCCTCTCTCTCCTCTGTTTCTCTCTCCCTCTCTCACCCTGGCTTTCTGTCTCCCACCCTCTCTCACCCTCCCTCCCTTGTTCCCTCTCTGTGGCGCTCTCTCTCTTTACCTGATTATTCTTGAATATATTATCACATAAACTGTTTTTCACCAGTATTTCAAGGCAATGGAGCAAGGTGACATCCCAATGTCACTTAACTCTCGGTGAAGGAATGAGTTAAGATAAGATAAGATAAGAGAATCTTTTATTTGTCAAAAACTGAATACGGTTACATCAATAGAAAAGGACAAATTATTTAAAGGTTTACATGTCTGTATGAAAATGTTTGTATTCCATTTCTGAAGTGAAAAATTAAGAATGAAAAGAATAAAATAAAAATAATACAAAACAAATCAAACAATGGAGATGACAAAGAAAAGGCTAAGAAGATACAGTGTCACGAAATATACTTCTCAAGGTAGTATAGGATATACTTTCCTGTACTTCACAAGTTGAAAGGTGCATCAGATTTTTAGAATTGTATGGATCAAGAGATTCGACATAAGTAACAAGTTGCCATGGTTGGTCGCTTTTTTGTGCTTTCATACGCCCATTTTAACATATGGGTCAGACCTTCAGAAAATGTACTTTACCAATTCTTTCAAATAACCCAAATTTAAGAGATAAATCAGGTTCAAAATACTGTTCAACATAGCCGAACCGACTGCTTGAATCAAGGCGATACCAAATATAATCAGATATATCCAGTGTTGATGATTTTTCAGTCCAATTCAGCAGAATTTACAAAATATGTTGATCTGCCAATTGTACATTTTCTGAAAATCTGACCCATATATCAGCACTTTAAAAAGTCAGACTACCATGACAACAGTTCTAAGAGTCCCAAGAGTAATACAATCTATGTACATTCTTTATTAGTTGCTTTTACATTTAACAATAATGCTTATAAAATGAAAAATAAAACATTATATAGACTGTGTACTAGGTCATGTGCTATTACAGAAGGTCTACTAGGGTGACTTTACAGTCTACATTTTATTTACTGAATAAAAATTCTATATATATTATATAAGTCACTCATTGCAGGTTATATAGATTTAGGGGTCTCCGGTCCGGTTTTGTCCCTAAATTGCTCTTGTAACGACAGACAATCCTACCAGCAGATAGAGTCTGTGGTCAACATGTGATAGAGAACTCGCTATCGCTCATCCTCTATCACATGCCATAAGACTCTTCCCTCATAACCATAACCTTCTAAGTCCCTATATTTCCCTTGTAACGGACAATCCTACCAATCCTACAGTCTGTGGTCAACCCCTAAAGGACTTGTATGGTTGTGGTTAGGAGGGAATAGCCTTGTGGACATGTGATAGAGAACTCACTATCGCTCGTCCTCTATCACATGTCATAAGTCTCTTCCCTCCTAACCACAACCTTACAAGTCCATAAAGGTTGTATGTATGTATACAAAGTTTATGAGGGTGACTAGTATGTGCCACTCCATGCCATCTATAAAATTTCACCTTGTATTAGAATATACCAACATCTATAAGGGTCAGATCTTAAGAAAATGTACAATTCGGCTTCACTGATCCTCTCCAATTACCCACATTTAAGACAAAAATGAGCTTCAAAATGCAGTTTAACCTAACAGAAATGATACTTTAAATCAATGCGATACTAAATACACTCAGATATACCAAAAATGTATCATTTTTTTGCAGAATTTAGCAGAAATTACTAAATATGTAGAGCTGCCAATTGTAAATTTTCTGAAAATCTGACCCATAAGAGTAAGTAGGATATATTGGTGGCTATGTTCCAAGTCGCTCAGTTCATGATATATGAAGGCATGGGCGTTTACACAGAGGGTCGTATGGGTGACTATATAGCATGACATAAGGTTCTATATACATAGTCACGCATATAACGGTGGGTGACTATTATGTCCCACTTCATGCGATCTATACAATTTCACATTGTATTAAAATATACAAACATCTATAAGAGTAAGTAGGATATATTGGTGGCTATGTTCCAAGTCAATCAGTTCAAGATATATATTAAGTCCTGGGCATTTACACAGAGGGTCATATGGGTGACTATATAGCATGACATGAGGTCCTATATACATAGATTTCCCATGACGTGACACACCTGGCTGGGGAATCACAGTGGCCGCCATCACAGGGGTCAACGCTACCCTTGCGTCTATAGTGTGTTTATAACAACACAGCTGATAAACCCCACAATGTTGGATACTAATTTACTAAAGAAAGATTATCTATCGTATTAACAAGGGTTATCATGTGTTCATTAAAACTGGTGATGGTTAAGACGTTTACCCGGGGTAGCCCCATAAAATGGCAACGACCGTGACGTCAGTGGAATCTATGTGGGTTAGATTTTCAGAAAATGTACAATTGGCAGCTCTACATATTTAGTAATTTCTGATGAATTCTGCTAAAAAATGATAACTTTTGGGTGTATCTGAGTATATTTGGTATAGCATTGATTTAAAGTGTCAGTTCTGTTATGTTAAACTGCATTTTGAAGCTAATTTTGGTCTTAAATGTGGGTTATTTGAGACGAATTGTACATTTTGTGAAAATCTCACCCATGTATACTCATCCATATAACGGTGGGTGATTATTATGTGCTACTTAATGCGATCCATACAATTTCACATTGTATTAAAATATACCAACATATATAAGAGGGTGAAGTCACCAGAAAATGTACAATTCACCTTCACCAATCCTTTCAAATAAACTGAATTTCAGACGAAGTAAAGTTCAAATTAAAGTTCATCCTAACCAAACCAATTGCTGAAATTAATGCAACACCGAACATACTCGAATTTACCTAGTGTTGACCAAGTTGCTGCCTAATTTAACATATTTCAAAAACTAATGTAGTTAAAATATGTATATTATCTATTAATCTAGTTATGGCAAAAATGGCGATTTTAGTGACAAAAGTGACAAAATTTGAGAGCAGGTAGAAATCACAAAGGGCTTTCATTTTGGAAGGGTGCCCATTCTGAAATAATTATGAATATGGTTGCCATGGTAACCGTTTATATCACAAAATTTGGTATTTTTGTGAAATACAGCTACTGAAAGATTGACTATTAGTTGTTGCCTATTCTTGTGATTCCTTAGCAATTTTCATGAATGAGAAAGTCCTCAGAGAACATTCCCTCAAAGTATATGAATTTGAGCTTGGCCAAGGTCAAGGTCACAAGGCCAAGGTCAAACCTGTGAAAATGTGTTAAATTTTAGCATAGCCCTCACTATACTTTTATTTTCTCTTGCTATATGGGACCAAAAGAGATGGCATGCCCCATAGTAAAACTTGAGGTCATACCCTATTCACACATTAGCTATATGGTCAGATTCAAATTATGGTTGCTATGGTAACTGTGGACCAACTTTCATCAACTCCCAACAGTATTATAGAGCTTAAACTGTTAACTGAATACATCTCTTTACTCATTCATTTGATTTGTTATCAATTCTCAGGAATTGTAGAGCCCTTAGAGACAATTTATTCAAATTAGTTTTTCAAATTAGAATTTGTTGGCTCTTCCTGTAACCATTGTCTTGGTTAAAATAAGGGAATATAGTTTTAGGTCAGTTATTTGTGTTAGACGGGTTCTTAACTTAGATGCTTGAAGATGTAACAGAAGGAGCGATGACTTCTTTCTTGAAGGCGGTCACTTTGTCTGGTATGTTCAGAGATTCGAGAGGAGTTGATACAAACAGTGTAGTAGTTCTTAGAATTCACAGTTGTCTGGCTCTGATGTAATGGGGGTGGTGTGATATATGTATGGGTGGCTATGTTCAAGTCACTCAGTTCATGATATAGGTGAAATCGCCCGAAAATTGTACAATTCGCTTTCTCCAATCCTCTCAATTAACCAACATTTAAGACAGAAATATGGTTCTCCATATCCAAATAGATAGTTTGAATCAAGGTAATATCAAATACATTCTGATATACTTAGTATTGACCATTTTTCAGCCTAATTTAGTAAAACTTATTAAATGTGTAGATCTCCTGATTGTCATTTTTCTGAAGATTTGACCCATATATGAGGACATGGGAGTTTACACAAAGGGTTATATGGGTGAATTTATATTATTATCTGCCATATAATTTTGTTTTTGAACATATTGTATTTGCGATTTGTATTATATAATAAGATTTATTTTCACAAATTTTAAAATACTATGTTATATTGTATTGTATTGTATTTAATGTGTGCAATAGACACACATTGCTTTTATTGTACAAAACAATGATCCTCCCTATTATTGATTATGGTGATCTTTTCTATGGTTCATCTACACAGGCTCAATTAATGAAACTGCAAACCCTTCAAAATTCTGCTTTTAACCCATTCAGGCCGTGTATTGCTTTAAAGCATTCCCGTTGGTGTGGCCGCGTATTGCTTTAAAGCACTCCCACCTGTGTGGCCGCGTATTGCTTTAAAGCACTCCCTAGGCAGGGGACGTGTATTGCTTTAAAGCACTCCCTAGCAGGGGACGTGTATTGCTAAAAGGCTTCATAATCACGTGGGTTTTCTTTGCCATTTCTAAGTGCTTATATATTTATTCTAAATTATCAAAAACAGTTCTTAATAAATAAACAAAACACAATGATTTAATTCTTATTTGCTCGTTCTGCATTTTTAAAAAAAAATACATATTAATTCCCAGAATGCTATTGGTTTTGACAATGATTCTGCCCCTGGAGCAGACGACATAACGTCATAAGTAGGCCTAAGCATGGCAGCTTTTATCGACGATGCAAGTGAGGACGGGGACTGGGAAGAAAATCTTCCCTTGGCCACCCTTCTTGCCCTGAGGGGAAATGAGGTCGATCTGCTGAGAAGGATTGATGCTATGTCGGATGGGTCTTCTGAAGAAGAAAATGAAGAAAACCAAACCAATGACAAAAGTAAATATCGCTGGGTACCTCAGGGCTCAAGAACTAACAAGGCACCCCCGTTACCCGAGTTTGACGAGTCAACGATCGGACTAAATGAAGCATCTACATCCAAAGCTACCCTGCAAAGGATTATCGATTATTTTCATCTATTTTTTACGCTTGATTTCATTGGATCTGTAACTGAAGCCACAAATGAATATGCTGAAGAGCACTGGAATCAAGAGAAGAGAGGACCTTGGACCCAAGTGGACATCCCTACAATGTTTCGTTTTTTTGGATTGTGTCTTCTGATAGGGCTTGTGGTCAAGCATAGATTGAAGGACTATTGGTCAACAAAGGCAGAAATCCAAACCCCGTATTTCACTTCGATCATGAGAAGAGATCGCTTCCTTGACATTCTGAGGTAAGAATTATTATTTTCCTATTAATTCTGACCCTTGTACATAAGTTCATAACAGTAATCAGTTCACTTGCATTAAATCTAAATTGCTGCCACGATCGTTTAAAAGCTATCATTGCATTGCACAAGCCTGCTTAGGCCCTAATTTTGTAGTCAGTGTGTCGGCGGCCTTATACAATGGTATTAAAAAGAAAAATAATATCATTATCACTCCTGTCTATACTAAATAATTATAAAGGTGCCTTGCGCATCTCAGTTTATAATGTGAAACGAAACAGAAGGTTCACTACTCATAAAAAAAAACATGCATCCCAGAGCGGGGAGCGATCTCTCAACCCTTGCATCTGCAGTCCAGCGCGCTATCGATTCGGCCACGGGAGTCGACACACTTGCGTCGGCACAAATGGCTCTTTAAATATCCGTCACATATGATTCATAACTTTGTACCACAACTGAGACACATAGATATATGTAGTGGGCCTATTTATTTACTTTTGTAATTGTCATTACAATTCAGACACCTGAACTGGCCCATGATAAACAATGCAAGAGAGGGGGTGACGTATACTGACGCACAGAAAAAGGCCAACTGGCTGTACTGCTACTTCAATGCCCTCGCAAAGAAGGTGTACAACCCAGATCGTGACTTATCAATCGATGAGGCTATGATTGCCCACAAGGGAAGGTCGAGCTATGTACAATATATGCCGGCAAAACCTTGCAAATGGGGCTTCAAGGTTTGGTGCCTTGCAGAGGCGACGACTGGTAAGTCAATCTTTCATTTGCCACTCACAAACACGTGGATATCAATTTAGCACAATGATAATGGTTACATAAATATAACAGTCCTACAGTTTTATATATTGGCCACACAAATGGTACCGTGTAAAAAAACACAAATGTGATGTGTTCCAGGAAAATGAGTCACAAGTCGCAAAAATTGATATTTTCCAAGTGTTTCTTTTTCACAAAATCTTGTATTGAAATGTTCTGATTCCTAGAGGGTTAGTTAGCACTTATGGTCATATAAATCCATGTAACAAATTTCAGGACATTGTATTGAATATATCCTTGCGTTTTGAATCCCTTTGTAAGGAGTATATTTAGTTACTTTACTGGTAATTACTCATCAAGAAACATTGCAAACGGTTTTTTCGAAAATAACAATATCAAACTTTAAATGTAGAAATAGTTATCAGATGTCTTAGTGTTTACTATCATTGGAATCGGCTTGATGTCCTCTATTCAAATATGGTGATATCTCAAAATTATTATTTTGCGACTTGTGATGACTCATTTTCCTAAAACGGATCACAAATTGTCTAGTTCTCTGAGTAATAGATTCTGTAACTGTTTTACATATGTTTTAGCATAAATTTCAATGCAGAAAGACTGGAAGTTATCAGCTGTAATGCTCCAATTAGAATGAATATTGATTTTTATCAAAGAATCGATTTTCTGATGTGTGTATGGGCCTTTATTGCCCCATATTTCTTACGGCCTTGTTGCCGTAAAAATATGTATCATACTATAGTTACTAAATGAGAAAACTCACTGATAGATATTGCATGAATAGCCTATAAAAAAGACATTAGTAAGTGTTTAAACGAATTAGGCCTCACAATATCTATATATTATTCTTATTCATTTTCAAGTATCCCATTTATGTTCTGATTCAATACTAAGATGTGAGATTTGAAAGAGGGAGAAATATTTTGTTTTTGAATGGGCTTATTATGAGTTGAATTAAATGTCATCACTATGTAATGACCCAGGGATAAACAACAATGATAGAATCTACTAATGCTTCTCTGTTTATTTAAGAGCTTAGACGAAATCATATAAGACATATATACATAAAATGTAATAATGTAAAATGACATAAAGAATTTGATAATAAAGAAGAGCTCAACCTTGTGGAGCATTGGTAAATGCATTTAATATTATTGTGCAAATAACATGGCCAATATACAGCTTACCGCGCACACTGTGCGCACACATTATGAAAAGGCTGCTAAGTACACATGCACCCAGAGTCAATGTAAGTAGTATATGAAAACCAAGCAAAAGGGATGGCTCTACAAATATAATATACTATCATTATTTCCTTGGTGTTGGATTAGCAAGTTTATGGACTTATCCTTGTCCAAAGATCAATGGAATTTTAAGTATAATGTATGTTTCTATGAGGATCTCAGATTTCTAACTTGTGAATGCCCCCAGACCCCCTCCAGCAGGGTCTTTGTATTGATGACACTCCCAACAATTTACTTCAGTGGGAGTGGGGGAACTTTGGACATTGCCTGAGACAATGCCTGAGACAATTTGTGCATTATATATTTTTAGGATACATCATCCAAGCTATACCCTACTATGGTCGAGTGGGAAGGGCAGCGATGAAGATTTATGAAGGAGTCATCCTCAACCTGACTACCAATGCAGGGGTACTGGGAAAATTCCACCATATTTATTGTGACAATTATTTCTCTTCGGTTGAAGCTTTTTCTGAAATGGCCAGCAAATATAACACTTTCTTTTGTGGCACTCTGAGGAAGAACAGGAGAAATCTCCCAAAGAATTTGATGGTAAAAAGTCTCAAGGAACTAAATGAGCGTGGCACATCTCTCTTCTCTCGTTCTGGAAATTTACTTCTTGTTTTGTGGAAAGATAGAAAACTTATTCATTTACTTAGTGCCATACACGGTTCAGGAATTTTAGAATGTTCAAGATCAATGAGGAACAAAACCTCTGGGCGATTTGAAAGAAATAATATTGAATGTCCTGCCGCAATCAAAGATTATTCTAAATTTATGGGGGGCGTTGATCTAGCTGATCAGCTTTGTCAATATTATTCTTTCGGCCGCAAATCCTGCAGATGGACCATGAAAATATTTTTTTATGTTTTGGAATTGATGAAGTTGGATTCTCATATACTTTACAATAGAGTCTGTGGGACATCAATGCCTTATTATGATTACACCCTTGCCCTAGTATCAGACCTGCTTTCTTCCTCTACACACCTCCAACCTGCCTTGAACCAGCACATCCAAGATAACCCTAACCGCCTGACAAGGAGATGTTTCCCCCATGATTTTGGAAAGAAATCATACTGCAAAGTATGCTACTACCGCGAAAAAGACCACCTGCAGCCTAAGGTACATCAGACGAAGTTTGGGTGCAATGAGTGCAATGCTCATTTGTGCATTCCACGTTGTTTTAAAATTTTTCATACAGTCCGAGAGTATAAAACAGATCATATTGATTATTGAGTTTGTTGTAAAGAATTAAGCAACCATTGCTTACCAAGTCACTCATTGTAAAGAGAAAATACTCTGAAATACATGTGATGCAAATTTTCTTTAGGCCTGTATATATGAACTTACAGTTTGTCTCTGGTTCGTTCTTGAGTGTTATCCATAGAAAGTGGCTACTTAAGAGTACTATGCCCATGAATTCAAATCAAATCAACATCGTCCATTCAAATATTAAAATGAATTGAGTTCTATAGTCAATTGAAGTCCATGGAAGATGTAGACTTGGTGATCAGAATATTTTCTTATTTTGCATGTAATCCCATGGTAATGAAGAGAATCGTATAGTCATCAGTTTGTCAAGTCCTCAAACGGGCATGTAGATTTTTCTGCATATGTATGGTTATGTATCTCTCTCACTATGTGGTCCTTTGTGTACCTGCAGAAAAGTTAAAATCAGGATAGTTAGTAATCTATGTATTAGGCCGTGGTGTTAACACTATCATTCATCTAAATTCTTATTAGCTTTCTATCTTCCCTAATCTCACGAAGTGTTTTACTTATATTATATATGGTGAATGACCAAAACCATGTTACTTGTTTTGTGTACGAATTGTTCAGTAAATACTGAAATTACTCATGAAATTGATAATATGATATTGTATTCTTTCTTGTTAAGCTGAGAATAACATTATGAAATATCATAATGATGGAAAATCAAATAAAATTACCTATAGAAGTCGCACCATGTTAGAATACCAACACCATGTGAGCTGATGTGTCATGTCATCTCGGGATAGATTTCATATGACTAGTCCTAGTCTATGTCATCTTGCTATTAAGTTCTGAAAAGAAATAGATATATATGATAATCAATATAATAAAAATCACTCAAGAAGTTATGCAAGCCTTTGATATTTTGTATTTTGCATTTGGACATTTTTATTCAGCATATTTATTTTATTTTGCATATTTACTTACAATATTATAGAAAATTAAGTTCAAAAACTAATAACAATTTTGCCAGAGGAAAATAAATATAAAGTATATATGAATCAAATCACTACCAATCTAAGACGAATACATTCTATGTTATTAAGTTGACGCCCCAATCTTAGAATTAAAACTAAAAATTAACACAAAATGTTTAAGTACCACCACTGGTACAGTGTTGATTCGTTACAAGACTAATGTTCTCTACCTTCGAGCAGGGAATATAAGGGGGACCTGGACATACCCAATCTTATTCTCTTCCATGACGTAAAATTCTTTGTAAACATTATTTCAACCAATAGTAATTTTATTGGAATCTTGCATTAAATGAAAAGGGTGATATTTTCTAATAACATCATTAAAAGAAGTATCGGTAGGGGCCTAGGCCGTTTCTAAAATAGGTTGATAATCCTTTTTATCTATCAATTTTGGTTAAGTATTATGTCGATTAAATCATAAATAAGTGATAGAGTTATGCTGATATTTATTGGTGCTATCTAACGCATCAAGTCAGTGCTTGCTTCTCCACCAACGATCCTATAATTACTGTAGCTATAGGATCGTTGCTCTCACCAACGATCCTATAGTGTAACTATAGGATCGTTGCTCTCACCTTGTGACGGGCCCTTGTCACAAGCACTTGTCACGGGCACTTGCTAGGGGCACCTGCTACGGCACCAGACATCATTTTGTAATTTCAAATATGAAATGAAGGAGTGTACATAGGGATAAAAACCTTAGGATCTTAGGAGTATAGGTTATTGTGGTTCAAGGACATACTTACCGATTGGATTCTTCTGTATTTTCATATGTAATTGATAGATTTCTGGTCTGTATTTTGCAGCTGTCGAAGTCGCCATGCTGTCAAGTAATCCACGTGCATTCCATAATCGGGATTGAGCTCAAAAGATGTTATCAAATAAACCATTTCAACCTGTTTTCACTTGGTTCCCACGACAAGACAAGTCTTGTCTCCGTTTATATGAAATTACATGCATAGGCTATCGATATAAACATCGTTACAGGTAAAAATGCATTTGCTAGTCCCTCCTCGCTGCAGCGGCGACGTTTTGGGCTCGTCCGGAAGTGACATAACGTCATCTCATATGACGTCATGTAGCGATGTGCAAAACACCAGAGGGCGTCACGATCTGACGTTCCTATTCCGGCTCCCCGTCTCGACGGAAAATGCACTTGAGTGAGCGCCGTACGGATTGGGTTAAGATTATCTTAAAATTACCGAAATTATCAAATACAAAGGAAATTCACAAAACGCTAAACCTCCCAACTCTGTTGACGAGGAGGGATAGTCATTTGTTGGATCTCGCCTACACACGAACAAGGGTTGAAGAGAACTTAGATAAAAGGAAAATTAACCTTCGAAGTTTATCTGGTGGTAAAAAATTGATTGTGCCATCGCCAAAAAATGAATTATTCAAAAGATCATATGTGTATGTATTAACCAATCTTTGGAACAGTCTATCGGCTGAAGTACAAAATTTGGATACCAGAATTAAGTTTAAGCAATACCTTAAAACAGGGTATCTGTATGAGTTTGATGAGTATTTATCCTCGGAGTAAAATGAGTAAAATGAATTTTGTAGATGATTATAAACAGAGGTGGATAGTAGAGAATGTAGGATTACGTTCACGTAAACTAACATTGTTATAAAAGGCATGCAAGTCCTTCTTGACAAGATCGATACATCGATAAATATTGTCTTACAGTTTGATTGTCAAATTATCATTATCCTGATGCAATGTATTGATTGACTGATGTTTTTTTACTGCTGATTGGGGGGAGGGGGGGACGGCCCAGTAGTTTAATTTACAATATGCTTCTCTAGATTATCTAGAAAATCCGACATGACATTGACAATTAACATTTCATCATCTCTAACAGTCGGAAGTCTCGCAATAAGTTGCAGAGAACACGTGAAGTGACAATGTAAAGTTAATGAAAAATAGAAATAATTAGAAATTAATAATAATTAAACCTGGGATTTCTCTGAATATTGTTATTTGTATTAGGGTATTTTATCTGTATAACCATTTTACATCGCAATATCATGTTCACTAAACTGGTATATGAGCAAAGGATCCACCAGGAAGACCTCAAATGAGAGGCAGGCATCCTATTCTGGAACGATGTAGAACACAAATTCAGAATAAAAATACGATATATATATATTGTCTTTATCGCCAAAAGATCAAAAGAAGATAATTGCTTAAGCAGAAATAATGGGGCCACTATTGAGGCGTTGACTTAGGGGCTCTCTCATCTTTGGGCCTACAAGGTCTGATGGTGTGCGATCTGCACGTTTCTCTATAATTATGGGTTTGTACACTGACCTATGTGACCCAAAGGACATATGGGTCAGATTTTCAGAAAATGTACAATTGGCAGCTCCGCATATTTAGTAATTTCTGCTAATTCTCCTAAAATATGATAAACTGTGGGCATATCTGAGTATATTTGGTATCGCATTGATTTAAAGTATCAGTTGTGTTATGTTAAACAGCATTTTGAAGCTCATTTCTGTATTAAATGTGGTTTATTTGAGAGGATTGGTGAAGGCGAATTGTACATTTTCTGAAAATCTTACCCATTTCTGAGAGTTTCCTGCAAAACAAATACCCTCCCTCCTCTCTCTTTCTCCCTCCCTCCTTCAGCTCCCTCTCTCCCCTTTCTTCTCTCTCTGTGCCTCTCACACTCTTCTTCCTCTATATATATCTCTCCCCTCACTCTCTTTCCTCTCTATCTCTAATATATGGGTGAGATTTTCAGAAAATGTGCAATTCAACCAATCCTCTCAAATAACCCAAATTTCAGACGAAAATAAAGTTCGAAATACAGTTCAACCTATCCAAACAGATTGGTATAATCAATACAATGCCAAATATATTCAAATTTACCAAATTGGCCAAATTACAGCCTAATTTAGCAGAATTTACTAAATGCGTACTGCTGCCAATTGTACATTTTCTGAAAATCTAGCCCATATCCACCCTATATCCCCCTTCTTGCTCTTTATCTCTCATCGCTCATCTCCCTCCCTCTCTCCCCTCCCTCTCTCCCCCTTCCTCGTTTCCCTTCCTCTCTCACCTCTCACCTCTGGGTACTAAATTACCCGATACTGTGTGAAAGCACCCAACACCCACCAACCCTTCTTCCATGCACCATGTGTGATCGACACGCAGGGTGAATACATAATTATATTGAGGCTACCTAGGTCAACCCTGTGTGGGTCAGATTTTCAGAAAATGCACAATCTACAGTTCGACACATCTCTCAAAGTTTGCTATATTAGGGTAAAAAATGATAAATACTGAGTATATCTGAGTGTATCCTGTATTGTATTCATTAAATAAATCTGTCTGGTTGTGTTGAACTGTATTTTGAACCTGATTTTCGTCGTAAATTTTGGTTATTTGAGTGGATTGGTGAAGGTGAATTGTACATTTTCTGAAAACTTGACCCGCAAAATCTTGGGGTTGTACAGTGAGTGGCCTCAGTGATTTTCGTCTTAAATGTGCGTTATTTGAGGGGATTGGTGAAGGCCAATTGTACATTTTCTGGCAATTTGACCCAGTACATGTTATAATCAGTAGGAGAATAGATACAACACCCGATAAAGGGGGAGAATGTGGTGTGACATCTGCATGTTTCTCTATGGGTCAGATTTCCAGAAAATACTCAATCTACAATTCTACACATCTCTCAAATTCTGCCAAAATAGAGCAGAAAGTGATAAGAAATGACAATACCTGATTGTATTCTCTGTTGTATTCATTCAATAAATCTGTCTGTTTATGTTGCACTGTATTTTCAACCTAATTTTCGTCTTAAATTTTGGTTATTTGAGTGGATTGGTGAAGGTGAATTGTACATTTTCTGAAAACTTGACCCGCAAAATCGTGGGGTTGTACAGTGAGTGGCCTCAGTGATTCATGGTTGAGGAACGATTCCTTTCTTTTACGCTCTATTAATCTGTGAATATGAGTTAGGTTAACTGAGGTTCCCAACCAATTTCATAGTGTGACAAATATACTAGTACATTTTTCATTTCTCTGTACATCACAGTGTTACTTTGGAGAGTGTTATGAAACATTCAAAATCCAGTGAAACGTCCGGTTCTGCCTTAGTGGGTTTACAACCAGCGCCATTCCACCTGCTCTCACGCCCACCTGCTCACCTGGAGAATAATGGAGTATCAAGTAGCACATACATGTATACAAAGTTATAAGGCAAGCTCAATGGTTCAGGGTCATTCTCCGATGAATATTTAGGGTCAGTAGTTAAGCGAGAAATGAATCAACGCAACACACAGAGATGTATGTCTCAAGCCGAATACCAAATACCATGTTTTTAATTTTTTTTAAATACTTTTATTCAGTCTGTCAACAGATTCTTTATTTCTCTCGGGGTCGATAACACTAGGAATACATCGTACCCTCTCCATTCTTGAGCAAAATTTGGACAATTAACTACGAAGCATAAGTAAAATTAAACATTTGAACACACAATATTCGTTATGTGTTCTTCTTATAGACAGATAAGCTGGCCTCTGAGTCGGTAGGGGGCGTGGCAGATGCATGTCTGGATGAGACTTTTAAAAATAAATCCCTTAACTTTGCCAAGTTAGGGCTAGGATTTTACACTATATTTACCTCATATTCACCGTTTGTGAAGGTAACTGGTGGGAAAATGTGTTTCTAAGCCCTTTTTTATCGGGATATCTAAACTTTATAAATAACCTGTTGTATGGACGCTGAAAACGTAATGACATCAGACCTTCAATGTCCCACTAATTTAATCTTCAATGTGTAGCCCTGACAACGAGAAGAGAGAGAGAGAGGGGGGGGAGGGGAGGGGGGAGAGGAAGAGTGAGGGGAGAGCTGAGGGGGAGAGGGAAGAGGAGGGAAGTAGGGAGGGAGAGAGTGTGGAGGGAGAGGGGAAAGAAAACGAGGAGAGGGAGGTGAAGAATAGATGATATGGGATACAGAGAGAAGACAGTGGGAAAGAATAGGGGAAGGGATAGGCGGAGTGGAAGGAGAAGAAGAGAGGGGGAGAAAGAGAAAGCAACATCATAGGTAAGTGGAGAGAGAGAAGAGAGTGAGAAAGGGCAATTTGGGGAGGGAAAGATGGGGAGAGAGTAGAAGGGGAGGGGGAGAACGAATAAGGACAAAGAGGGGAGGGAGAGGGGGAGGTGAGGGTTATTAGTTAGTTGTTAGTACCCTGCCCAAAGGACGGGTACTATATGGGTCAGATTTTCCGAAAATATACAATTGGTAGCTCTACACATTTAGGAAATTCTCCTAAAATAGGCTGAAAAATGAAGTATATCTGAGTATATTTGGTATCGCATTAATTTAAAGTATCAGTTCTGTTATGTTAAACTGCATTTTAAAGCTCATTTTTGTCTTAAATGTGGGTTATTTGAGAGGATCGGTGAAGGCAAATTGTACATTTTCTTAGGATCTGACCCATATGCTAGTATTTAATACGATTCCAATCATTTCATTTCGTACAACTATTACTTGCACAGATTTCGGGGCATTTTCGATTAAGTTTAATGATCGTTTACAGGCCCTGTCAATCAGACCTACTCATTAAATGTCATCCAATATACTTGGAAAAGAATAACTGTTTATGTTTATGAGGTGGCGTGAAAATAGAATAAAGGCATACATGTTATATTATGAATATAACTTATGAATGACTATGAATGTATACTCGGAATAATAATGACTATTGTATTTAAAGATCGGAGGCTTTGATGTTAAAGATCCAACTGACTATCTTTTATTGTCCTTACATACATTACGGAGTAACTGTGCGTGACCTATTATGATTGAATATGCCTACTCTGATGTTACCTGATCCCTTTACTAGTGTTGCACATTCCTGCATTTAATTTATTTAATGATAAGCAATTATAGTAATTACTGACCCAGATTTATACTATTGATAACAATGTGGTTAATCACTATTACATTCTGATTATGTAATATGATATTTATATAAGATACATAGAGTTAGTAATGTCGATTTACATGTAAGAAATGGTCTTAATTCCCCTGTGTTGTAGGAGACTGCAAAGATTTCTTGGTATTTTAACCACCTTCCACAACATAGAGATCAGATGAGGGACAGTTGAATAATATTTTGGTAGACTCCGTTCTTACTGGAAATCTATCTATTGAGGTAAGGCTTCTAAATGTGCCAAATCGACCTCTTTGAATGTAAGAACTATAATTGAATCTGAGAGGTATCATACAAATGTGCTATTATCTACTCTCTAAGAGTGAGATAAAACTATATAACTATAAAACAAACACTCACAAAATCACAATTACCGCGTTATGTAAACCATGGAGTATGCGAAAATGTATACCACTTAGGCAGCTATGTATTGCCGAGATATCTTTATGTCACTTATATTATTTATGTTAGTTTGATTTAAGGGCACAATGGAAGAACTACAATGTAGATTTGGATGTCCCATTCATGTAACTGTTACTTATTATATGAATACAAATTCTATATATATATATGTAAAAACGTTAGACGGATATTTTGGACGGAGTAAAGTCAACCAACCTAGAGAAATCATTCTCGTCCCCTAAATAACTATCCCACTTATTATGTTCACCAAAGTCAACCTCGGGAACCCTTTCGTACCAGTAGCGGCAGTGTGTTTGGTAAACCAGGTCTTGCAGAACAGTGCCGGGTTCCGCGAACACGGGGCATGGTAGCTAAGGACACATCAACAAGACATGAAGAAAGCATACATAACTCAAGCACAAGCATAAGCACTGATAGACTCAAAAATGTAAAATTTTTTTTAAAGAGTTTTATTTTCATATTAAACAGAAAATTTGCAGACAACCCTGTCGCCTAAAAATGATTTCAGGCGATTTTCAAACCAATCTGCCATATTCTATAGAGACACATTATATAATGGTTTGAAATGTATTATTTTAGAAAAACAAATTCTGACGACAGAATATAAAGATCACAGATCCGATATAAACCAGATTATATGTCCTTTTAAACTTATATTAAAATTATATGAACATTTTGTTTCGCATATTATGATGCATATACATATAAAAGAAAGACACTGAAAAAGAAACTTCAAGGGACACTTTAAGCGATGAAACAGTTATTTCTATTTATTTAGGGTCGTCAGGAAAACCTAATTGTAGAGGACGCTTCACCCTGTTTTGATCCATTGAAATATGTATAGGCAAGACCTTGCCGCCATATAGCTGTGACAAGGCCCCGCCCACTTGTTGTTTGTGTACGGTCGTCAACCATGTGACAGGCTCGACCAATAGGAGCGCAGGAAAGTTAGAACATTTTGTATAACTGCCACACCTTCTTCCACGCTCGGGTCGATCAGACCTATTTGCATGTGTCAACATTGGAAATTTTGAACTTTGGTTGTTCTAACCTTATTTCCTTCGAGATGAATCCTAGGAATTGCAAGACGTGTGGGCAGTTCCATGATCCGCAGACTGGCAAGAAATGTAAAGGAACTAAAGTTGACGGCAAAGGCAGCGAGAAGGAAGGGGCGGGTCTGCCTCTGGCTCTGGTGGAGCGGTGGGCGGTGATGACATGGCCGTACGAATGACTGCATTGGAAGATATCGTGAAGGCTTTCATATCATCCAACGAGAAGAAGTCTCAAGAGTCTGGGGGCGGCACCAATAATCCTGAAGCTGACCAATCACGTTCTTCTTCGGTTGACAGTGATATTTACCGAATTAGCGATGGGCGGGGTCCTCGCCGGAGAGCCAGGTCGTACAGCCGGGGAAGAGACCGTTCGTCTAAACCTTTCAATCGTAGTCGTGAGGTCCCTAAAGGTGAAACTGTGGATTGTATAGAGAAACTCTTGTCGATTACCATTAGACTTGCTATCAAATTGCTCGATGATAATCGTCCGGAAGAAGAAATCGAGGGTGTTCTCCGACATGCTTTATTATTGTCTGACAAGGCAGCAAGTGGTGTCTATTCCCTAAAAGCGAGTCTGGATTATGACACTTCTGTTCGTGAACGTGCAAACAGGGTAGGACTGTCCGCGTTTGAAGACATTCGTCAAGATGATATACTCAGATATTTCTCCTTTGAAAAATCAAAGCGTTCCGCAAAAGTTGAGTCTAAAGCTAAAGTTGTGAAGTTGTAAAAATAGACATATATGTATGAAATGTATTGGAGTAAAAATGATATATATATTATATACATTCTAGTCCTCACACCTGGGCAGGTGAGGGTGTAAGGTGGTTAGGGAGAGAAGTAGGTGAGAATGAATTACACAGGGGCGCCACCTAGCATATAACGATCTCACCTGCTGAGCGAGAAGTGCACAAATTTTCCGAAAATGTACAATTGACCTTCACCAATCCCCTCAAATGTACCAAATTTAAGGTTGGAATTAGCTTCATAATACAGTTCGACATAACCAGACACATTTATTGAATGAATACAATACAGAATACACTCAGATATACTAAGCATTTATCATTTTTCACTCTAATTTAGCTGAATTTAAGAGATGTGTAGAACTCTGTGCATTTTCTGAGAATTGGCGTAGATTATTAATTTGATTAATTTGAATAATTTGAAAAATGGCTTTCACCTTATTTAAATCATTTGTCATTGGACCATTCTTCATCAACGACCAAGAAATGAACATGGAAACGGTATCATACTAAGATTTGACAGAGAAATATTGAAAGAATTATCTTGGATGGACGATTTGAGTGATAAGACTCGGCTTGCTAGTGTGACGACCTCATCAGGATTAAGGTTCTGCCTAAAACTAGGGATAGTAGGAAAAAGCTTCGGCAACTTCTGTGCTTCATTCTGTGTTTGTATTAACCAAAACAACTTGGGCCTCGATTTTCCAATAGGATAAAACAATGGATTATGTTACCTGTTCATTAGGATTTGGAGGTAAGATCTTAATTCATGACTAAATCAGACTGAATCAGATGTCAACAAAGTCAAAGTTGAAATAATAAACACTAGCATGGCCATGGTGTGCTTGCTGCGTGCAAGAACTCTCTCCCCTGCTCTCAAGACACATTTCTGAATGATAAAAACTGGGCCTGCTTTCAATATTCTGTTTGTCTGGTTGTGTTACAACTTTATCAGCAAATGGAAAGTTGAGTGACAGCTCATTTAATGCAACTGAGGAAGATAGCCTGCACGAGCTTGCAGGGCGAGAAAAACGAAAATCCGAAAGTAGTACACATATCCATACGCGAGCATTGTTTCGGGAAGAAGTAGTCCCATGCTTAATGCATAATTTAGCTATAAAAACCTATTTTATTCTTGATAAATGTACCTGTGGATTGAACCCAACCTAACAATGATTCACTCCCTCCAAATTAATATGATATTAATCCACTTCATCATGAAAAACGGCGTTATTAATATTTTTATGATGATTATATATACAGTTAGTAAATTATTACAAGTTGAACCGCACTAACTGTATACGATAATGATACACAGTTACTGTAACCTGAATTCTGATATCAAAGACAAATATGGTGGGGGGTAGAACTTATAGCCTACATCATTATAAATGTGAATTTCGTTTAGATATGAAATTAATATACATTTGTGTTTCTATTTATCATTGCATTTTCAAATAGACGAAAATAAGTTTTATGTTGGCCTCAAGACCCCCCCCCCACCCCACCCCCCCAACTCCCTATGTGGGAAAAAGCGTTGTTAAGGACGCGTTACTAACGAACGTTGCAATAGGTGACGTTACGTCCTAAAATATTGCGTCCTGATCGGCATAGTTGTTGACAAAAATGTCTGGATGAAAGGTAAGCCAAGAAAAGACTAATAATACGAATTCGGGAACATGTTTTATATCAAATTTGCTTGGACGATTTTGAGTCTAATGATGTGTCTTGTTTGGTAGACGGTTGTACGAGAAGGCTCGGAAATTGAGCGAAACGGCCGATTACGAGTCTGGGAATACGGTACAAATGTAGGCCCTTTGGCTTTGAAACGTCCAACTACAGAACTCTCTCCCTCCGCCTGCCCTATGCTGTTGCCTTGCATTAGCTAGATCTATGCATAGAATGCCTGGTATAGCTCGATCTATTTAAGGAATAATTTTCGAGGTTTAGCTATAGCGTCAGGGAGTTCGAGGGCGAAGCCCGAGAATTCCCTGACGCTATAGAGACCGCGACCAGAAAAATCCGAGAAAATTATTGCTTTTAGAAGAGAATTGATGAGATTCCCTTAATGTTAGAGCAAAAAAGATAGACAAACCTTCTTTATTCCATCCAAAAACATCCAAAAACATCCAAAATATCATGCAAAGCCATGCGAGTCGTCAGCCTTTCTATGAGACCGGAAGTGATTTCCCTATTTTACTGAAAACGATGCTTTGGATAGCAAGCAGCGGAACCTTGTGAAAACACGCCGGCTGGCTGAACGTAAACATCAGTGAATACGGACCTCTGATTGGCTGTTTCTCCGCTAAGCCCTGCCCACTTCACTTGGCCAGCCGTCGTGGTATCATACTGTTTCCGACTAACGCGGCAAGCTTATGGCGAAGCATCGGACACTTCCAGTTCTCGAATGCCGTGTTGCGTGTGTCTAGGGACTTAAAAAAGAAATAAATAAAAGATTTGAATCGGTAGAAATGATTTAAATAGTGTTTGAGCCCGATAGCGAAGATTTAGTCGACGGGAATCAAGCAATAAATGAATGGCAAGCTCAGAAGCTATACGTGCGACCGGAAGAGATGTGGAGACCCTTCGGCATAGCCACTCATGTGCACATTCACTTGGCGTTGCATTGTGTACGGTGGCCTATATAGCGCACGGAGGATTTCATTCGAAAGTGACCCGCACGTCAACAAACTGAGGCTTGCACGATGTCTACTGTCGTCATGTTATGGCGAGGCTTAGGCTGTAATTACTTTAAAATGGCTAATATTTCCATCGGAAACAGTGGAGGAATGACTTTAATATGACCAGGACTTTATACACGTTCCAAACTGAACGCGGAATCGACAACAAACAATATTCACGCGATATGTCCACCAGCTCCATAGTGTAGTGGTTATAGTGCTCGACTTCTGCGGAGAACGTTGAGGGTTCGAGCCTCGTCAGGTCCTTTAGCTTTTTTTTTTCATTCTATACTTGACAGGGTTGGGTTGATCTATGGAGACGGAAGTCTTGATCTATGGAGACAGAAGTCTTGATCTATGGAGACGGATGTCTTGATACTGATCTATAGGGACTGATACTGATCTATAGGGACTGATCTATGGGGACGGAAGTGGTTTGAGGGAATCTATAGAGAAAAAAAACCTCCCAGAATCTCATCAGATCGATTCTAAATTAGACATAGTTTACGTCCCCTTGCCCTAGACTGGGGGGGGGGGGGGACCGGGGAATCAAGGCCGTGAATCAAGGGCTAGATCTATATAGGCCAACGATCGGGCGGCAAATGCAGAATCCAAAAATAGTACCCGAATCCATACACCGCGGTGCTTCGGAAAGAAAGTAGTGCTGTGTTCCGATGCATACTTAAACAATAAAACCAGTTTTATTATTGATAAATGTACCCATGCATTGAAGAATACCTAACGACGATTCACTCCCTCCGAATTAATATCATATTAATCCACTTAATCCGCCATAAATATTATATAATATCTGGAGCAGGCAAGAAATATGTCATATTTAGAATTTTATTATGAATAATCCCTATGGAACAACTATCATTCTAAGAAATATTAAACATTCCCCATTTGTTTATATTTTCAAGTAATGGTTACCTGTTTAGGTACTGTATGAACTACTCCATTATATTTCTCATTCTCAAACTCAAACTCATTCTCGAACAGCTTTATTTCACGTTTTATTTCCTCGACTGGTAAAAAAATACCATACATGAATTTCTAAGCCCATCAAGCATGGTCTTACACATCTCATGTATAGGACCACAGATAACATGTTTTATCTTACCTAAATTTATACGAAGTTCATCCTGTTCATGAGCTAATAATATGTTGCCATTCTGTAATAGTTTCCACAAGATTGAATTGGTAAAGCGCAACAATCATCTGAGGTGTTTAGTTTCATTGTTCATGTTAAGCTTTGACAATGTCAATCCCTATGGATTCAGCTGGACAGGGGACATAATTTACATGTGTGATGTGTCACAGGTAATGAGTCATAAGGAAACAAAATGGAAAAATTATTTCGTGATACCACCATATTTGTAAAGATGGGATTAAGTGGATTCTAATGATGTTAGCATCTAGAAGATCTAAAAACTTTCTCTTGGCAAAATGAGGAAAAATATTGTAATATTTAACATCCTTTTCTCATTTTCACATAATCGGTGAAACTTCTTGCTGTAAACTCAATATATACAGTAATTTGTGATTTGTTTTAATGATTATCATAACGTATTGTCATATTATGCTAATTCAACTTGATTCAATGTTCAGGAGATGACGTAAACCACTCTCCCGAAAAAAATATTTCTTGGTGGAAGATTGAAGCAAAGTATAGCTACTTATGGGTCAAATTTTCAGAAAATGTACAATTGGCAGCTGTAGAGATTTAGTAAATTCTGTTAGATTAGGCTGCTATTTGGTCAATACTAGGTAAATTCGAGTATATTTGGCATTGCATTGATTCTAGCAATCTGTTTGGTTAGGTTGAACTGTATTCTGAACTTTATTTTCGTCTGAAATTTGGGTTATTTCAGAGAATTGGTGAAGTTGAATTGTACATTTTCTGAAAATCTGACCCTTATACTCCATAGGATGGCCTTAGAAACGCAAGAATAGATCGAATTCACTCGACATTAGATCTATAATTTATACAACTAAAAGCACTATAGATGAGAATATTCTAACAAAGAGGTCTTGCAAATAAAACCGTTAACGACATAATGACTCGTTGTTCTGTCACACATCACAATTACCAATTGGCACGTTGTATGGTTTGTAAGCAGTCTCAACAGAAAGCCACAATAAACTCAACCCTTGCAAGTCTTGTCCATTTTGGTGATCGGTCTCATTCCATTACTAGCCTCCATTGTGCATTTTAGCCTATTCAACGAGTTCAATCCACCTATGAATCGTTAATAAATCATTTTTCAATTGAACCTCCATTCTCAGCTATTACGGCAAAACACCCATACTAATTTATTTATAATTTAACTCATGGTGGGGTTAATTTATCAATATCAAAAGAAGGATAAATAGTAGGAATATCTGAATATATTTTGTGGTGTGTTGAATAAAATGGTTGTTCAGTTTCTTGAAGCATATTTAGAACAACATTTTTGTCTTATATTAATTTTGGGTTATTTGAGAGGATTGGTGATGGTGAATGGTTCATTTTCTGACGACTTCTCCCACCATTCAACATTTTAAATTTTCATTTGACTTTGGTCACAGATGTTCCACCACTTGACATTGATTTAGAATCAAAATTACTGGTTTGAATTTCATTCTCAGGAATGAAATAAATAGCATAGACTTTAGGAGCAAAGAGACAGATGGCCGTCACAGCAGCATTCAAGATGAGAGCCAATG
This sequence comes from Sthenelais limicola, assembly GCA_942159475.1. Taxonomy (NCBI): domain Eukaryota; kingdom Metazoa; phylum Annelida; class Polychaeta; order Phyllodocida; family Sigalionidae; genus Sthenelais; species Sthenelais limicola. The sequence goes on from OW804098.1 coordinate 111,623,868, forward strand.
CTAGTAGTGCCCCCTTGTGGTATGCATAGAAAGCCATGAAATAGGTTGGTAAGAAGGCGATCCAGATAAACAAAGTGGTGGCCACCGAGAGGAAGATGTACCATGACTCGTTAAAGTTGTCGGGTAGTTTCCTTGTGAGGAAGCCAAAGATGAGGCACATGAGAAGGATGAGGAGGTTGTAGACAAGAGGAATGAGCAGGTTCTCGAGGCTGTTGATGCAGACAAGTTCTACAAACTTCTCAGTGGTGACTGGCATCTGTAGCAGATCTCCCAGAGGGTACACAACCATCGAGTAGCACAGCAGGGCCACCTGTGGGATAGAGTAAGCACTACATAATGAGTCAGTGTTTAACATGAGCTGCCTGGAAACATATTTCCTGACATTATATTAATGATGCACTCTCTGCCATGAAAATACCTAAATATTATAGAATGACTAGCACTCTCAGATAACATTGGTCAACACTGAAGATTTTATACTTGTCGTTCCGTTGATTTCCAACACATTTCAAAGACATTTGAACAGTTTTAGATATTTGTTGCAGTTTTTCCAACTATATTCCAGTTTTAGATATTGTCTAATTGTTTTTGCTACAGGTCTTAATTCATACAAATCCACATTTATATTTTGAAGGGCCAAAATCCTTTCCTCCATTTGCATCACTTTTTATTGCTGCAGCTGTATGTATATTGATGAATTCAGTCCTATAAGTCATAATATGAGTAACTCTTGTATAAACATATAGCAGCAGCAGAATATTGAGAAATTAAGTCCTATAAGTCATAATATGAGTAATTCTTGTTTAAACATATGATAGCAGCGGAATATTGAGAAATTCAGTCATATAGCCAGAATATGAGTAAATTTGGCAAAATCATTTTCATGTAATAGCTCAAAAGGATCAAAAGGATCAGGATCTAGCAGATTGGAATTAAAAAATGTTACCTGTCCTAACAAAAGCATCAGACTGAATGCCATCAACGCCTGGGCACTAACAAACTTGATCTCTTGCTGACATCGCTCTGCAGCTTTGAAGATACGGTAAAGTCGGTTGGTCTTCAGGAAGAGTGGTATGAAGATGAATGAACAGCTGAGGTGGTAGGTGCAATACTCCACATAGCAGAGGTAATAGTTGGGTCTGATTATAAGCAACACTGTGGTCACATAACACATGTACAGTGCTAACAGTATCATGGTCATCTGTTCCACACTTGAACCCTTGATAACTTTATGCTTTCTGTGTCGAACCATGAGATAGGTCAGGATAAAGCAAGTGCCAAGGCCGATGGATGAGCAAATTTCTATACCAATGGCTATTGGGTCATACCAAACCATGTAAGTTGGTGATATGTCAATGCATTTGGTGAAGTTGTCTTGATCCGGCCAGGTCAGAATAGGACAGATATCACAACCCAGGCTATCATTTCTAACTATCTCATTATCCCTACATTTCCTACAATCCCAACAACATTTCAATTCACCTTGAATATAAAACTCTCCAACTTTACAAGGTTTCGCACAAACTGATTCAGGTTGTTCCATTTTCTCTCTTGTACCTGCATTATCTAGCTCCCATTTTAGTTTACTGGAGTGAACTTCAAGACTCTGACTGTCATATGCCCATGAAGCGATTTCAACATCAACTGTTTCTGTACCATTGTCAGAGGCAAACTGTAACTGCTGTAGTACATAATCTATAATTCCATCCCCTCCAGAATCAAATTTGATGAGGCCACTCTGTCCAATGAATGTAACATTATACAGATGGGCTAAATACTCTGTCCCATTTATGCAACCAGAGAGCAAGTCTTTCTTTGCAAAAGCCTCTGGACATTGTTTTGTTATCATGCTGTGAAGACCTTCGATAAAGACATTAAATACATCAACAAAGGTTTGGTGATGACCATATACCGTATGATTTGGTATGTCTTCCCATGTCTTATACTTGGTTAGGCAAGATTTGTTATTACCTTCTGGTAAGTCAACTGAACACTCTAGAGCATCAATATCTCTTGGTTTTTCAGCATGAGGATCATCTATGTAGGCCCATGGTGACCTAGATTTATATATATCCTTAAAGGTAATTGCAGGCCTTTTGACATCTGAAAGTGAATATGCTATTCCTAATGAATTTACCAATTTTGAGCCCTGCCGTTCAAAATTATATCTATCAGGCGCGAAGAGTGTGAATTTTTTATTTAAGTCTAGTCTTTTATAAGCTCCCACAAAATATCCTGTCTCAATAGTTTCTGCCAATACAACTATCACTCTAGCTTTCGGGTACTTTGCCACTCTTCTGGCAAGAGTATCATAGTCATCATCATCAAAATCGCTTGTAATTACATCATAAAATGCAATACAAATGCCCTGGGGCTTGAGAAGTTTCCTGAAAAAAGCTACAACATCACGACTGTATTCTGTGTAATCTCCAATCAATGACACATAAGTCCAGTTAAAGTGAACAATTGCATCAAATATTACTCTTATCTGTAGGGAATTGGGTGGGTTGATTCTCATGAAATATGGAAACTCTTTCCGATCGCTTAGCTTATCATAAGTAGCTCCAGCACTGATATGGGGGATGTGGTACATGCCTGCTATTCTACTGATAGGTATAGCTTGATCATCTCTCCATGGCGCAATGAACCCTATTACATCATAACATCCTCTCTCATTTGGATCTTTAGATCCTGGAACAGGCTCTGAACAACAGCCCTTGAAACAATTCCCAACAGGGATGAGTTTCAGACTTCTCATAATAGAGACATCTAGCTCCCAACAGTTGTCAAGCCAAACCAAACCAACCTTAATATTGGGGAGAATTGTATCATTGCTGTTTACCTCATTCAGTCTATGCCTCAATGCAGAAAGTCCCTGTATTCTTGACCTGGAGTCATACTTACAGTGAGAATAAGAGCTCCCACCCAAGACACCAATATTGACATCACCAGGTTGATAAAAATCTGATTCAGGGACCCAATCCAAGCTCTCAAATAAAGCACTAGCTCTTCCCATGAGTAGAAGCAATAGGAGATACATGCCAAGGCCAGATGTCTCTCTTGATGGTTTTTTTCTCTGAAATATAAAAACACAAACTCTGTCAGGATGCTCCCTGCTCTGGATATTATTGCCTTGTCATTATGGGCTCACATTTATGTTAGTTCATAATTTGGGACAATAGGAATGGTCTGAGTTTGGGAATCGCTATGACCCCAGGGAGGCCAGTGCAATGCACCATGGAAGATTTTAGCAGGAAGGTAGGCCACTTCCATGGTTTGTTTACTTCTTTCTGCCCCATAGCTCTTAGTAGTTGCTGGGAGTACTTGTCTTTTAATTTTGATTTAACTGGAATAATACTGCTTATATAACCACCAAACTGAAGGATATTGAAGAGGAAATGGTGCATTTTAATTGTGTGGTCAGTGAATGCCATGCATGCTCCAAGTAAATCAACAGATTGGTTAAGCAACCATGAGTGACAGGCCTCGAGTTCTCCTTCACTAACATTACCAAGACAAAGACAATATAGGAGAGCAAGATTTGGACAGATTTTATTAGACATAAAGACTTTTCACTTAGTAGGTTCACTAAAGCGTGTTCAGGATATTTAGGGATGTGCAATGAACAGCTGAAAACCCACTTTCAACAGTATCCTAGAAAAATTATTGTTAACAATCTTTGTTATTGTCATGTGGTGCTGTTGATTAATTATACCTTAGTGGTGTGTTACAGGAAAATGATTTACAGGTCGCAAAATATGGATTTTGAGATACCATTGTATTTGAAAATATGAGATCAAACCGATTCCAATGATTCCAATAATAGTAAACAGTAGGATATCTCATAAGCTTTTCTATATTTTAAGTTTGGTATTCTTAGTTTTAAAAAGAAACTTTGCAATATTTCTGGATGGACATTTACTAGTATAAAGTAGCAAGATGTACTCTATACGATGCCCTTAGAAATGCATGGATATATTTAATACACTTTTTGAAATTTATTATATATATGTAGTTTTGCTACAAAAAGGATTAAGCACCCTAAAAATAAAAAAGTTCCCACAAACTTATCATGTGAATAAATCACTTTGAAAACTATAATTTTGTGACTCATTTTCTGGTAATACATTACATTTTATAGACGGCGCCATGCTCATAATTTCCATAGATAATATTATGTGCTGTTAACCAGAAACTATAAGGTTTCTCAACTACTTACCTGATACTTTATTGCCACAAGTCACCAAATTGATACTTGGCAGATCATTAGTACTAGATGCCCCCCATATAAATTTAGCAATAATTATTTCATAGAAATAGTAGTGTAATTTCTTTAATTTTAACTGCACAAAATTTAAATGAAGTCCATGGCATTACTGAATTTACTGAATGTGTACAGCTGCCAAATGTACATTTTCAAAAAACTTGACCCAATTGTCCAATCAGAAATGCTGCAAACCATTTCTTCAAAAAACTCTCAAACTTAAAATATAATATATTATTAGTGCTTATTGGTGGAATTGGCCTGATCTCCACTTTTCATATATATCATTCATACATAATGATATCTCAAAGTCATTTTTAGCAACTTGTAACTCATTTTGTTCACTGCACAGTACCGGAAAAAAAATTCAAGCCCAAGTTACATTTCCCCTTATATTGAACGCAGATGATATCAATCCTCTAAATCTCTGCCTAAGGTGATTAGGGCCCACTGAGATCAGTTAAGACCGTTCCATGCAGTGATTAGAGCCAAATGATGCTCCGCCTCTGAGAACATGGCACCTGATTGTGTGTTATCACCACATTTGTTACAGAGGCCTTACAAGTAATATTAACAAAGTGAACTACATGACCCCAGCCTAGCAGTCGGGTCAGATTTTCAGAAAAGGTACAATTGGCAGCTCTACAAATTCATGAAATTCTCTCAAATTAGGCTGAAAAATGAAGAATAGTGGGTATATTTGAATATACTTGGTATCGCATTGATTCAAAGTATCAGTTTTGTTATGTTAAACTGCATTTTGATCCTAATTTTTGTCTTAAATGTGGGTTAATTGAGAGGATTGGTGAAGGCGAATTATACATTTTCTGAAAATTAAGTCTCTCAAAGGTAATGATCCTAGCCTTAAATCAAAAGTTGTTTGATCCACAGTGTCTTCAGATCGTCTTTGATCACTTCTTTTGTCCTAGCATAATGGCATGGGGTACGGGGTAAATGGCTAAATGAAAATGCATGGTGCTTTCTTTATAGTCCATCTGTATGTGTGTGAGCCTCAACTGAATTGTTTGCAGAAAAGAAAACTAAATGAGCTGCCAATGGTCACTGCTGAATGATATGCACATTTGTGATATGTTTCAGGAAAATGAGTCATAAGTCGCGAAATTGATATTTTTCAAAGTGTTTTTTCCACAAGATCTCTTTAATGAAATGTTCTGATATTTAGAGCTTTTAGCATTTACAGACATACAAATCAATGTAACAAATTTGGGGACAATGTATTAATGTATTTGTGCGTTTTGAAGGCCTTCGTATGGAGTATTTTTAGTTACTTTACTGATAATTACCCATCCAGAAAGATTGCAAACTTGTTTTCCCCCAAAAAGCATCAAACATGAAATATAAAAGTAAATAGAATCGGCTTGCTCTCCTCTTTTCAAATATGATGATACCTCAAAATCCATATTTTGCGACTTGTGACTCATTTTCCTAAATGTATCACATTTTATAGACAGGAGCCGTCTCATAACCTCCATAGATCTCAGCCGTTAAACAGAAACCATAACACTTCTCAACCACTTACCCGACACTTTATTGCCATAAGCAACAATAAAGATACTTGGCAGATCATTATCACTAGATGCCACGGTCTAAATTCTCTGCATTTAGTTTCTATTCAATTCCTCCAGCCCTTCTTCTACCCTTTTCACTGCCATCTTTATAATTCACCTTCCCACTCTCCCCCTTCCTTCCTCTCATGCTTTCTGTCTCCTTACCCTTCCTGCCCCCCTCCCCCGATATAGAGAAACACAGTAACTGGAATGTTATAGTGAGGGCACAAGGAAAACTCAATAGGCCGTGTGACATTGCATCAGCCCTATAATGTTATAAAGCCTAACAGTTGTAAGCGGGCTGTCATAAGCGGGTTGAAGCATGTGTGATTTTCCTAACAGGAGAGCATTGATATAGCTTTAAAATCATCTCCCATTGGAAAAATGTAAAAAAAATAAGCCAGGTAACCTCACTCAAGTCAACAGAAAGCAACATTGATAGTTAGAGCTTTGTACATCCCAATAGTTAAAACCCTTTCACAAGTATGTATAGTGTCACTTACGGCAGATAATTTGTGTTAAGTTAAGTAATGGGCTCACAGGCAATAATACAAAACCGTTATTGGCAGGTCATTGCTGTACCCTAGCGAACCATGCTCACATACTTACTATACCACTCAATTAACAAAAATCACCGAAAAATGTGTCTGAGTTGCAATAAATGGATTTTGAAATATGTATCTTATTTAGAAAAAAGAGGTAAGGCTGATTCTAACAATGGTAAACTTAGAGAAACTATTGAGTACTTCTATAACAACTTTGAAAAGTTTAATTTTACTAGTACAATTTTTATGCAAAATTATTCAAAATTAATGATAACTGAAATTAATTAGTTTGCATTTTTAAACTAACTTTTCTATGACACATCACAATTATACAGATTTATTTTAAGCTGCACTTTCACTCTCAAGAAATGAATATTTTCTACTTTTGTCCCATTCTTTTCCAAACCATCCCAAAATCATTTTAACGAAATTATGGAGGACGTTGTCAAGTTATTTATGTACAACATATTTGAGTGAGATTTTAAGAAAATGTACAATTTGCCGTCACCAATCCTCTCAAATAATCCGAATTTTAGACGAAAATTATTGTCAAAATTCAGTTCACCCTAACCAAACACATTGCTAGAATCAATGCAATGCCAAATATACTCAAATATACTGAGTATTGAACAAATCGCAACCTAATTTAGCCTAATTTCCTAAATGTGTAGAACTGCGCCAATTGTACATTTTCTGAAAATCTGACCCATTTAACAGAAGCATAATATTGGTAAATTCTGTCCTATGAGTCATAATGATAATAAGAGTATAATAAAAGTAAATTTGGTAATATTGTCTTTGTCATAATAGCTGAGAATGTAGCTTTAACTGAATTCATACTTACCTATATTTGTTATGAGGGTATTGTTGGTGATTCTCTTCCTCTACACAACCAGAGTCCACCTCCTCCTCTGTCTGAATGTACATATACCAGGATCCCTCCCTAGCAATGACGCGTCACACCCAATTCAAATGGACATTTAATCTATGTTCAATGGACACTTCATTATTTGATTATTTCAAATATTTGGCATCTTTTATGTGAGGCTATCTATCATAAGAGCTGTCAATTAATGCTTTATTGTAGTTATGTGTGAAATTCAAGCCAGTGCTTATAGGGACACGCCCCACATTGCTCATTGAGTAGGACTTGAATTGATTCTTTAGTTGCCTATAGATGTCAGCTTCACAAAAGAACTGTCAGCCTCTGAAAGATGTGGCAATAAAAAATAGGTGTGGTTTTCTTTGTTTTGTTTTTTTTACACAAACTTTATTCAGGAAATGAAACCAGTGCCAGTGTTAATTTTTTTTGTATGGCTAAGGAAAACCCTGTCTTCCTCCGCATCCTGAAAATTCACAATAAAATATTTTAAACAGTATAAGATGGTGTTACGTGTCAATGTTCCACAAATCCTTCTGCATTAATGTGTAAATAATAGATTAATGAGATGGAATTGCTATATATAGGTGGCCAATTCCACCAATTTGACAACATTTGGCCCCCTAGACCCCCCTTGGGTACCCAAAAATAATTTTTACATTAACCAGCTGAGTTGTTATTTTTTATCAACCTTATATATATGCGCATTGAACTACCAAATATGGAACCATTCTGATTATTAGTAATTCTTTTAGAGGGGGGTCGAAAAATAGGTACCAAATATGAAAAAATGCCAAAAATAGCTTGTTGAATAATGGTTCATATTTCTACATAAATGAGAATTTAGATTAGAGATAAATGAAACAAATATGCACATAATGTATTGAACTATTTTGAACTTGATAGGTCTCGACATAAGGATCATAACACCTTTTAGTTTGTGAAAATATTCGAATTAGAAGAAAAGTTACAGCAAAATAACCATTCAGTAATGGTAATCATAATGGCAGCGGCAAGGTGACAGGTCATTAACCCTCTGCCCACATATATACACATTGCATAACTCATTATATTTAGAATATACAATATATAACATTCATTACCCTCGTTTAGTTTTTGAAGTTGACTTGAATACCTCTATTGATTGTTCTTGTTCTGTTTAATTATGTAGAGGCAAAATCTTTAAGGATAAACGTTTTAATATTATATATTTATGTTAGGGGTAACATTTCTGACATTGTGTGACAGCAAACGTGACGGCAAACGTGACGGCAAACGACACAACGTGACGGCAAACAACACAACGTGACGGCACATTTTTAAAGCATTTTCCCTTAAGAATCATGTAAAAACTACTAGGAAATCATGAATTTCAATCTACATAGATTGGTACCAAGCAAAGTTAATAATAAATGTCAAATTTTAAGTTTATCATCAAAGTTCTGCCTCATAAGGCTCTAAAAACCCTAAAATAGGCGTGACGGCACACGACAGGAGCTAGGGTACCCACCACCTTTTGCCACCATGTTATTTCTCTGCTACTATACATGAAAGACTCAAAACAATAGTTTTGATGTTTCATACATGTATAATCCCATGCATTTTATCATTATTCATCATAATTTGATATATTTTTATTTTTTTTATTTTTTTAATCCACCTTAGGCACACTGCGTGACGGCACACGACATGGGGGGTGCCCCACAAAAAAAAAATCGGTTTTTCATGGCTTTTGGCGAAAAAATATTTTTTTTGCATTATTTTTTACACAGATCATGTTCACGTAACCTACTATCACAACATATAAAAAAAAATGTTCAATTTTGAAGATTATTTAGAAATTCAGCAATTCCACAGACTAATGGCAGTTTAAAAAAATGACTTTTGCCCCCAAAATGGGATTTTGAAATAAAAAAAAATTGGACTTAAAATGCCAGAAATGTGGTTCCGCAGGTTGGTAGAACCATCCAATCAAAAAAAATAATCAAATTAATATTAATTAATTTGATTTAAGCCCATTTTATCACTTTCCACGGTTGGGGGCCAAATGTTGTCAAATTGGTGGAATTGGCCAGGTATGCTTGTATAGTAAAACATATTATGAGTAGTATACTCCCCCTTCATATATCTTGGGTAGTAGCCCCCCTACTATTTGGGATATGCAAGCCCGCACATGCGTGCTTGGTCACACTAATCAATAAACAGTTAACATCAAGAAGCCGCCGTGTCCACTTGCTTCTTCCTTACATTATCCATATAATATAAGGGTAGAGCGATTTCTACAAAAAGGGGTGGAAAAGAAAAGGTAGAAAGAAGGGTTTCTTTGTCCCGAATGTTCTCGAAATATGTTGTTTTACAAACCACTTTACTCATCTGTAGAGGTCTGTCCCCCCCTCTCTGGATGTCGTCGTATGTGGTTTGTGAAGGTATTTGGGGTGGAAATGTGATTTTGAAGTCTTTTTTAAATCGGGATACCCACATTCTATTTATAGCCTGTGAAAGCCCCTGTGAGATACTACGTCATTAGCCACAAGCTACTGTGTCAATCTGTATTGCTCATAATATCATTGTGGTAGTTGTATATTAACTAAAATGATCAATTTATGGTTTTCCCATGTTTTCTACATAATATACTTGAGTTATAGTAGTCAGCAATGACTGAGACGGACCCGCCTACATGCAGAGGAGTGGGAGAGTAAAGAAGAGGGGTGGGAGAGGGTGGGAGTATTGGAGAAGGGGAGGGGAGGAAGAGGGTGTAGGAGGGGAGAGTGAGGCAAAGGGAGAGGGTGGGGAAATAGAAGAGGGGGCGGGGGGGGGGGGGGAAGAAGAGGGGCAGGGAAAAGAGGAGGGGAGGGAGAGGATGTATGGGAAGGGACAGAGGGAAGGGAGAGAAAGTAAGGAGGGGGAGCATGAGGAAAGGGGGAGGGAGAGGCGGGTATAGGAGATGGGGTTGGGAGAGAAAAATAGGTATGAGACATAGAGAAGAGGCGGAGGGAAAAGAGGGAGAGGGGGAATTGTGGGGAGAGAGGGGGACCGTCCGGAGGACGGGTACTTTGCTAGTATATAATAATATAACAGAATGAAAAATCCAAATTAAGAGATATATAAATTAATAAAATGGTCGGTAATGGAGTACAGTTTACAATCTAATCACAATACATTCCTTCATTGCAAGTAGGATATTCCATCTGAACAAGTAATATAGATATACAATGTATATTGGAAAAATGTAGCTCGTATAATACAGCATAACGTAACATGATATCATATAATATTCAATGTGGCACATGCCAGTCTTAAATATCTAATCAATTTTATTCCTAACCGTAGTACACATACACCAGTATATTCGTATTGAGTAGCGCATTTTTTAATCTATATTTGAAATGTTTTATGTCTACGATTCACTTATGCACAAAATCAATATCGTTCCACATTTGGATGCCAGTATAGGCACGTTTCCGATTTATCTAGCTGAAAACGAGGTATTTTTTATTTTGTTAATCAAATGAAAACAAATATATTATTCATAGAAATATTTGTTTTAACCAGCGATATTTACCTTTTAAGGGTTTTCTGGTGAGGAAGTTATGTTTTCCTGATTTATAATTAGCTTTTTTGGTAAAACAAAATCAGAAACAGAATTGCGTTAAGGTGAGACATTTGTTTTTGTGGGGAAGATTTGTCTATAGTGGTGCACCCCAAGTTAGGGACTAAAACTTAAAGTTGCCTTGACTTATTTCATATGATCCATGATAACTTTATGAGTTTTTATGATACAATAATATATGATATGTCAAATGAAAGAAAAGATTCGGGCCTATCTGTATTTGAAACTGTCACATGCACAATTGCAAGAATTCTTTTTCATATTAACAGCTGTTTCCATGGTAACCGCATCTGAAATGTCATGAAAATCCTGACTTTCAAATGTTTCCATGGCAATTTCTCTCAGGTGAATGGTACTGCAGCATTGGGGGCCATGTTGCACATACAAAATCAAATTTGCCAATTTTTGGCACATATGTCAACTTTGTACTCTCAAAATGGTGGAAATGGCAGGGCAAAGAATTGAAAGCCGAAATGTCCCAAATTTGACCAATTTTCACTGAAAAATGACCGTTTAGGCGAAATATGGGATTGTAAGGATTAACATGAGGCTTTTTAGAATCACACAGAGGCCCATATTTTTCACTCAAATACCATTTTTCACTGGTTCACTTCAGGGCACAAGCCTTTGCTGTCTTATGTCATCAACTATAATTTCTGTATCACAAAATAATTTACATTTCTGTAAACTGGAGTACACATTTTAGGGTAAAGTTAGGCCCAATTTAACCATACATCACAATGCGATAAAACTCTTGAATGATTTCAATATGTATGGTCAAAAGCTATGAATGACAAGAACTATATTTTCTATCTAATTGTGGAAATAAATTTTGTTTTCTTTGAATCTACTTAGAAATACAATATGTGGAGTCAATCTATTTTAAAATTGAAATTAATTCTCTTCTTTTAATTACAGTTTGACATATATACAGGCATGATTGTCTCTCATTCTTGAAAAAATACCAGGAAAATGCCTATGGCACGATTAAATTATGAACATTTGGAGGAAAATATTCCATTTTAAGGTTCTAAATTCGAATTTAATGATACACAAATCATAATCATTTGGAACATAGACAAGATTCTGACTTCTAGTTTCTATCTTAAGTCTTATGAACAAGGAAAACATTTCAATTATCAAGGATTCTTTTTAAAAAAGTGGGTAATAAGCAAAGTCCCTAACTTGGGGTGCAGCACTATAGGGAGGGGTGGTAAATCAAAAACACACTCTAGGTCCAAACCCTCAGATCAGATAAGTATGGTATGTCAGCCTACTTCATTAATCGGTTTTGTCGTCTCGGACTCGGCGTTTTAATGGGAATATAATGATAATTTTGTGGTCTTAATGGAATTATAATTGCACTTTGTGGTTTGAAGCGAGAGGCTTCTCCTTCATTTGAAGGGACTCTCTAAACTTTGGGCCTAGATTGGACACGCCTATTCGCGTTGTCCTTTTCAGTAATAAACATTGGTTCAAGTTGGATTAAATTACAATATTTGTCTTTTGTTATTTTCCATCCTCTTCAAGCCAAGCACTTACACAAACATGAAATAAATTTATGTTGAGAGCTCTCAAAGCTTATCTCTGTTATTTATGTCTCTTTTGAAAAATTGGGATGGTTTGGATCGGTGCTATCTATTACATTGTGTACTTATTGACCGGCGATCAGTTTGTTTAGGCCAAAAAAAATAGGTGTGTTTCCAATTTACCCCCCCCCCCCCTACCTTTTTTTTGACAAAAAAAGCTTACAAAAGCAGGAAAACGGGTTTTCCTAACCCAAAACCCTCAAAAAGCACATTTCCCATGTTCAAAACACCTATTTTTATGACATGACATTTTTCTCAGTTCCTGGGAGGTGGTTTCCAAACAAAAAAAAATAACCAAAAAAAATAAAATTACCACCCCCCCTACCTAGTTTTCAGCCAGATAAATCGGAAACACAACTATTTTTTTTGTTGGCCTTATCATTGTTTTAAACATGCACTTTAACTTAGAGAAACTATTAGATCAGTGCATCAGACAATCTACAGTAAGCAGTTCGACATATTTTATATATTACTAGCAAAGTATCCGTCCTCCGGACGGTCACCCTCTTCCTCTTACTGACTCTCCTCTCCTCCTTTCTCCCTGCCTCTCCTCCTTTTCTCCCCTCTCTCTCCCTGTCCCTACCCCCCTTCTCCTCTCCCCTGCCCTGTTCTCTCTCCCCATTTTCTCTCTCTATCCTCTTGCCCCTCACCTCCTTCTGCTTTTTTCATTCTCTCCTTCCCTCTCCCTCTTTCCTCTCCCCCATCCTCTCCCTCCCGTCTTTCTCTCCCCCCACTTCTCTATCCTATTATCCCTCTCTGTATCTGATTTCTCCCACCCTCTCCCTCTGCTTCTTCCCTCTCCCCCTCCCACTCTGATCTCTTTCCCTCTCTCTCCCGTTGCTAGGGAATCCCATGTTGCGTTGATTGGACATAGAGGCATGACCTAAATCTCTTCTAGTTCCTATAACAGGGGCTTTCCCAGGCTATAAATAGAGTCTGGATATTCTGATTAAAATCACATTTTCACCCCAGATACGTTCCCAAACCACATATATATAAAGTCCTCCGGACAGGGCTGATGGACCCGTAAAGACCAAAAAGAAAGATGGGGAGATCACAGATTCCCAGAAGATGACAAAAACCCTTCTAGAGCTTTATATATTAGATATGTAGTGAGCCCAAATCTAAAATTAGGTCTGAACAGGAAGGTAACAGTGATTACTTGGATATATGGGTGAAATCGCCAGAAAATGTACAATTTGTCTTCACCAATCCTATCAAATAACACAAATTTAAGACAAAAATCTGGTTCAAAATACATTTCAACATGACCAGACAGATGTAATGAATGAAGACAATACAGAATACCCTCGGATATACTCAGTATGTATCATTCTTCACTCTAATTTAGCAGAATTTGAGAGATGTAGAACTGTAGATTGTGCATTTTCTGAAAATCTGACCCATATACAGTTGAGGTATCTTTGTTAAAATATGCCTGGTAGCTCACACAGGTACACAGTACTCTGGGAGTGTTAGTCCACAGAGATAGAGAGAGAGAGAGAGACACCGCCTTGCTGCATTACAAGGGGATAAAGTGGTAGCTGCTGGGACATCAGGGCTGGCAGTCATAAAAAGTTGTAACACAGAACATTTTTCGTTTTTGCCTTTAATATACGAGTTGAAACACAGGTGTAAAGCATCAAAACAATAAGTATGAGGTCGGGAGGAAGTGAGAAATCGCTCCCTTGGAGAAGGCTAAGGGATGACCTGAGTGAAAAAAATATGGCGATAAAGTGTTGAAAAAAGGGGAAAGTTTCTCTATTCATCATTGTCTAGATTCTGTGGAGAGGCGACGAGACGGCAATCTAGCTGAAACGCTCGATTCCGGGGTCGTTGCAAAAAAATTAATGTAATATGCATGTAATATGCATACCCCCACCGCCACCCCCGACCCTAGATAAGCGACCTGACATGACCAGCATATACACAAATCTCTAGAAGGTTCGTGATTAAAAATGCTCTTGTAAAATGTCAACGTGTAGGAAATAATAGTGAGCGTCCCAAGGGGTGTTTTGTTTCCTGTTTATTGTTTTTCTAAACATGTTGGAGAACGTCTAGTATCGCTTAAAATAATTACCGAGATGATATAGAAAAGAATCGACCATAGAATTATTTTGATATGCGGATTATAACGCTTTCCTGATATGTTTAGTATTGAATATATTCAATTCAATTGAAAATTTCTTTATTGCTGATGTTGTTACAAGTGACTGTTTATCTCTGACAGGTCAGGTCCTCCGATGATTGCCAATCTTTTTAGAACTTAGAGTTGAGTTGCAAATAAACTAGACTATTTGACTAAGTGGTAACTACTTTCAGTACATGTGAATGAAGGAATGGTTAATTACAGTTTATTATACACGCATTGCTCTGAAAACAACGTATCTAGAGTGATTAACACATAGTGCGTATTTCACTAGTGATTTACATGGGGTTATCATGGCAACCAATCTGTTTTTTCACTAAGATTACCGGTAAAATTCAAATTAATTCGATTTTTTTCTATTTTCATGATTGAAAGCATGTATAATAAATCTGTTAACTAACTCGTTGGTTTCAGTCGCTTAGAATAATGCACTCATTGCTATGCAACTCGTGCAATATTCACGCTCCTTTAACCAACTCGTTAGTTAACCTGTATAAGAATATGATACATATGGCAACTGGTGAAATAGTAATACAGATCATGACAACAAGTAGGTACAGTAGTGATCATAATACAGACATTTGGGCAGGTTAGAATAAAGTGTAAGTAAATAAGATAATATAGAACATAGCATAACAAAACAAGTGATATATGCCTAGAAGGCAGGGTAATGGAAATAAAGGATGTTGCAAAAACAAATACAAATAACACCGAACATTATCGCGATAGCTTGCAATATGAAAATTTATTGTTTATTAGCATCACACAAGGCCTACATTGTATCGTGTTGCTTTAAAAACGTAACCAGCACATAGTGTATGCATAGATGTCATGACTTGGTCTGTATAAAATATGAACATATTCTCTTCTTTAATTTTGCGGGCAAATAGGTTTCACAAATGGTTTTGACTAACCTCGGAAACATTTAATGGGGTAACTGTAGATTGTGCATTTTCTAAAAATCTGACCCTTATGTTGATACCGGTTTTTCATTAATTCCTCAATGAACAAATCATGGCCCCAACTATGTATGTTTTAGAAGATGGTTTATTTCATGAGCCATTAAATCTTATAATATCTCTTAAAGATTTGTATATAATACCTTTCAAATATTGCTGTGTCACAGAAAGTAAGTTGAAAAGTTGAAAAAAAAAAAGGATTTTGAGATAACATTATTTGAAAAGATGAGATTAATTGGATTCCAACGATGTTAACATTAAAACAATCTAAAAAGTATTTCTATATTTTTTGTTTGATTCTTTTATGTTTGAAAAATAAGTTAGAAATATTTTTGGGACAACTACTGGTATAGCTGAATATAGTCTATAGGATGGCCTCAGAAACTCCAGGAAATATTCAATACTTTGTCTTGGAATTTGGTACATGTAATTATACGGGCTAAAGCGCTAGGTTCACAACCAAATGGAAAATTCCTACCAGGAGCCCGTGAATAAAACAGTTTTAAAATTTTAAAATTTGCGACACAGTTTCTTTAAACACATCCTATTTTCTTTAAATTCTCATGAATTTGTCTCGAATATTCATGAATAATGACTGTATGGTATATCAGATATTGTCTCAGTTCAATAACATGTAAATGAGTCCCAAGTCACAAAAGATTTTGAGATATCGTCATATTGGAAAAGATGAGATTTTTTATTTTGAAAAGAAACGCTTGCAATATTTCTAGGTGGAGATTTAGTACGGTACTAAAGTAGCTAAATATACTCCATTGCTGCATGACCTTCAAGATGTAATACACTGTCTTTAAATGTGGTGCATGACTTTACGCTAAACACAGTGTTATTTGGAGTCATTTGAGAGGATTGGTGAAGGTGAATTGTACTTGTAGCGTCATTTTCTGACGATTTGACCCTTTTGTACATATAAAGGTAGGTGTGGTCGGACCGATGGCATTCAATGTGATATATGGGTTAAATCGTCAGAAAATGTACAATCCACTTTACCAATCTTCTCAAATAGCTCAAATTTCAGACGAAAATAAAGTACAAAATACAGTTCAACCTAACCAAACAGATAGCTAGAATCACTGCAATGCCGAATATACTCGAATTTACCTAATATTGGCCAAATTTCAGCCTAACTTAACAGAATTTACTAGATGTGTACAGCTGCCAATTATACATTTTCTGAAAATCTGACCCATATATAGCAGTTGTCCCCTTCAACATAATGCTTCAAGGAAGATGATAAGAGCACGTCGTTAAGGGACGAACACACATATACATACACCAATTAAGGACTATTTTGTTGTCTATATTATTTTATTACATGTATTGTCAAGTGATAATCAATTAATATCGACGTAGACAAGAAATAGATAGAACCTGATGAGAATGTGGTACGAGGAACATTATTGCAATGTCTGCGATGTTTGTTTTTTCGTGGCCCACAAGCCAATAGGCGAGTGGGTTACTAAAAAAAAGCGCCTCCTTTTTTACTAGTCACCCACTGGAAGAGCTATGGTTTTCATAAAAAAGGGTCCCCCTTGCCGGTGTAAAATTACAGTATTTTTAACTTTTTATTCATGACATTGTAGGCCTAATCATTTCCGGAAATAAACATTAAACATTAAATGATGTGTTCCAGGAAAATGAGTCATAAGTCACAAAATTGATATTTTTCAAAGTGTTTTTATTACAAGATTTTTTTATTTAAATGTTCTGATCGTTAGAGGGTTTAGCACTTATAGTCATATAAATCTATGTAACAAATTTCAGGACGTATTAAATTTATCCTTGCGTTTTTGCGTTTTGAAGACCTTTGTATGGAGTATATTTAGTTACTTTACTGGTAATTACCCATCCAGAAACTTGCAAACTTTTTTTTTCAAAAATAAAAATATCAAACTTAAAATCTAGAAATATATATTTGGTGTCCTAGTGTTTACTATCATTAGAATCGGCTTGATCTGCTCTTTTCAAATAGGATGATATCTCAAAATCAGTATTTTGCGACTTATGACTCATTTTCCTAAAACGGATCACAATTATACTGCATAAATATTATGCACCCAACACTTCATGTATCATCGTATCACCCACATCTCATCTCATTATTTCTACTCATCTAAACGTTCTCTCCATAGATTTAGACAATATGTTAACAACTAGCTAAATTAAGATAGCTACAATTGTCATTATCGAAAGTGCGAAATTTCAGGTTACAGTGGAATACCGGGATTACCCGAACTGCTTAAAAACTCTGGCAAATGCCACCTATCCTCCTGAATAAAGATTTGTCAAAAAAAAACCAAAAAAAACATATTTCAGCCACACATGAAAAGTTCTATTCCCTGAATAAAAACATTTTGACAAATAAAATAATCTATTGTCAAAACTGGTTAAAACTGATGCTTAGACCTGTAGAAGGAAATATTTGAACAATGAAAATGAAAGATTGATTTGTATTTCCTGTTTGTATGAATTCGTGGCTCATGATTTGTATTTGAATTGAAAATTTGTATTGAACATTTCAAGAGAATTCAGCTTTAGAGGCTTAAAATGGAGGTCATTCTATCCGTCAGCCTAGCGACCCTATAGGGGACTTGCATGTGCCACTGTGTATGTCTGTTACAGTGCACCCTGGGATGGATTCGGTAGAAAACTGACATACAAATATTTGTGAACATTTTTTTTTAGAAACTGCATGAACGTTTTGACCAATATCATAGCTTGTATAAATGATCTATGAAAACCAAATGTATGACAGGAAAGATGGGGACTTGTGTTATGGAAACATGTATAACATGGATATTGACATTAAAGCATTGATAAATATTCCATGCTGAACATGGCATGTTTTCTACAGATTTTATACTGGACCATTAGTCCCATAATTCCATGCGAATCAAGATTCAAAATGGCTGCTATGCAAATCCCCTATTAACAGGTAAATTGATAAATTTTCCTTTTCACAGGCCACATTGCGGCTCCTATTGTTGTTGTTTTGCAGTGCACGGCTTTGTGGACTGATGGGATCAATAATGCAATTTGTGGGGGTCAATTGATGTACCTATCCACCAATATCAATTTCATTTGTAATGAATACATGACAAAGTACACTACAGATCTGACAGATCGCCCAGTACTTTAATATGTGGGTCAAGTCTTTAGAAAATGTACAATTCACCTTCATCAATCCCCTCAAATAATCCAAATTTCAGACAAAAATCAGGTTCAAATACAGTTCAACATAACCAGACAGATTTATTAAATGAATACAATACAGAATACACTCAGATATACTTGGTATTCATCATTTTTCAGCCTAATTTAGAAAGATTTCCTAATTTTGTAGATCTGCCAATTGTCGATTTTCCAAAAATCTCACCCATGTATTAGAGCCTAGATGCTTGATTTAAAGTTGTGGTCTCAGACAACATTGATCAAGAACGAAAGATTTTCTACTTTTGTTTCCTTCTTTTTCGATCCCAACTCTTTCAATATTTTACTCTTCCAAAGAATCGCCTCATTCCCTAGATGGTAACCTGGCAACTGCATGGAGAATCAATCAATGAGTTTGTCACCCATGGCGTAAGTCCTGGCTTTTTTTTGTTGAGACCTGGTATTTTATTGTTGAGGCTGCCTTCTTATTTATCATGATAACAAAATCTTACCAAATATACTCATATAATTATGTCAAATATGAAGGACTTCGACTGTATAATACGAGTTACTCATATCAAGACTCATAGGACAGGATTTATCAATATTCTGCTGCTGTTATATGTTTATACAAGAGTTACTCATATCAAGACGTATAGGACCGGATTTATGAATATTCTGCTGCTGTTATATGTTTATACAAGTGTTACTCATATTATGACTTATAGGACTGGATTTATCACTATTCTGCTGCTGGTATATGTTTATACAAGAGTTACTCATATAATGACTTAAAGGACAGGATTTATCAATATTCTGCTGCTGGTATATGTTTATAAAAGAGTTACTCATATTATAACTCATAGGTACAGGATTTGTATTATTCATCAATATACTGCTGCTTTTTGTTGTTTATACAAAGGTTACTCATATCATGACTTAAAGACTGAATTTATCAATATTCTGCTGATGTTATATGTGTAAATATACGAGTTACTGATATTAAACTTAAGGATTAAACTTAAAGGATTAAATTCATCAATTATTCTGCTGCTGCTACATGATTTTAAGAATTTTAAGTCACATTGACGACGGTCTGTGATGACAGGTAAAGCCACGGGGGAAAGGATCTTGGTCTCCAAAATATACAAATACAAATTCGACTTTTAGGTCTCCAAATTACAAAGAAAATACCTATTTTTTCAAGATATTTCTGCCGTAGTCACACACTGCACATAATGAATCCTTTTGTGTGTCATTAAGGACGATTTAAAATGGGGGGATATGTTTTAGGTATCGCTGCATGCATTGCTAAGGTACAAAACGTTAGATGGCGCCACAAATCTCCTATCGGGTACTACTTGTTCTTCCCCTAAAGAAAAGTGATCCGTTTTTAAGGAAAAGGAGTCATCAATCGCAAAATTGATATTTTTCATAGTGTTTTTGTCACAAGATCCCTTCATTGAAATGTTCTGATATTTAGAGGGTTTAGTACTTAAAGTCGTATAAATCCATGTAACAAATGTCGGGACATTGTATTAAATTTATACTTGCGTTTTGAAGGCCTTTGTATGGAGTATATTTAGTTACTTTACTGATAATAACCCATCCAGAAATATTGCAATTTTTTTTTCGAAGAATTAAAATATCACACTTAAAATATAGAAATACTTCTGAAATGTCCTTCATGTTTACTATCATTGGAATCAGCTTGATTTCCTCTGTTTAAATATGATGATATCTCAAAATCCATATTTTGCGACTTATAACTCATTTTCCTAAAACGGATCACAAATGATAATAACACATTTGGTTAGTTTGATTGCTGGTATATCACCTGTCTTTTACTTGGTTATGTACTTGGATTTTAAAAGTTTTTTTGCAAATAAATCTTCATTTCAGTAACCTGCCCTCTGGGCATAATATTGGGATTTTAGAATCTAGAGAAAAGAGAAAGTTGAACTATAATTTCCTGTTTAAATAGGCTTGATGTTGGGGTCAGATCGTCTGGAAATGCAAAATCGGCAGCTCTACACATTTAGTCAATTCTGCTAAATTAAGCTGAACAAATGATAAACCCTAGGAATATATCAGTATGTATGGTACTGATTTATTTTTCAACATCCGTTGTTTAACATCTATGTTTAACTACATCTTAAACTTATTTGTTGTCTTAACTTTGGTTATTTGAGAGGATTGGTGAAGGTGAATTGTACATTTTCTGTCACCCTGACCCGTATATTCATTAGCATGGCTACAACAGGTATTGTGAGGAATGAAATATTTTTGGATATTTTTGATTATTTGAGAGAATTTTCTAACGACTGGACTCATAAAATAATATAGATATACTACTGACGAAACTGTGTGGTGGAAATTATTGTATTTTTAAGTATAAGATCTTGGATTATTTAAGAGAATTGTAAATTTTCTGACGACTTGATTCCTAAATAAATATACTGCTGACGAAATCTGTGGGGAGGAATTCATACTCCTTTTCAACAACAACAACAATAAAAATGCTTAGTTAGAAATTCTAAGTTTATTCAGCTTGGTTAATTACATTCAAGATACAATCCTTATAGGAGATCTTGTTGATGCCGCACACTAATTCAAGAAAGCGATTACAATGTTATAAAAGGCACAAATCTTCATCATCTTGTAACATTTATATACGTTTATTTAGCATTTACTTTCCCAGCCCTGGACTGGGCCCACCACTGTCTTTATAATGGGATTCTAATGGGATTTTGCGGTCAGTTTCCCTTAGTTTGAGCCTAGACTGTAGTCGTCATAGTCACCGCCATTATCGGATTTGGATGTTTCCCTTTGGCAAACATCAAACATTATTGTATTCATATTAAAACCTATTAGCATTTTCGGTCTACATTCTGGGCTCAGAACGTATAAAGTCCCTCCAAACTAAGGAAAAGCCTCTGGCTCTAAAGCGCGAAATCCCATTAAGACGCCTAATCCAGAAGCATACCGCTGGATTGGGTTGTGTGGGGGTCTGACTTTTAGGCTTATTGCTTGTATAAATAAAGAAAAACAGTTGCCGACGAACCCCCGTCCACCCAACCGTCCCGTGAATATGCCCCCCTGCCCCCCCCCCCCATCAGTGCCCATCCCGGGAGACTTGCCGAAGCCTTGAAGGCAAGGCTTCGGCCGTTTTCGTCTGCAAACGTTTTGCTTTGAGCTGTCCGCTATCCATTTCGAATCCCATTTGCCGGTTACGTTGATTATGTTGATCACGTTGAAGTGACTTCCGGCTCGTACGGAATGGAACAAGGGATCGGAATGGTCAATGGCGTGGATGTAGCTGTGTTGGTTGAGTGTGGAGGTTGAAACGAAAACCAATTGTGGAAGCGTGAGCACCTGAATCTACAATCTAAGTACGCTAGGCTGTAGGCAAAGACCTAAACTAAGTATTCCATGCGTCAATAGACAATCTCAGAGGGGAAATTATTGAATGCAGGCAGAGAAGTAACCATGTGGTATAAGTGTATAAATTCGTTGGACACTAGTAGTCTGTGCACCGTTCGAAATTGTAAATAGAGTCATTCTGACTTCTTCCAAGGAAGAAGCGGAGGGTGCCGACCGTCCAGGGCCAGGAAAGCCATTAGCGAAGTAGGCGTTCAATCACAGCCATACCATTCTCATTTGATTCATGAAGCTCTTAGCCTAGACTACAGTATAAGCCAAAGTATTGGCACACAATTTGATCTTATATGTGATGTGTTTCAGGAAAATTAGTCATAACTCGCAAAATTGATATTTTTCAAAGTGTTTTTTCACAAGATTACATTATTGGAATGTTCTAATTTTTGGAGGGTTTATCACTTATAGCTATATCAATCGATGTATCAAATTTCATTACAATCTATGTAATAAATCCTTTCGTTTTAAAGGTCCTCACATGGACTACATTTAGTTACTTTACTGTTTATTGACCCCAAGAAATATTGAAAACTTTTTTTTTCAAAAACGAAAATATCAAACTTAAAATCTAGAAATACTTATAAGATTATAAGACTGTTTACTATCATTGGAATCCCCTTGATCTCATCTTTTCAAATCTAATGATATCTCAAAATCTATTTTTTGCGACTTATGACTCATTTTCCTGAAACGCAACACATATAGTTCATACAAACTACGCTCACTCCAGGTTCACTTGGAGCGAGATTTCACACGATATATCATTCAAGTTCAATAAATTTCCAATCATGGTCGCAAACTACAATAAAGAAGAGCAGAGCAAGTCTTGTAATTTTCATCGCTTTTCATCGTAAAAGCTGGCGAAACAAGTTATTATTATTGTCTGTTGTTCAAACGCTCTTCCAATAATTCAAATACTACAATATAACAAAATGGGAATTCACTGACAAGACCATCAACTTAATTAGATATCTCCGCGATTGAATCGTCCCTCGCAATCGCTACATGTTGCGACCTAGGAGTCCTATAAGCATGAACGCAATTAAGTTTTCCATAAGGGTGAGTAAATCAGATCATGTACAATAGGCCTTTTGTAATCACCTTGATTAACGTAAAATTTAGACAAAAATAAATTTAAAAATGCAGTTCAATACAACCGAACATATATTCTAAATCTAGTTCCACAAACCAATTAAATTCAAACGTATCGAGGATTAATAATTTTCAGCCTAATGATTCATCAGATGTTACTACATTAATTTTGTGGAGATGCCGATTGTATATTCTTTGACGATCTGTCCCATAAAATACAAGCTACACAAAGCTGATGCTTAACACTTATCATTTGGTCAATTTTTCATCCTTTTCTTCTACAAGTCTTGATCAACTTTGACTTTAATAATTTTTCATGAAACACTCTACATTTATCGATTTATTTTCATGAGACTTTCATGGCCTTGAACTACAACAATTTGCCTCAAGAGTCAATCATTGTACATTTTCAAAATCCCTTAAAGCACCACTTTAACCATCGGTCAAATTCTAAATATTTTCTACTTTTAGTTCCATTCTTTTCCAACCCATTTAAAAGTCATTTGACCAACATTTTGTAAGACTGTGTCTGTTGATCTTACTACATATTGATGAGTTCAGTCCTATAAGTCATAATAATTATGAGTAAATTGTGTAAGACTTTGTTTCTTGTAATCACTGAGACTGCAGCTTTAAGGTTTGTTCACAGAAACATTTTGATTAATTTCTCAAGACATGGTTATGAATGTGTACCACACGTCACTAAAGCTGCCTCTACACCACCCCCGATTGTGCATTGCCGACAGTTGGCGATACCTGCCGATACTTTTATCGGCCAACTATGCTATGCTATGCTATCTAACTGCACAGTCGCAAATGCAAATCCCATATTAAACAAGTAGGCCTACTTGTATTCTTATTATGATTGATTGGAAATAAGTGGTATTTTTGGATGGACAAGATTAGATTGATATTATTGCCTGAATTCAAATAACCTCGGACACGTATCGATATGTCCGAGATGTTTGGTTTTTTTGTGGCCCACAAGCCGATAGGTGAGTGGGTTACAAAAAAAGCAAAACATTGAGGACATTGCAATATTGCACTGTCCTCGATGTCATGTCGATAGCATGCGGTACATACACCAACGCGTGGTAAATATTGATTACAAAGTTCTGAAATTTGGTACATTACACTACTTACTAGTACTAAGCGTCTCACAAATCAAAACTTTACAAGTAAGGGTTATTGGGGAAAAGTATTTGGAAAAAAAACAAACTTTGTTTTTCGACTTTTGAC
The DNA here is from genome assembly GCA_942159475.1 of Sthenelais limicola. Classification (NCBI taxonomy): domain Eukaryota; kingdom Metazoa; phylum Annelida; class Polychaeta; order Phyllodocida; family Sigalionidae; genus Sthenelais; species Sthenelais limicola. The sequence continues at coordinate 111,648,369 of OW804098.1, forward strand.
GAATTTTCATGTAACACACACCTTTCAAAGTAGAGACTACTACAAATTATAAAATACCTCACATATTTAAAACCCTTTCAAAATTCAAGGACTTTTTATGAAACAATTTTAAATTCAAGGTTTTTTCCATTGATCTTGCATCATCTGTTGTGGTCTTACACTGCCTTATACCTGGCCTTGAATCCCTGGATGGCTCCGATGTAGTTACTGGAGAAGCTGACCACCATGAACCTGCCCCTGGAGGTGATGGGGGGAGAGCTTCTCAGGCGTCCAGTGTACTTGGCCAGTAATGTGCCGTTTCGTGATCCTTCCCACACCTCTACTGCGTCTGGGGCAGCTAGATTCAGCGTTCCGAATTCCAGACGGACCTTCTGGAAACGAAATTCGAAAATCATTAATAACTGATTGTTGTTGTTGTTGTTAAAAGAGAGAGAGATTAAGTTAAAGGTAAAGGCCAGTGTCGTCAGCACTGCAGCAGGCGGGAATTCAAGGAACTAATGTATAAAACAATAGAAGTCACAATATTTTCTTCGAACTTCGTCCTCAGAAAGTGCATGGTTTGTGGGGGGTGGGGGTGGGATAAAAAAAAAGCCAAAAAAACAGGATGTTATCATAAGATAAGAAGTTTTTTATTTGTCAAATAGAAACTACAGAGCTTCAGTTAATATGGAAAGTGACAAAAAGGTCCACATGCCTATGATGCAACATTGGTACCATCTCTTCCGGCCGTTACCGAATTTGGAAGATGTTATTTTGTATTTTAGGGATGAGTGAAGATATTATTTTGTATTTTAGGGATGAGTGAAGTTTACTTCCATTCACTATTGATTTCAATGGGGAAAACTCATTGTGATAAAAGTTCAGCTGAATTACTTTTTTTGTTAGTACAATGAGCCCTTATTTTGTAATTGGGAGGATAGAATAGTATGTCAGCTATGTATATGCAGATTGAAAGAAAATAATATATTTAATCGTCTGCTATTGGCGAAAATGCAGAAAATACCTGTTTTCCCATATACTACTATAGTGAGCAGTAGTACATTTCAGCGGTCCTTAATATTAAAACTAATCCAATGATTTTGGGGGCTTTTTGGGTTCCCACAACCGTGTTCTTTCTAAATCCAAAGTTTTAAAATGATTCTTTCATTTTTTATGAAACACTTTAAACAATTTTATCATATCTTTCTAGAGGGCAATACGTAATGACACCACAACTGTTACAGCTACAGCACTAGGTATTTATTAAAGGTTATTAGTCCCCGTTGGTTGGTCTGAGCTGGCCCGTTATAGACGCACAGAGTGGCCAGTGGGACCGGTAGTGGCCACTGGCCCTCTATGCCTAGAGAACTTCCGGTAAACAGCCCAACCAACGGGGACTAAAGCCATTAGAGCCTTCGGTTATTGTCCTCGCTGGCCCTCTAAGCCTTCGGGAACCTGTCTCGGCCTCCGGCCTCGATAGGATTCCCGTCAGGCTTAGAGGGCCGCTTGGACAATAAACTCAGGCTCTAATTGCCTAATAGGAGATGCCATTCAGTTATCATATTATTTTGTGTTTTAGGGATGAGTGAAGTTTATTTCCATTCACTATTGATTTGAATGAGGAAAACTCATCGTGATACAAATTCAGCTGAATAACCTTTTTTTAGTTCAATGACCCCCTTTTTTAATTGGGAGGGTAGAATAACATATCAGCTAAGTATCTATACAGATTTTAAAGAAAATTGTATGAGTCAATCGTCTGCTATTGGAGAAAATGCAGAAAATACCTGTTTTTTCCCATAGACTTCTATAGTGAACAGTAGTAAATTTCAGCGATCACTGATATAAATACTAATCCAATGACGTATGTTTTGGGGCTTTTGGGGTTCCCCAACCATAACCATGTTCCTTCTAAATCAAAAGTGAGTCATAAGTCGCAAAATATGGATTTTGAGATATCATCATATCTAAATAGAGGAGATCAAGACGATTCTAAGACGATCATAAACGCTAGAACACCTAGTAAGTATTTTAAGTTTGATATTCTTATTTTTGAAAAAAAAGTTTGCAATGTTTCTGGATAGGTAATTACAAATGAAGTAACTAATTATACGCCATACAAAGGCCTTTAAAACGCAAGGATCTATTTAATACAATGTCCCGAAATTTGTTACATGAATTTATATGAGTGCTAAAGCCCCTAAAAATTAGAACATTTGAACCAAGAGATCATGTGAAAAAACGCTTTGAAAACTATCAATGTTGCGACTTATGACTAATTTTACTGGAAGACATCAAAATTATTTATGAAAATGCATTTCTAACCTTGTTTGCTGGAGCCTCAAGTTTCCATGTGCACTTAGCGTTGTTAGCATATGTGAAAGTTCCCGGATTAGAGGAGATTTCTGCATATTCAGCACCAACCTTGATGTCCTGGTCTCCTCCGCATAGCACCGCATCTGAATTAGATTAGATTAGATTAGATTAGATTAGATTAGATAAGATAAGATTAGAATTAGATTAGAGATATATTAAAGAGTAGATTAGAGAGTAGATTAGAGATTATATTTGATTATTTTAGATTAGATTAGATATAGATTAAATAAGATTAGAATTATATTAGATTAGAGATATATTAAAGAGTAGATTAGAGATAGATTATATTTGATTATTTTAGATTTAGATTAGATTAGATATAGATTTAAACATAGATTAGATAACCCTAATATGTTGTCTATACAATTGAGCTCAGTATAGACACAATCCTAGGAATGCAGGGTCGCCTTTGTCCCTAGTTAAAATATTTAAGTGTTTGAACATTATAGTTTCATACGCAAAGATTGTCAAAAATATAAACATTAAATGTATCTAGAGATCGGTACATGATCTTCAGATCTTCATATAGTAAGGTACAGTTCTCTTTAATTCATGGAAATGTTCGGCGACAAAATAACAGCCAAGTGTGAAAATGAATTATCTAGTCTAACATTGCTGTATGTTTATTAGTATGAAAATAATTAATAGCTTTTGGAACTTATGGTCGAAGAGTAAAGCAAATAAAAAAAGAAAAAACATTATAAAGTACAAGGGACACGACTCAATTGCCATTAGAAATGTAAGAGTCAGATTAAGCAGAATAAAACCTTTTACAAAATAAGTAACACCGAAACGACCAACGTGTTGGTGAAATGAGTTTAGATGATTTTACTTTTGTTTAAAAAATGAGATTTCAATAAACTGATTTAACAATAATATGTTATCATGTATGTAACAAACCAAGATATACTGCTACAGGTAATACTGAAAGATTCTGGAGTGAAATAGAAACCAGATTTAATGCCAATGTGGTACTCAGAGATGTGGCGAATCAGTTAAGAGATGAGAGTAATGTTCTGTTAGGGTATATGGGGAGAGGCAGATTTAAATACTTCCTGAATTGGCTACTCCTCATGGCCAAGAATTACATCAACAGGCAGAAACTCTTTTATAACAATGAGCTTGGTGTGAGAGCATTTATTAATGAACTATTCGTCAAATACAAATCCATACAGTATAATGCCATCTTTGTAACAAAATACAAGAACTGGGTAACGAAGGTAAAAAAATACATGTGTGAACTCAAGAAAGTATAATGAACGATGTTATTGTGCTGGAGTGAGAGTGAAAGAAAAAATGAAAACTCCAAAAAAATCATAAAACCAGAGGGACGCGATTTATCTTACTGTTAGAATTGTAAAAGCCACGACGTCAGGATATAATTGAATAAAACCTTTTAAAAAAAAAAAAGATATACTGCTACATACGTGTTAGATAATAGCAAAATATGAACACAAATATATAAAAAGGGTCTGAAAAATGAAAAGAAGCGGATATCACAAAACGGAAAATTATTTTTTTTAAAGAATTATATGTGATCCGTTTTAGGAAAATGTGTCATAAGTCGCAAAATAGGGATTTATTTGATACATAGATTTATATGCCTACAAGAGCTAAACTCTAGCAGAAATAGAACATTTCAATTAAGAGATCTTGTGAAAAAAACACTTTAAAAAATATCATTTTTGCGACTTGTGACTCATTTTCCTGGAACACATCACATACGAAGATAACATCGACTAACCCCTATCAACAGAAGTCCAGGCCAGGTTGAATCCTTTGCCTTGGTCTCTGCTATCAGACTTAAGTCTCACACTGAACTGCTGCTCCCCGGAAGTGAACTTGTATTGGGCAGGAACTGACTGAGTGGTGCCACACAGGAAGTATGTTGCTCTGCCCCACCTGTCGTAGAAGCGAAGGCTGTCACCGCACCGCCCCGCTGGGTTCTTCTTCACATCCATTTTCACTAACTGCACCAGTGGCACCTGGAATACAGGTTAGCAGAGAGAGATTTTTGTTAAATTTAGTATAATTGAGTATGTGAGATTGGTTGCTTTATGCCCTTATAGTAGAGCACCAAGAGGCTCAAAAAGGCTTTATTTTAGAAGTTCAAAATTCAAATTCAAATTCAAAAATCCTTTATTGCTGATCTTTTTTTACAATTGGTCGGTCAATTCTGTGCTTGGCCGGACAGTTATTCCTATGACTGCCGACTTAAGGTTTCGTTTTTGAAAGTTACTGTTACTGTTGAATGTTCAAGAATGTTCGAAACTGAATTCTTAATGCTAACATGGGGATGAGATGAGATCACCCAAAGGGGTAACAAGACATGCCATACATCAAATTAATCCTTAGAATGTGTACAACCAGAATATGCCTGTTGACAGTTGCTCATTTTGGTGCGGGCCGAAAAAAAGTAGGTCAAATCCGAAAACAGGCTGAAATAAAGTTTTTTTAATCAAAAATTCACAGTAATTTATTGAACACATTTTTTTTCATTCTGATTTCACTTTTGAAAGGCAAACATACATACCATTAGGAATAATATAAGTTTGTACCTTTTATTTATTATTATTATTATCGGTTTTTCATCATTTTTGACAAAAAATTGCTAAAAATCATTTCACCCCGTAACTTTACCACCATAAGTCCTCCATTTAATTCACATTTACCTGCCATTTCTTTACTTACAAAATAGAATAAAACTGTTGGCAATGTGGGAAAACCTTTACATTTTTCCTGTGAGTAATATAAGATACATAAATAAGGTATTGATTGAAATAAACTGAAAAATCCAATAAATCGGTCATTTGTCAGTTGAAAGCTGGTCTATTGGGTTTTAAGATAGATCATGAATCACGAACTTCTTTAGTCTGATTCATCTATTGAAGAGCTAACATATGTATCATGAAATAATAAAAATAATAGTTTGTACCCTTATACCCTACTCGCTTGTATATACCTCCCTGCTTTTTTCTTTTTTTTTGTAACATTTCTTTATTCAGGAGTAAACAGTGGCATGTGCCAACTATTAAGCATTTTGCTGACTAGGGTTGAACCCTGTTTCCCGTCAGAACCTGAATGTGATAATGTTAACTACATATCAGCAATTTGAGTGTTAATTGGGGTAACATAATCAACAGTACAATAAATGATGAGGTAATGAGATGAGATGGAGTGATATTTAAAGAGTTTTAAAAAAATTAACTAAAGACAGTACCTTTCCTCTAGGGGCTGTGATGGTCCAGACACAATCTGCATTCGGTCCGTAACTGTTGACGATCAAGACACCGGTCGTGCCTGTCAACCAGTTCCTGGACCTGCCATTACAGGTTGCCGTAGTAACTGCAAGAAACAAATGGGTCAGATCTTCAGAAAATGTATCATTAGCTTCACTCTCAAATAACCCACATATAAGACGGAAATGAGCTTCAAAATGCAGTTTAACATAGCAAAACAGATACTATAAATCAACATGACACCAGATATATACTCAGATATATCCCCGGTATTCACCATTTTTCAGTCCAATTTAGCAGAATTCCCTAAATTTGTAGAGCTGCCAATTGTACAATTTCCGAAAGTCCGACCCAAATACCAATCAGAATAAAATGACATTTGCATATCTCACTGCGCATGTCTGTTACAATGCATGCTGCGATAACATGTATAGTTACATGGAAGAACATTTTTTAAGATAATAATCATTTGGTTTTACAATATTATAGAATTAGAATAGTCTGATTTTATACTAGGCTGGGAGTTGGCTGGTGCCCATTAACAGACCCACATTGGGATAGTGGGTCTGTGGAGAGTATAGGAAAGATGAAGGCTTGTGTTATAGAAACATACATAATACATGAATATTGATATTAGAGCACCGATAAATAGTCCATGCTGAACATCAAATGTTTTCTCTAGATTTTACGCATTAACTCCATGCGAATCAGAATGCAAGATGGCGGACATGCAAATCCCCTGTTGTATACGTTGTCACGAACGATAAATGCCAATATAATATTATACAACATTACATAATTAATTGGCACATATTATCAATAATTATTATATAAGATTATATCACATTATGGGTGTATAAATATTATGTATAAACCTTACAGACTAGTACAAGTCTAGGTAACTAGTTGGATAATATCTCACTAGGTGTCCACCTGGACCTACCCCATAATACGGGAGTTGCATGTCTCACTGCGCATGTCTACTGCAGTGCATGCTGGGATGGATTCTATTGAAATCTGACATACAAATATTTGGCAACATTTTTATCGAAAATTGCAAGAATGTTTTCACCAATATCATAGCTTTTATAAATGACCTATGAAAACCAAATGCATGATGGGAAAGATGGGGACTAGTGTTATGTAAACATGTAAAACACATGGATATTGACATTAGAACATTAATAAACATTCCATGCGGAACATGGCATGTTTTCTATAGTTTTTACACCGTACCATTAGTCCCATAATTCCATGCGAATCTAGATTCAAAATGGCGGCTATGCAAGTCCCCTATTTAGTGGGTTAAACACCAAATCGGTACCACGTGCCTGGTTGGTCAGATCCTAGGATTACATCATTGGTTAACACTACAGTGGACTGACCCAGAAATATACATATTTCTCTCCTATTGGTTTAACATAAGCGACCCCCTGTGGGGTTCCTTATTATTGGTTAATGCTAATTGAGGTAAATTTATGTATGATGATTGGGTAATATTTACGCATGTGCATGCATGCCCACGCATGCACTTGCATGTATGATGATATGCAAGTGCATGTTTCTCCCAATAAAGTGTATGTCTAAACAGGACAAACCTCTACTATCATTATTACACAATATAGGCTATACTTAGCCATGTTTTCACAGGCACTTGAAGACCGGACCAGGATGAAAACTGCGCTCCCAGGATGTATCGCAGAGAGTAAAGTATTAATTGATTTCCCATTATCCACAATTACCATTCATTTGTGATTGTCACAGAAAAATGTGTCTATACAGTCACAAAAGGTGCAATATGAAATGTGCTTCCATTCTCTAAACAAAACGTAGACGTTTATTTTTTAGATTACCTTGATTGCATCACATCTCTTAGTATGTAAAAGCCAAGAAGGCCGGAACAAGCTAAAGATTTTGCAAAAACAAAAATAAAATCATATTTTCTTAATGTTATTTCCACAGGAACCATTTGTAAAAATATTCTCATTCTTAAGGTTTTTGATGGTTGTAATCGCATCAACGCCTGTATCAACTTTTAAAACTGTGTATTGAATATAATTATCTATGTTTCTGAAATCAATTAGTTGCCACATTTAGTCGTGATTTTCCGCCCAGAAATATCGCAAACTTGTTGTCAGGTATTAAATAGCATGTATACAGGCACTTATTTGATTTCATCCAAATTTTATTTGCTTTCCATTTTCACATTTAATTTCAAAATAGTTGATTCTTAAATTCAAGACCTCCAAAAATATACAAAAAAAGGTTACCACTTCCTCCATATGCACCGGTGATAAAAACGAGCAGAAGAAGGGCCGTTGCAACTGGTACGAGGGCACCCATCCTGGCCAATGTTCAACTCTTGATGTCAAAGTTCAAGCGACGCCTCTGTCCAAACAAAGTGCACCCTTTAGTATTTCTTGCTGAAGCCAAATGTGAATCATAGAGGGTATTTGGATAAGCGAAATCTGTGTACATAAGGTTATAAATATGCACATGTCAATGTGGGATCTTTATTATTTCTATGAGTAAACTATAGTCATAGGATTAGGCCATTTTACAAGATTACGAAATTACATTGTTTAACTTGTATGTATCGCAGAGAAAAACAGATAGAGAAGAGTTAGAGCGGAGGGAGAAGAGATAATAAGAGAGAAAGGAGAAGAGGGAGAAGAGAGAAGAGGGAGAAGAGAGAGGCGAGAGAGAGGCAGAAACAGAAAGAGGGAGAGAGAGAAGAGAGAGGGAGAGAGGGAGGGAGAGAGGGGGGAGGGCGAGGGAGAGAGAGGGGGGGAAGAGAGAAGAGGAGAGAGGGAGGAAGAGAGAAGAGAGAGGGAGGAAGAGAGAAGAGAGAAGAGAGAGCAGAGAGATTGCCCTATATATAATATAAAGTATTCTGGACAAAAAGTAGACAGTCAGAGGCTTCATCAACTTATATTTGCACGATTCTAAAAGCCTGTACAATGAACAAGGATCACTACAAAAAATGCTAGAGACGAAGAAAAACAATTGTAACTAAACCCAAAATGCGGAGTAAAACGAACAAATAAATAACAAATAAGAAGAAATAAAGTTAATGCACTTTAAAACAGGCCGCAAATGTTGTTGGGTATAGTGCAGCAAAATACCCTTGCAGATATAATTGACAGTTTGAGGTATAATTGAGAGTTGACACTTGATTATTTGGAGAAAATTGTATCGCCTTCAAAATATTAATGAAATAATTCAAGTTTAAGCTTGAAACTGTTGGAGATGGTCAGAAGATTAGAGGAGGTACGAATGAAATATTTCAAATCTGGGAAAGTTACTCTTAGAAATAAAGATACATAATGCCGAATGAAATTTAATATATAATGTATATTCTAGCCTCACCGAGAACCAGTTTGTATCTCTAAGGACAGGCAAACAGAAAATAAATGAAAAAAAAACAATACTTGTATATTATATTAAATTCAGGAACCCTTCGCCAGAGATTTCCGCGCTAATAAGCTTGGTCGTATTGTAAACCGAGAGGGTACAATAATAAATGTGATGTTTATCAGGATTATGAGTCACAAGTCGCAAAAGAAGGATTTTGAGATATCCATCATATTCGAAAAGATCAGAACAAGCCAATTCTAATGATTGTAAACATTAGGACAGCTAATACATATTTCTATATTTTAAGTATGATATTTTGATTTTTGAAAAAGAAAATTGCAATATCTCTGGATGGACAAATTACTTGTAAATTGGCTAAATATACTCTATAGGATGAGCTACGAAATGCATGGATATATTTCATACACAATCTTGAAATTTGATTCATGTATTTATACGATTCAGAGCGTTAGATACTCCAAGAATCAGAACATTCCTACAAAGAGATCTTGTGAATACAACCCTTTGAGAAATATCAATTTTGCGACTTGTGACTCATTTTTCTGAAACATCTCACAAATTTCTGCAAATAAATGAATAAAAGATATGTTGCAGTAGAGAAAATCGGTCTCCTACCTTTCTCCCGTCTGCTCCAGGGTCGAGTGGTGGGGCCTAGCATTCTGGTGTAACTTATATCCACCGAGGGCGCACCTTGTGTTACTTCCGGTTGGGGAATTCCGGGTGCAGTTCGATGGCCTGGAACTGTAGCACAACGTTCTGCAAAGAAATAGTATTGGCCTTTAACGAAATACAAAAAAAAAATACAAAAAAAAAATAAAGGATTTTTATAGACTGGCCTGAGGTGACAGCAAACACACCTTGCTATATATTGGTAAAATCGCCAGAAAATGTACAATTTGTCTTCACCAATCCTATCAAATAACGCAAATTTAAGACAAAAATCTGGTTCAAAGTACATATGAAAACAATACAGAATACACTCAGATATACTCAGTATTTATCATTTTTCGCTTTAATTTAGCAGAATTAGGGAGATGTGCAGAACTGTAGATGTTTTCTTTTTGAAAATCTGACCAATATTGATATTTGTTTCCAAAAGTATGTATTATGCTGGGTTTTCCCTTGACTTTCATATATGTGTCCGTACGTTGTAGACTCTCCCTCGCATGTCTTGTCATAATCCCCTCCTCTCATTGCCTCTCCTCTACCACTCTCCTTTTCATGTGCTTGTTTGTCTCTCTCTCTCTCTCTCCCTCTCTCTCTCTGCCAATCCCCCTTTCTGATGTGTTCCAGGAAAATGAGTCACAAGTTGCAAAATTGATATTTTTTAAAGTGTTTTTTTCTCAAGATCTCTTTATTGAACTTGTCTGCTTCTTAGAGGGTTTAGCACTAATAGTCATATGAATCCATGTAACAAATTCCATATAAATCCACATCTTGTGACTTGTGACTCATTTTCCTAAAACGGTCCCATTATATATTACTCTTACCAACTTGTATTTAGTATCTAGTGTTATAAGTGCCAGGAATTATAATCATGTTTCCCACAACAGATACAATAGTGGTTATAATAGCCGTGTGAGGCCATTTGAAGCCCTCACAATATATGCCCTAATATTGCTATAGAAATGAAGTTCTTCATCAGGCAATTTCTTTTCCCAACTTCTCTTTTTTTACATGAATAATCTCTAAACTTATTATTTGTGATTTGATATAAGTAGTCTTAACAATATGTACGTTACATAAGGTTCTGTGTGCGACTGTTTATTCTTTTGCAAATACAGTTTTCATAATGTAAATGATTATTAAGGAGGCATAAGTCATATATAATGTCTTCCTTATTTGACACGGCTCAAATTTTTTTTAATTCAATACCGGAAGGTTCCTGGTCCATATACATAGTGACATCACCTGGAAGTGAATTTCAACTCAATAATATTTTCATAAAATATTGTGTGTTTTATAGAAGCTAATATGTGTGATTCTCAGGGAATCTGGTGCCAGGTGTGTCAGGTTAGCTAACCAATGGGAGTAATGTTTAATACATGAAATATTCATAAGGTTTATATGGGTCAGACTTTCAGAAAATGTACAATTCAACTTTTTCAACTTTCAACAATATTTGGTACCTATAGGTAACAAATATTGAACTTATATGTTTCGACTTGTCACCATAGATATTCCAAGATACAAATGTCCACCCCCGACTAATCAATCACCTACCATCTCATTATCATTATTCTCATTATTTGTTTTTTTTCTCAAATGAAATTTGTATGATGAAATAGTTAGTCACACACACTATTATGTCCAAAAGAAATACTCAATAATTCAGGGTACAGAGGAAGATCGGATCCGATCCGAGTGTAATTAAGTTCGGCCGTTGCCGTCTCATTAACCTGAAATAAAATCGTCCACAAAAAAACTTCAATTGTACCTATCCTCTCAAACACCCCAAATTTCAGACAGAAACAAAGTTCAAAATACAGTTCAACCTAACCAAACAGATTGCTAGAATCAATGCAATGACGAATATACCCGCATTTACCAAGTATTGACCAAATTGCAGCCTAATTTAGCAGAATTTACTAAAGATGTATAGCTGCCAATTGTTCATTTCCTGAAAATCTGACCCAAATAAAATAATTCATATTTAATAATGATTTACGTCATGTTGCATAACCTTATATAATCATATTTAGAAATTTAATCATGGAATTATGAGTATGACTAAGCATATAATATAGTGTGGAAATAACTAAAACTATTTTTGACTAGGAATGATTAAAGCATTCAGATCTGACATGTGTATATCTTATAATGTGCCAAAATATTGATGAATACAGTCTTATAAGTCATAATAGCAGTATATTTGGTAGGATATGCCTTCGTTATAATAGCTGCGAATGCTGATCTTGTCACTGCAGATTGTATTTCCATGGCAATAATCATAAATAATCCCGTGTGAGCTCATATCTCGATGAATTTACTTCATTCAATTAACTAAATTATTTATCAAATTAACTTAATTAACTGGCATTGTATAATGATTGTCATTTTCCGATGATATTTTGGTCTTTTTTCACGAATTTATTTCCTGATGCTTTTGCAAAGTGATTATTCTCATTTCAAGAAGAAATGAATTTACTTTCAATACATCTACGATAGATTTATAAGGTAACGGTTGGAAGAGCTGGGATTTTCCCAGAGGCCTGTCGACCTATTTGTCTACACCTCCTGCATTATTTGGACAAATATAACATTATTCTATTCTATTCTATACGTGATAAAGATCAGGAAAATTTAAATTGCCGATACATCACGATCCCAACCGATCATCTACAGTGTCAATCAAATCATATCATATGCTGTACAAATATACTCAAAATAATGAAAATGTTTTGTTGGGTTCACAAATATGAAATATGAATATTTTTATTACATCAACTATATTGCACCGCTCAATAAATATATTGAAGTTATTTAGATATCTGTACCAACCTACATTTCTACCATATATATTTGTATGCAATCTTTATTGAAAGTTAAAGCTGATAAATGAATGCATAAATTATTATTTTTCTTCTTTCCTACATACCCAAGAATACACAATGCTTTTATCTTAGAGCATGTTTTTGATATCTAATCATATTGACTAATATTAATGATTATTTATAATATTATTTGCCAGTTATATATCCGTAATCGCAGGCCTTTTCCTAAAAGAAGTACAAACATATATCCTATAACTAGGATACTACACGGTCGATGTGTAATAGAATGTTGACACATATACTTGTATAAACATGACGTATCTGTGTGATCCTTGTTTTTCTACATGCCTCCATTGTACAATGTGTTGGCTGCACGCACTTTATTAGCTCTCTCTATCCATGTCTCTCTCACCTACTGTCCCCCCTCTCCTTTCTCCCTGTCTCTCCTCTCTATATCTCTTTCTTTCTCTCTCACTCTGTCTGTCCCTGTCTCCTTCTCTCTCCTCCACCCTCCCCCTCCTTTCCTCTCTCTCTCACCGCTCTCTCCCTCTCTCTCCCCTACCCTCTCCTTCCTTTCCTCTCTCTCTCCCTCTCTCTGTCCTACCCTCTGCCCTACCCTCTCCCTTCTTTCGTCTCTCCCTCTCTCCCCCTCTCTCTCTCCCTCTCCCTCTCTGTCCCTCTCTCTCACCTCTCATTCTCTCTCCCCTTCTCTCCCTCGCTCCCTCTATTTCCTTCTATGTTATTCTCTCTCTCCTTTCGGAGTTTCCCCCTTTCCTTCTATTTCTACTTCTCCCTCTCTGCCTCTGTCCTTAAATTCTCTAGTTTTCTCTCTCCTTTCCCGACCTCTCTCCCTCTCTCATCCTCTCTCTCTCCCACACACAATCTCACTGTGTCTCTCTGTCCTTCTCTCTCGTTCTCTCTCCATATAATTGGTCTAAGCATTTACGTGTTGTGTGCATACAAATAGTGTTTGTTTATCATTGAACTCATTAGGCAAATACGTATATCTCTTCATTGTTTTACAATAGAATTTCATGAAAAGAAGTAAATACAGTCAGACAATAGAGTTATTTTACTTATTTTAATTCTCATCTGACCAAACTGAGTTTTCTATTGTGTATCTTTGGGACTCTTTTGAGTCAATAATTTGGTAGGCCTCCGTCGGAAGCTTGGTCCACGAATATGATATAATATTTTAGTATTTGATTAGATAGTCCCTAATGGTATACTGTCATATAGGACGGATATATTGTTTACCCTTGGCTGAGACATCTGGGTCAGATCTTAAAAAAATGTACAATTCACCTTCACTAGTTCTCTCAAATAACCCATATCTAATACAGCAATGAGCTTCAAAATGCAGTTTAATATAACAGAAATACCATAAATCAACGCGACACGAAATATACTCAGATATACCTGGTATTTATCATTTTCCAACCTAATTTAGCAAAAATCCCTAAATTTGTAGAGCTGCTAATTGTGCATTTTCCGAAAATCTGACCCATCTAGACCAGGAGTTGTCTCAATCCTGGTCCCTCGGAGTGTGTCTGGGGGGGTTTGTGTGTGGGGGGGGGGGGGAGGGGGCGGGGGGGGAGGGGAATAGGGGTTAGTGGGGTGAACATTTGATATTGCTACAAGCTACAACAAGAGCTTATACAAACATCACAACTCAGGTCATACAAACACTTTGGCACCGGATCCAGGAAAATCTTTTTTATGCTCATTTTATTTGACAATATTCCATAACGTGATTGCCAATATGGGTGATATCTCCAGAAAATGTACAATTTGTCTTCACCAATCCTATCAAATAACGCAAATGTAAATTTGGTTCAAAATACATTTCAACACAACCAGACAGATGTATTGAATGAATACAATACAGAATACATTCAGATATACTCAGTATTTATCATTTTTCACTGTAATATAGCACAATTATTTTATTTCCATTTTGTTATACAGATAGCGATAAAAGGTTTCACATGGAAATGTTTGTTTCTCTCTGTCCCAGACAGCTCTTCCAAACAAACCTTCTGTAACTACATCTCTAACTACACGTTTATAAAATAAGGTGAAGTAAAATATTTCGACTCTCGTACAGTGTACATCACTTCATTCCTTGTTTTGAAGGGCTATGTACCCTTGCAGTTTGTATAGTTTATGATGACCTTAGAACACACGGATATATTCGATACACTGTCTGCACATGTCCACATTGTATGTAGGGTCATCCAGGGTTGTCAGATACACAACGTGGAGGAGGATATTTAGAGCAGTGATTCCTAATAGGAGATTTGCATGTCTCACTGCACATGTCTACTGCAGCGCATGCTGGGATGGATTCTGATGAAATCAGACATATAAATATTAGCAAGATTTTTATCGAAAATTGCAAGAATGTTTGCACCTACATCGTAGCTTTTATAAATGATCTATGAAAACCAAATGCATGATGGGAAAGATGGGGACTTGTGTCATGGAAACATGTATATATGACACATGGATATTGACATTAGAACATTGATAATTATTCCATGGACATGGCATGTTTTCAATAGATGTTTCCCTGTACCATTAGTCCCATAACTCAATGTGAATCAAGATTCAAAATGGCGGCTATGCAACTCCTCTATTCACTTAGATGTAGATTGTAGATGTTCTGGTGATTCCACCCTTATGCTCCTCCTACTGGAGACAGGTCCGCAGGGGAGTTTCGGGAAAACAGGGAGAGGATATAACTTTTTGTTACGCTTGTTTATACACCGTCACTGTCCCGGTCATATATTTATCAGACTGAGGGAAATGGAGTCCAATATTTTGTATTTAGATATTTTTAATCAACCACATACATTTCGCGAAGGTGCAATATACTCAGTAGAAAAGTATCGGTTTAAATGTACAGAAATAAGAATGTTGTCTAAGAGACAAAGAATGCATGGTATATATATAAATCTAATCGAGGCCAATTTAATTCAAATAAGTGATATATTATTAATATTAATGATATAATTAGAAATAAAAATGCAGTGCAATGCAATGCATAAGAAAACTGATCTTTTCAACAATCAACTCATTTTTAAAAAATCAGTCTAGGCTCAGAGCCTCTCAAATAAGCATAATCATGGTATGTCAGTGATTGGACGCCTACTGCGCTAATGACTTTTCCGGCCATACAACAGTAGGCTGTTTTTATTGGATTCTTTACATGCGCATCTTGCGGTTTGGAGCGAGAGGCTTTCCCTCAGTTTTGAGGAACTATCTCAACTCTGAGCCTAGACTGCATTCAGGACACCTAGGATTGATCGTTTTTCTTCTCAGGATTTTCCTGAGAAGTAGGAGGTTGATACCCATTATGTCAATCATCTTTATCGTTTCAATCCAACATAAATGTGTTAGCTGATTGTGGGGTAACAATCAGTGTGAAATCATCTGTCTGATCAGTTTGCATGTTTGCAGAAGGCTTATCTACTCCACCCATGTACCACCCATTTCTCACCTCCACCACTCCACCCTGCCCCCCTCTGGTTATTACATAATAAGACAAACCAGGCCTGCCCCTCACCAAGTCATGGTTGGTTGTCCCCTCCCTCCCTTGCCTTCCAGCTCCCTCCCTCCCTCCCTCCCTCCCTTGCCTTTCACCCATTACCCCCATCTCTCTTTCTCTCTCTCACTCTGAGTGCTGTTTTAGTGCATTCAATTTTAGAGAGATATGCACATACAAAATTTCTTACTTTTAATGTCCTGAAAAAACAAAAATCATAATTACTTTAAGAGACCTTAATACTGACCTCAGGAACCCTGTATAAGACAGTATATGTGATGTGTCACAGAAAAATGAGTCACAAGTTGCAAAAATTTTATTTTGAGATTTGCCCCCTGTTGTGCACAATCAGCTCACAGGTTGCAGACTTAACGACTTATCATGCATGACAGCTGCAGAAATAAGAGTAGACTTAAAGTTCAAAGTAAATGTGCCAAGACTTGAATTGAATAAAGTTATTTCACACAGGTTAATTGAATAAAAGTAAATCTTAAAAAAAAACTTTCTAAATTTTACAAGAAAGTTACAAACTATTTAGCCTAGCCTAGCTACTACTTTTTTGTTTTAACAACACTTTATTTTTATACCAACGACCTTTTTTTCCGACCACCTTTTTTTCCGACCACCTTTTTTTCCGACCAACTTTTTCTCCGACCAACTTTTTTTACGACCAACTTTTTTACGACCGACTTTTTTTACGACCAACTTTTTTTTCAGACTTAACTTTTTTTCAACTAACATCTATCTATCAATATGATTGATACAAAACTGATTCCAGTTTTTAAATTACTGAAATCCACATGCATTGAACAAACACATATTGAATTTGGAACAAATTTTGCGCTTTTAATTACAATTTTGACTATATTTAACTGAAAAAAAATCTGTATTTCAGGACGCCCTCACAAAAAAACTAGAGTGAAAACTATATTTTTTTCTTTTATAACAAAGAAGACACTCCCAGGCAGTATATATTACAGTTTGAAAAAAATCTATATCTGGGTTCTTGGTGAGAAATATTAATATGTTTTGAAAAGTCATCATCTTCCATAGCAACCAATAGTAAAAGGGTCAAAATGTTTGCCACCCCATATTTCAGTATGTCTTGACATCGCGCACAAATAATTGATCCTGAGAAGTCGTTTCCTTTGGAAACGCAGGGTATAAACATTAAGTTAAACTGATTATAAAGTTAAATAGAAAAATAGTTGATTAAATCATTAGTAAACTTAATAATTAGTAAACTTATAACTTGTTCATAACCTAATAGTATAACCTAATAATAGATTTTGACACAATTATTTCAAATTAAATTCATGCTGCTAGGCAACAAAAAAATGAGAATATTCAAACAAACAGTGGAATAAGTGAGCAAATCACATTGAAAAATATCAATGTTGCGACTTGTGCCTCATTTAGGACTGGCTGGAAGACTTATTTGTAGGTCTATGCTCGAGCCCTTTTCTGTATCATTTTGATTGATGATGAAATTCAATATATAATATATATATTTCCCTGTACCTTATGACATAAGAAAAAAAGCATATCAACCGATGCTCCACTCCGTGTAATATCTAAATACATCTGGGTAATGGCTATCATTCATCATGAAACGATATTAAAAGGAAAGAAAAGAAGGTTTCAGTCGTTTCCACCCTGAAGAAGGCACATTTCACTGGGTTTGGCCATGTATAGGCCTACACATCTAAAGTAGATATAAAGGATGAACCATGACAATGTGAAATGGCTCCAATCGTTCAGTCTTTTTTAATACTCAATTCAATTCAATTCAAGAATTCTTTATTGCTGAAGGTGTTTTTACAATAAGGTGGTCCAACATTCTAAATAAACAGTTAAATATACATTTATTGTGGTCTGATTACGCGCGTGGACCGAGCAGAAAAGCCATATCCCTACATGTAGACTAGTGCCACCACCTGACATAGAATGACTGAACTAATGGATCGATATAGTTGACGATATTTCCACCAGGTGACGCCAGTGCCAATAACATTTTTGACTATGAGGGTGACGTCGTATGTAGATGTAAAATTGTGCTTCGGGGTGGAATAGCTGAAAGATTGTGTTACTTCAAATCGCTCAAACTAATATTATTTTATTTAGTATTTGTATACAGCAAATCTTGAGCAATTGAGTTGAAATTGAATTGAAAAATACATTTATTTTCTTGCCATCGCCTCAAGCATAGAAGTGTAATAGGGGAGTTGTAGGGCTCCACTAAACCAAGTTTCCCATGCGACCTGCTAACCGCCTGCAATATGCTACAAAATAATTACGCAGAGGTAAAAAAGACAATCAACTACATTCGTTCGAGTGAAGATCAATCCTTTCATTGGCGTTTTGCCAAAGATTATGAACGCGGTCTCAAATAAAAAGAATAACCTTGTTGTGAACCAGTGCATGACCTTGAACCATCTGTACCTCTTCCACTAATAGGTCGGCTCCACCGAAGTGTAATCCAAGCAAGAAATACTTCATGTATTCAATATAATACTGATTATCTAACAAGTGTGTAACCTAAGCTACTAAAACCACCGAGTTAGTTAAGTGATGTTATATGTGTATTTACTAATCTACAAAGGGATATTTTAAAGACATATTGTGCATTGTTCCAAAAATACTTCCGGTGGCAGTATATTCAATTTGTGTAGGGCAGTTACCATCCAATTTGCTGATACCTTGTTTAACCAAATACAAATTCAATATATATCTAGGAGATTATTGAATATAAACTCATTAATCTATTCTGTGTTAATCTATTCTGTGTTAATCTATTTCTCCGGTCTGGTTTTGTCCCTAAATTGCCCTCTTAACGGACAATCCTACCAGCGGATAGAGTCTGTGGTCAACCCTGAAAGGACTTGGAAGGTTGTGGTGAGGAGGGCAGAGACTTATGGCATGTGATAGAGGACGAGCGATAGCGAGTTCATGATGTGTTGCAGGCAAATCAATTGTCTGACTCTCCTCACTAAAAATGAGGTGAAAACTGATCAGTGGATCAGACCCTTAAGTCAGAAGATAAAGGCAGACGAGTCTGATGTATTTAATACTGATGTGTGCAGCACCACTAATCAGACCTCATCAATGGATAAGTTCAGGAGTCTATCATGGACGTCTACATCATCCTACAATATGTACTTCTTCTATCATATCTGAAACTGACTCATTCCTTATGTAAGTCTTACTTTATGTCATAAGCAGTCGTTTATTAAACAGGTGGAAAGGCTTAAATGTGGTTTTCCTTTGTATATGCTTGTTTCTTATATGGGTCATGTCGGCAAATGTGTAGCCTACATAAAACATGATTTTTTTTATTTAATTCTTCAATAGCTGTACATCTACTAGATCTCGCCATATCATCGTCAGTGCCCTATTACCTTACCGTACCATTTTTAAATTCTGCATTATGTTATAATAATATTCAATTGATATAGTTGTGACATGTATACATGTTTATACATTATTGTTATTTTTATTGCTCACTATTTTAGCATAAACATACTGTCATAAAATAATATTGATTACAGTTATAGATCTGTGATGTCACGGTCATAAAGCATATTTGCAAATGTTAAGAGTCAGTTTTTGAGTGATAATGTGGTTTGGAGCCTTAAGTATATCTACCTGATATATCTACATGGCATATCCTAGCATATATTTCCATTAGTTAATTATAAATAATTAATTATTTATAATTAATTAATAATTATAATTATTCATTAATTGATTACAAATAACTAATCAATACTTCTATCAGTCATTGGATTAATGAATGAATCTTTGTTTTTAAATGTGCAGGCCCGAAATGGAGGTTATTAATCTTTTTAGTCGCTGCCTATGGTTGGTTTAGCCCCTGAACTGTTCAAGGTAGTGTTTTCTAGTATAAGAAACTTGTTCTCATGTTCAATCATTGGAGAAGCTGTCAATAAAATCTTTAAAAGAAAATTAAAAAAACGAAAGTAAATTGCCGGCAGTCATGATGGTAGGGCGCAGCTAAATTCTAGAGTTCATATTAGGCCGCCCGGTTGATATTTCGCAACAATTTCGGTCGCTGAACAATTAGCTTTTAGGGCTAAAAGGTTTATGTTAATAAGTTGTGAAACTGGTGTTTACTTCTTTGTCCCCAGGTCGGTCGGTAGATACAGATTTAAATACAGTATTCTCAATAATGCAGAATTTCCCCTTACAATGTCACTGGGGTTTTTCCTATGTCAGTGGTACATGGGGAATACATGAATCATAGACATGTAAACAGGACAACTTGAGGCATGCACTGTTACCACAGAGGAGGCTGTCCTCTACTCCTTTACTTCTAAACTACCAAAGCTAATTTCAGTTAGGATTTGAAACAGCTGGTGTCTTGTGAAATAAAAGATACATTATTACTCCAGGAAGGGCAGTACTATTTTCACTCTGATCCAAGTATTATGGGTCCATTCTGAAATCTTAACAGGTATATAAATTGAGTTATTTTGTGTATAAATATGTTTATTCAGGAATTAATAATTATAAACTCTGGGATCTGATCTGAAAGCCCCACCGCCGCTCCCTCCGTGAGTTTGCCATGCCATAGACATTTTTTTTTTTTTTTTTTTTTTTTTTTGGGGGGGGGGGGGGGGGGGACATGTCTCCCCTGTCCCCCCCGGTTCCGACGCCCCTGTTTCATTAGGGAAGAGGGGTTTCTATGACTCAGTGTCAGAGACTGAGTGTGAGTGTCAGAGTCCAAAATGTCAGAAGTGCGACAGTAAGTGTGAATGCCAGGTGAGTGTGCCCTGTTGTGGCTTCATTGTGTTGCGATATTTTATGGTTGTTGTGTGCGTGGATTTGGTTTGTACTATTATTTGTGATAGAACTGTTAAGAAATTTAGGTTATAGAGATGAATATGTGAGATTCTCAAATAAATACAATTATGGACCGTAATAATGGACCATGGACCATGGCTCCCAACGATGCACTACTGACCAGGTGTAAAAGACACAGTTATGATGCACTCAGTAGGGCACTTTCATTGCTCTAGACCAGGTGTGCTTGTGCAGATATTATTGTTACGAATATATGAATAGACAAACAAAATGAATGATATTATCATAGCAAACCTTATTTACATCCCGTTCTTCATATGCAAACTATAGACTATAATGTTAAATTTCAGACTCACTAATGCAACCTTCAATATAAACATCCTCACTAACTCTATCAAAACCGAATGATCACTAATATGCGCAGAATACATGAGTCATGGAGGGAGGGGCAATGGCAACTCTAGCTGTATTGTAAAGAATTTCATTCTGTAGGTTGAGATCTGACCCAATTAGCCTCTGGTCATGGTCAGACCATGCACGCCACATGTGGTCTGACTAGGAGGGGTAAGATGAGCTAAGCAGAGCTGACCTCCACCCAACTCCACCTAACCACTGTATCCACTGCTCTGGGTTAATAAGAGGGAGGGGGGGGGAGGGTAAGAGGGAGGGGGGGGGGCAGGCACCAGCCTCTGGGATCTATGAGTTAGGGGTGGGAGGGGGGAGGCTGAGGGAAGGATCCAACCTTGCATGTGCCCAGCTCATGATCCTTGCATGGGGAGCAGAGGTCAGCGCATGGACAAGAAGGATCCTCTCTCTCTCTCACCCAATTAGAGAAGGGATAGGGCAGTGGAATAATTCCTGGAGCTCATTTCATGCATTAATTAAGGGTTTGGCTGAGTATAAATAAATGGAAGGGGGAAGCCTCAGGCACTCTCTGAGTCACTCCTGCCTCGTCTGAACCTGACAAACTTCAACTACATCCGACTTCTTGTCTACTTCCTACAACACTGAACCTATGGGCAAATACCATTAGATTTCTTACAGTATAGCAGTGACGAGGTTGTCTTGCAAACCTAATGAGTGTTGGTTAGCGGTTGTGTTGATGGCTATCCTCTCTTCTTGGGCGTGAGCAATAAAGTACCGAGAGAGAAAGAGTTAGTGAGGACAGTACTTGAATCTTTGTGTTTGTGAAAGTATCTAAGTTTCCCCATAGTCGCTTAAGATAGTATTGCAGACACTACAGATGTATATTTTTACCTATTTCTTTCTATCATTTACTTTAAAACTTTAGTCAACATTCTGTTTTTGTACGAAACAGTGGATTTGGGAAAAATGTTCCCTGGTAAAAAGCATTTTTTGTTTGTTATGAATACCAAAAAAATGTTTTCCCCCTTTTGTAGGTTATGAAGAGGTGAGAGAAATGATGGAGGGGAAGGAACGCATTGGGACACAACTGAAGTGTAATACTAGCCAGGTATTAGCACCAAGGTGGAACACATCTCCACTATACAGTTATCCATACAATAGGTCAATAAACCACCTCGTGGGAGGTTCTACTTTTGTAATCACACAGGACCAGCTACCTCAGGGATTCTCTAAGATTGATTATGCTGATGTCTTACGCTGTGTCCATGGTAAGTGTGAATTTAAAGAAATCTTTACTTGATGCATTGGTAGTCTTCTGGGTGGTAGGAGATATTTGTGACCAGTTGGAATACAGTACTTAGAGCATTGGAATGTAAACACAAAGGTCTCGGGGTTTGGTTCCCTGTCTTGGTAAGGGTCACTACACATTACAAGTTGATGATGCACCCTATCTCACAAGGGCCTGTAGGTCATTTGCCCTTGCATCATTGCTTGTTATATTGCTGCCATGAAATCAAGTGACTTGTGTAATCTATAGTTCATTTTTGGAAAGATGAAACAGGATATATATAGGTGATAATACCGAGGTATCCATAGCCTAATTTTAAAACGTTGGGGTATTCATATCTGGGGATAAATAAAAAAGAACTGGGCCAAATAATTAATGTTTTCCCAAAGTTACAGAACAGAAACTAAGTGAAACCCATTTTTTTTACCAGGATTAGTTGAGAACACAACTTCAATGATTTTGTATTATAACCACTGACACTCTACCCGGCCCCGGGACCAACATGTTTTGAGTTAGCCTGATTAAGACATGACACAAATTTTGAATTGGCATAGATAAGGTGTCCTTGCTGTGATTGGGTGGAAGCAAGTTATCTAGGTTAGGTCAGTGTAAGGTCTCATGTATGCAACACTAATTTGTGTTGGACTAGAGAGGGTGCAACAATTATGATTCCTAACTGGACTCTTCCCTAAGACAGTCCATGAATGGGGAGAAGTAATCTTGCACTAGGGCTCTACAAACAACAGCAGTCTTAGGGACGAGGGATAGTCTAATATTTCACATACTCTTTTATTCTACATTGAAATAATATTAGATAATATAAATTCTGAATCTACTGTTTCTGTTGCTTTTTCAGAAGATCATGTATCAAGACTGTGTAATATGGGAGACAATGGGCAACTACTCATCAATCATACAAAGTCTGGTTTTATCCGAGGATGTAAAGAAATTGAAAGATTGTCATGTCCTGAGAATAGGTGTGACTTCACAATACAAGGAGGAACTGGAACTGTCATATACACACAAATATATCATGTTGATCCAAAGACTAAAGAGAATCTCTTCTTGTATAACAATAACAGTTATACAGTAGTTGACATGAAAAATAAACAGAGAGAATATTTGACTTTTGCTATAAAGCCAGAGATAATGAAACCATTCTTCCTCATAGGATTTGAAGGTAGAGTATATCTTAATTGTGATTATACAAAGAATCAAGATGTATGGAACCGATATACAAAATATGCAAAACATCTACTTGCTGGCCTCTGTAGTTCAGTGGTTAGAGCATGTTGATAGGCTGAATAAAATTTGTTGTAAAAAAAAAAAAATCTATAGATTCCAGGGGCTTTTCACAATCTGCCCCTGCCCGAGAAACATGTTTGGTTAGACTCTCAAATCTGATGTAGTATTTATCTTCCATGTTTCCTCAAAATTACTGTTGAATATAAAGAACCTATTTAGAATTCACAAATATGACTTATCTTCTACATTTCAGAATTTAATGATTACTTCGAAATTAAAAAGCTAGGAGATGGCTAGATCAAATATTGATGCTCTTGAGACCTTAAATCAACATGGCCTGTTCTTATGATCAACAAATTGACATGGGCATCCAGTGACAAACAGCAGAACCATTTTCTTAGCCTGACAAATCAACAAAGACGTTAATAGTCCTTAGCGACAAAAATTGGCCATTTTACGAAAATGAAGTGACAAATGATGAAAGAAGTTTTGACAATTGCTGTTTCTTGGTAGCAACAAGAGAAATTAGACACCCTCCTCTATTATTTTTTTTTTGAAAGCCTTAATATTATTGATCAGGGCTGGTAGATTTGCTAGTTACATGGAAGTAATACAAACTGCCCTTAAGACACTCAAATTATCTTATCATCGTCCATGTTTCGCCAAAATTTCTGTTAACTTAATGAATAATTTCTAGGCAATGTAGAAACATGACTTATGTGACATGTTCTATGCCCCGGCACAGAAAAAACACCTAGACAGGCTACAATCTATACAAAACTCATTTCTAAGGCTAGCATACAACAAGAAAAAATCTGATAGTGTCATGGAAGTCCACTCAGAGATAAAGGTGGAATATCTCAATGAGAGGAGAGAATCACACCTTCTCCACCTAGCATATGAGATGAGTCGTGACAAAAGATACCTTGATGACAGAAAAATCAATCTGCGAAGTCTGGCAAAGAGTAAAGTCTTGAAAATACCAATGACAAAAACAGAGAGGATCAGAAAATCTTTTATTGTACAAGCCCCAACCCTTTTCAATAAAATCCCAACAGCTGGGAGAAACTGCCCAACTTTAATTAAATTCAAAACATACCTTGAAGAAAACTTCCTCTCCTACGGGGGATGATGGAGAGACCCCAACCCCAACATGAATCTCTATTAGGGCAGGCCATAAAGGTGTTAACAAAACTAGTCAAGAGAATATATGTTATATATTATATATCTATGTTTATACAAATGTGAAGGATGTAGACATGAAGCAGGGCCAGTGTTCGCCAGAATGCTACCCCACACACGTCTAGACCCTCTAGTCCGCAAAATAATATGAAAGGATGTATAAAATCAGCAGTCAATGCAGTGTTCACAAGAATGCCAGGACCTAGCTGAACCTGAAAATGGGATAGATTACCTATAAAAACACACAGCCCATCTTTCTTTTGTCTTAGTATCCACCAAACTTAACATATATAACCCAAATTAAACAAGGACAAAGTCCAAAAAGCATTTACAAGGAAACCCATAGTATGGGTCCCACCTTGATAAAGTTATAGCTAGTGCATCCCATTGCAATAGAGTAGGTAACTAGTCACTTTATACCACTATATCTATAAAATGTAAATTAAAACTCTAGTCTAAGGGTCCCTCTGGAAGAGCTATGGCTGCCATAGAAGAGGGAGGACCCATTTGCGGTGTAACTTATCGTATATCTATTATCATGTACTGTTTTCAGGAAATAAACAATATATATACATACATACATACTTATCTACTTATCCTCTACATTATAGTATTTACTGAAGGAGAAGGTGTTCCAGACCTCAGTGAATGGAGACACAATGATACATGGAGGAGGAAGCAGCTGTTTGATGATCCCCTGCCAACCAAACCTTGCCAACCTAGTGGAACTGACATGGCAACTGGTTCTCCACCTAATAACACAGGTACAAGAATGTTTTATTTATTTTTATTTCCAAAACAATTGTTTGTCTTAAACCGATGAAGGCTAGCTGAACAGTAGTGGCAACTGCTTTGTTTGAGTTGTTACTAGGAATAGAGGCTAGTGGTACACATATTTATACCTGTCTTTGTATATAAATACATACCATATTTGTATACTACAATATACCTGTCTGCAATGGTTGAGTGCTCCAAAAGGGGTCAGTCAAGCGCATGTCCTGAATAATAATTTCTAAATCTGTTTTCCGAAGCATATGAAGTTTCTAGAGTTTTCACGAGGTCTGGATTTAATGATAGCTGTCACTTTGATAGGAGCAGGCAATAGAAAGGTGGCAAGAAGATTAGAATACATTGGACCACAGCTCCTTCCTTTAGTTTTGTTTTGTAGGTGTTGCAGTGGCACTTGGACTAGTTGCTGTATTTCTCATGCTCGGCTGTGTAGCCATAGCTGTATTGATGTGGAAAAGGTAATTCTAACATTAAGGTTTTTGCATGTCCGCCATTTTGAACTTTGGTTTGTATGGAATTATACATACATACCAAAGCAATCCTCGTATTCTGTTAACCTATTTGTTTTTGTATTTTCTAATGGCTTTATATTTGCTATTATACTGATTTGATAATGAATGTCATTTCCAACAAAAGTTGGAAAACCTATACAAATACTGTGCTGAAAATGGTGTACTCTAGTCTTGATTCTGAAATAAAATATATCAATAATAATATTAATTCTACAGAGGACACTGCCAGAAGCATCTTGGGAGGCCCTCATCCCCCTCTCCTCCAACTTCAGCGGTTGCTAAGGCAACAGTATCATCTCAAGAACCAGAACCATCTCCAGCGTCTAACAGATTAGAAAGTGAACCAGTGTACGCCCAGCCCAACCGCCGTACCATACCCAAAGTTGCTGATCAGAAAGAAAGGCATATCAGGACATCAAGTATTTCATCCACTTCATCAACAGACTCTGATTTCACTTCGATACCACGCCTTCCGCCTAGACCACGCCCTCCACCTCCTAATATGGAAGTCAAAGATCCAGAGGAGCCGGCGGAAAATTTGAATGCTACTGTTTTGGATGTAGAAATAGAGGCACCGATGGGGCAGGAGGCAAGAACGCCAACTTAGGATTCTTTGGTATAAATATGTGATGTTGTAGAAAATGTAAAAACTTCAGTGAGGCACCTAGCTGCTCTATCTGAACTGAAACATAGCAATCTTGTTCAGTAATCTTCAATGTGTTACCAATAAATGAAGCAATATGAGTACAGATTTCTAGACTGTAACTTAAAGATATTCTTGTATTTCTAAGGTCACCCTCTAGAGTATATTTACCGGTAGGTTATTTACTAATAAATGTCCACCCAGAAATATTTCCAACCTTTTAATGAGAAAATCATATACAATTTAGAAATACCTTTTAGATTTCATGAATATGAACATCGTTGGAATCCACTTAATCCCATCTTTTGAAGTATGATGTCAAAATCCTTTTTTTTTCGACTTGTGACTCATTTCCTTACAATATATCACATATAAAACGAGTGATTTTAATTATACTCATGTTACATTGTCCTTCCATTGTGTTAGTCTGACACCCTTGGGAGACATTAGGAAGATTTAGTGCACCCTATGAAATTCACATTGTTAACATATGTTTTATGAGGACTACATCATCACTTAGTATGCTATTCTTGGCGTGATTTATGTCAATGGGCAAATTAGGGTAAATTAGTTTGAGGATTCTGTTGATTTCTTTTTGCTACAAGGGTTCTTAAATTTCTTCCTTTGTATTTGGAGCACCCCCCTCCATCCTTTCTTATGATGACTTCACTTATTATCGCTCATCGGCAGCTGTGTCTACTTCAAATTCTTGTATACATATAACAGTATACGGTACTACTCAGCAGAATATAGATCAACCCAGTCATATAAGTCAAAATGAAACAATACTAAGTCAAAGTAACACTTGTATAAACATATAACAGCAGCAGACTATAGATAAGTCTATAAGTTAAAATATGAGTAACTCTTGTAATAACAGCAGCAGAATATTGATAAATTCAGTCCTATAAGTCACAATATAAGTTAATTTGGTAAGGTTGTATTAGTCATAGTTAGCTGTGATAGCAGCTTTATCTGAAGCCCATTGTCCTTGGTTAATGGCGTTGTTATCATCATGTCTTTCATTTGTGTGTCATTGTTCATGTTTATAATCCATGTCCAATCTAGAAATAAGTCAGATTCAATTACTCAAACCCAGTTGTACATTATCATATCAACAACCATAATCTATTAAAACCAAAAGGGAACAAACTGGACAATACCAATGAATAATATACAAGTCATAATAATGCAAACAAGACTCCAATATATGTCTACAAAAATACTTTAGCACATATGTAGGGTGCTGGTCGGATGCTAAGATAAATGACACGTGAACAGGTGAATGGCCTGAAACCAAGCGAAGCAATGGTTTTATTTTCAGCAATAACAAACAAGAATAAAGAAAAAAATTTCAAGTGAACCGTCCGCTCAGTGCGGATCTGGGTGAACGAATGTCAATGTTTATGTTCGTAGCGATGATGTCATAAGCACCGCCCAGGCGCGACCTGATTGGTCGACGGTGAATGGAGGCGGAGCTAAGCAACCGCCCCTTGGCTACCCACATATGGGCACCGATGTATCGGTTGGAGATATGTAGGGTGCTGGTCGGATGCTAAGATAAATGACACGTGAACAGGTGAATGGCCTGAAACCAAGCGAAGCAATGGTTTTATTTTCAGCAAAAGGCCAAACAC
Organism: Sthenelais limicola; assembly: GCA_942159475.1. NCBI lineage: Eukaryota > Metazoa > Annelida > Polychaeta > Phyllodocida > Sigalionidae > Sthenelais > Sthenelais limicola. The sequence continues at coordinate 111,676,868 of OW804098.1, forward strand.
AAGAGAACAGTTTAGGAAGAAAGCCTGTCCAGGGCATTTCCCACCACACTCTCACACTTCATTTGGTCCTGAGGAGAGGGAACGATATAAGATGACACAATTGAAGACCTCCAGTTACCTCTAACTTTGATGTCGTCCAAGGGGATGCCAAGGGAAGACATGAACGAGGCACCTCCCCGACGAAAGGAGTGGGAAGTGAAACAGTCAGTTAGATCAGCAGATGTCGACAAGGCACTGAGTTTCTTGGAGAAATGGTCATAATCAAGGGTCCCATATGATTTGCAGGAAAACAATGGAGATGAGGCCGGCAGATCCTGGTCTAGAAGCTTCCTAATCCAATATACTGGACATAAGGGTTTATTGGAGATGACTCTAATAATAATAGAGAAGGGGGTAGAAGAGGATTTGGTTGTACCCACGTTCACAACCAGACCCCCTGGCACAAGGGAAATGTTTTTACGGAGCAACATGTGAGGAGAGTTAACCACATGTCCAACCCTTAATAACGATCTGAATAAAAAAACAAAAGCAGACCAACATAGTAGGTCCAAATCGTCTTGTAAGTCCAGACAAGGGTACATTTTCATAAGGTCTGAAGGCTTGATCGGCGGGGCGGGTGTGGGAGCAGATCCAGGTAGACTCTTTATACCACGAAGCACTGATTTAATGGCTGGATGTGACATAGGGGGGCAGTCCAGGCCCAATAATCTGGCATAAGAAATCACCCCAGCCACATACGTACACACTGAAGAATATCTCATGACGGAGGATAGATAGGCACAGAAAGATGCAAGTTTTTGAATTGTTATAGGCATCAACGACGAAGAGTTTTCGTCCAGGAATGACTTGAAAAGGTTCCATTGTCTAAGCCTTTGCAACTTGGTAGAGGGAGCAAGGGCTAAACTCCTGAGTTGAACAACTCTCTCCGACCATTTGCTGAGTCCTGGAGGAAACAATAGTCAGTGTTAATACAGCACAAGCTTGTCGATAATAAAATATCAGGGACAGGAGCATCAACACTATAATAAGACAAGCGAGATAGGATATCTGCCACCACATTGTTATCAGTTTTAATGTATTTAGGAGCCAGGGAAATATTATAGATGAAACAAATCCAATATAGCTCGTAAAGCCATTGCATGCATTGTCTGCTACTGCTAGTTCCATTTTTTAGCATAGCGATCACTTGCGTGTTGTCTATGAAACACACCACAGTTTTATTTTTCAGAACACTGGCCCACCGTCTGACTCCCGTCAAAACAGGGAATAATTCCTGGATATTAATGTTGGATGCCAGATTGTTCTCCATTGGCACAGAACAAATATGGCCTTCATACTTGACACACATGGGTATTTCACAGTCATTCCAAGGTCCCGCGAACCAATCTGCTCCCATAAAGGCTGCAAACCCTTTGAAAGAGGAGTCAGAAATAATAGGAAGATGGAATATTTCCTTCTTCAACATACCCACACCATTGAAACACTTGGAAAACGATTCCCACCAGCTCAAGTCCATCCTAGCTTCCTATGATATAGGCATGACTTGGAGCTTTTTCACTAGCATCATCTTGTACATGTTGAAAAACCGCCTGCAGAAGGTCCTGCCTCCGTGAAACACTGCAGAACAATGGGACACATACCCACAAAATTTCTCTAGTTGCATTTTGGTCATATACTTAGCATCCTTAACTTCTCCAATCAGTTTAGTGAGCTTTTCAACTTTCCCCACTGGCAAGGAAAGGGTCATGTCTTGGGTGTTCAATGTAAAACCGAGATATACACATGTGGGAGAAGGTGCAGTGACCTTCTTCCATGCTACATGGAATCCCAATAAGCGAAGACAATACAGTAAAATATCACGGTAATGAGAACATGTATCATAAGAATCACTGGCGACAAAAAAGTCATCCAGAAAATTAATGACAGAAAATTCAAACAGTTCAGCTATACAGGTTACAAAAAAGTTGGAGATGCTGTTAAAAATGCAAGGACCAGTGCGCAGGCCAAAGCATAACCTATTATCAACGAATAACTCCTCCTTACCATCAACGTCCCACCTAAAACCACAATAACGACGGTGGTTAGGATTAATGGGGACTGCCCTATAGGCGGACTTAATGTCCACAACAGCCATAAATGAACCCTCATCAATCAAGCTTATGGCATTATCAATAGATTTAAAGGTAAATTCACGAACTAAGCTGTTACAGTGTTCATTTACAGATTGTCCCAAAGGTCTGCTGCAATCTGTTATGGGCCTAATGCCCCCATCAGCCTTTGGGACTGCACCAAGTGAATGTATACAGGTAGGAAATTCATCAGCAATAGAAATAAAACCTTCGTCGAGTTCCTTGTTAACAATATCATCCATCTTGGACTTTACCTCAGGTTCAAGGATAGATTTATAATTAGCACAATCGTAAGGTTCTACCTCGGTGTCAACCACATCAAAACCTTCGAGAACACCATAAAAACCATCAATGTAAGTGTTAACGCTGCTAGGGTTAAGGCTAAATAGCAGATACGCAAAACGACAAGGTTTCAATTGAGTACCCTTGCCACCAAGAACATGGCGACATTGACATTTTCCACGGGCACAACTAGCATAAACATTTACGAAAGAACCACGGTTAGAAGTTGGGGATGTAAAAAGTAAAATATCATCGCTAGTTTCACTACCATCACGACCAAAATCGTCAATAATACTCCTAATATCATTGTACTTATCTTCGTCTGGAGAAAAAGTCTGTTGTACACAGGCAGGCAATGTAATCGGGAATAAACCAATTGTCGAGTCACGAATAACAGCATCAACATTGCCACAGTCGGCCATGACACCTTGGTTCAAGTTCAAGTTCAAGGACGGGTCGTTGCTATCACTACCGGTAAGCACTTCCTGGTTAAGGTCGTCATAATCACAACAAACGTTCGAGTCGAGAAGACTCAGAGAAACTACTGTTAAATCAACATTAACATCATGACCATCAGAAAACACATCATTTTCATCCTCAATAAAATCATCTAGACAGACCTTAGCGCAATAGTGACCCTCCTCATCCTATTTCGAGCCTTTCGTGCAAGCCTTAGCCCCGTGGTCGTAAGATCCGCAGCCGGAGCACTTATGAGGATAATCGCAATTCTTCAAAGAACAACCTCCAGGGTTATTGTACTTGAAGCAAACTCTATCTTTCTTAGCCTTCGTCGACTTGACTGTAGATACCTTTTTAGAGTTCTCAAAGGCATAACAACGTAATACTTCTTCTTGGCGGATATCTTGAAATGCAGTCAATCCAACCTTGTTGGCCCTTGCTCTTACGGCCTGGTCGTAGAGTAGACTGGCCTTCAGAGTGTAAACCTGCGAACCTGCCTTCTCACACATGGTGAAACAGTGGTTTACCACGCCCTGAATCTCGTCGAGGGACCTGGCATCAGTAACCAACTTATTCACGAGCTTCAGATTTATCAACAATAAATTTTCAAAAGAATCGATAGTGTCACCTTTTTCCAGATCTTTTGTTTGGTCAAATGGGCATGTCCTCGATCGGGTCCTCGACCGGTCCCTGGCACGGCCGCGTGTGTGATGGGCCCCGCCCACCGCATAAATAGAACTGTCCACACTTGGTTCACGCTCTCTGCTATTAAACACAATTGTATCAGAGCTAGCACTTGAAGTAGAAGCTGCTGGGTTGACAATAGAGGTTGCCGAATCAGCTTTCCTTGCATCCAGGGAAGTTATCAAGTCTTTCATCATTGATTCCAATGAACCGATCCTCCCATTCAAGGCATTCACATCCACAACAGTCGGCGAATTCGTGCAATCGTCGTTCAAAGGAGGCACATGAGTGTTTCCACACTTTTCACACAACTTTGCTTTCCCCATCTTGAAGAAATATCGATCAAACGTGGAGAAACGACCAACTTTTCAAATGAAAAATCAAAATTTTCAAGTGAACCGTCCGCTCAGTGCGGATCTGGGTGAACGAATGTATCGGTTGGAGAAACGTTTTGAGTCAATATGAATATTGAAAAAATTGCTTTTGAATTATAAAAAACTAATCTTTCTTCTTAGGGCTTCAAACTCCAATAATATTAATACAGAGCTGTAAATATGATGACCTAATAAACCTTTGATAATAATATATTTTATTTTGTTTCATAAATTAACAAAAGATCTCCTTACAAGAATTAAACCTCATAACTGGAGGGTATATTCATTCATTACATTTTGAGGGAAATACATAATGGCGATACTTGCCGATACATTTATCTGGCAACTGTTGGGAGCAACGTAAAGGCTCTGTTCTCTCAACATTTGTATCTATTGCCAAAAGTTGGTGATGATATCTAACATGTTCGAATTTTCATGTGCATCATCAACAGTGTCGAGTTTGTGGTCACCAATGTAGAGGCTTTTCCAAGACGTATGGCCAATGGCTACGTACATGGTTGCACCGCTACTGTTATAACTTTTGTTGTGGCTTCCAAGGTTTCTTCTGCACTTCTGCTCAGTTTCAAGTCAAACTAAATTGACAAAATGAAGAAATAATTTCTTTTTCTTGAAATTCCTTTATTCATATCCAATATGCATAATATAAAATAGTATAAACTGTTGACAGTGGTACCAACCATCAAACGGTGATCTATAAAATGTGAATGACTCTTAAGTCATTAATTTTGATACTTGGAGGTTTCACGATTATACAAAAGTAGATAGTCCATAATATTCTCGAGTTTCAACCTTTCACTATTGATTAAAAATGCAGCCAGGTCCACGAAGAATGAGAAACAGTTCTAGATCACCAGTTACCACCAGTGGTACCTTAAACAATAATACTGGCAACCACTTCCCTGTGTTTATAGCTCGAAAAGAAAATAGAGATCAATACAACTGGACAAAATTTAGAGTAAGGAGTACAAACTCTTAAAGGAAATATTAATACATGAAGAACAATATAGCACAGAAAATATAATAAAAATGATATGCAAGAATATGCGTGAAATCAGTTACAGGGATTAAATTCAAACCAGTTTGGTACCACATCTGAGACTGCATCTTAAATCTGGGGTCCTGTAAATATATGCCCCAATAGGGACCACTGCGCATATCTGACACAGTGCATGCTAGGATGAATTCAGACCAAGTATGTCATACAATAATATAATAGAGAAATGTGCGTAAGATTTGTTTCATTCAATATTCTAGTTTATTTCACCCTCGATATGCTGAGCCCATAGAGATAACATAGGGTCTGGATATTGTTTAGCTGGTCAGTAACTGATTTGATATTGCTTACGGGCAATACACCGCCGACCTAGTTTTTTTAACACTGTGCGCATGCATGCTTTGTGATCTTCCCCAGTTCCTGTCCTTATTCGGGGCTACGTTTTCAAAGCGAATCAACCTAAAGAACTAATTATTTAACAATTTATTTATCAAAATCGCTGTATATCAGGTTAATTTAACATTAGTTTAGTGTGCGGGGTGAAATAAACACAGAACATCCCTTGGATTCTCGGCGTCGTGAATATTCACCGATGACGGTCACGGGACTACCGTCCTGTGACCGTCATCGGTGAATATTCACTCCCGCCTCGAATTCCTGGTAGTTCTATGTATAAATCTAGTATTATGCCAAATGAAGCTATTCCAGTTGAGATCCCTGCATGAGCAAAAGTGTAATGCATATTTTACTCTTCTCAATGTCATTAATTAATCATTAATGTCCTCAATTGATTATCAGAACTTCCTTGTACAATGTACTTGTTTGTTGATAACTCAACTGACGTTATTACAGATGTGCTGTATAATAATACTAAATAAGAAATAAACAAAAAAAATAAATAATATTACCTGTCATTATGCAAGTTCACGAAAAGGACCCTTAAAGGGTCATTAACGGGTTCATGGTCACTTTTAGGACAACAAATGTTATTGATCCATGAGTACAACACCCAAGTTCCAATTATGGTCCTCCATTTATGTCTGTTTATAGTCACTCCCAGGTGCCAATTGAGAATGCTTAGGTGAAAAGGTCACAAAATATTGATGTTTCACCCATCAACATCTTTATTGTATACCTTCCCCACTTCCTATAAATATATGTATACTACATTGTGATCTGGATTAATTAATGGCAGCCAAATGACCTAATTGAATATGATTCAAAGTGCTGGTGTGAGAATATGAAATCCATCTTGCGTAATTTACCTTTGTCGTTTGGAGAACAACTTGGAGAAGTTGTTAATCGGATTATTGAGAAAGTTATGAGAATAATATATATTGATAATCTGTTTATCATGACATAGTAGTGACACGGCGCAGGTTGTGGATTTTAGATTTTTCTTAAATACCTATTTAAAGTATGTACATAATGTAATATTATAATTATCAAACTGATTAAATTATAGTGTAATGTGAATGAAATTTTTGCTAACCGTCATCAAACCCTGAGAAAAATATACCTTGTACACAATGTTTGATGAATAAAATCCTTTAAACAAGCAAAAAAAGCTTGCCATGCAACTGATGATCAACAGGTGGCCTCACATGATGATTAAATAATTCCAATCATCACATGGGGCTCCTGGTGGTCCCAATAGGGGATTTGCATGTCTCACTGCGCATGTCTAATGCAATGCATGCTGGGATGGATTCTGTTGAAATATGACATATGAATATTTGACAACATTTTGATCGGAAATTGAAAACATTTTAATAGAAAATTGCAAGAATGTTTTCATCAATACCATAGCTTGTGTAAATGATCTATACAAACCAAATGCATGATGAGAAAGATGGGGTCAAGGACGCATGCATAACACATGGGTATTGATTGGAGCATTGATAAATATTCCATGCTGAACATGACATGTTTTCTAGGAAGTTTAGACTGTACCATTAGTCCCATAATTCCATACGAATCAAGATTCAAAATGGTGGCTATGCGAATCCCCTATTCCTTTGTCACTATTTAGAAACCACATTGGCCATTTGTCACTAAGAACATTCTTTGTCATTTGTCACTACCTCTGGCAATTTGTTGATCATAAGAGAAGGGAATTTGACGATCTTGAAAAAAGATAATGTAGATTTTCAATGACCACCAAAGAGGCTGTTGATTTGTCAATTTAAGGCATCAGGACCCTTTTGCATGGTATCAGCGAAAGCAAATCTGCTGAGAAATTGGTTTGTTGAGTCAGGCCTTCATTAGACACATTCTGGTGATGGTATACACATGGGAACTCTTGTGCTGAAGGGTAAGGTAGAATCATACAATGGATTATCCACTGAATAATGTGATTTAGCTTTGATCCCTTCTGACTCTTCTACATAATTATCAGGGCTAGAAAAGGCATCATCATATGGAGACTCCTCAATCTTCTTCCTTTCACTGCGAACGGAATAGTCCCTCTGGGGGATCACTGGTAGTGCTACATCATAGTATGAGGAGTCATCATCTGAAAAAATAGTTTTAAAAAATCTTTCATTCAACCAGGGAATTTGCGATTTCATAATAATCCTCAAACTAGAAGAGACATTACTGATACTTTTTTCCTTCCTCAACTGATAACTAAAACCATCAAACTGAGATATAGATATATATTGATATAGGCCTTAAAGCTATAATTTCCTACAACATTACCAATATATAAATTATCCAGGGAAAAAGTTGAGACCGAGGAAAATGGAGGTGAGAGGGTTGACAGCTAGGGCAGGGAGTGTATGACCAGCGGGCAGATGAGTAGTTAAATAGAGAAGTTGCTTGAACAGGAGCAGCAGTGGAGGGTTTGTTGTTGAGCAGAGCAGGACGTACCAGGCCACACTCAGTTTGTGGGGCCTGCTATTGATGTGACATTACATTGGTGCCCTTACCAGGATCAACAGTAGAGCTGATGGAGTTGTCTCTCGCTGGTGGGCGTGGTGGGCTCAGACTCTCTGTGTGGATGGCTGAGTTGTCTCTAGCAGGTGGGCGTGGTTGGTTGGGGCTCTCTGTCTGGGTGACTGGTGGGCTGAGACTCTCTGTGTGGTTGACTGAGTTGTCTCTAGCAGGTGGGCGTGGTGGGTTGGGGCTCTCTGTCTGGGTGACTGGTGGGCTGAGACTCTCTGTGTGGTTGACTAAGTTGTCTCTCACTGGTGGATGTGGCTGACTGTGACTGTCAGTGTAGGTGTTTTCATGTCGGAGTGGAGGAGGCTCCGGTACATGGTTTGTGGAGTCTTGCTTCTTGGATTTGCAAATATACCCTCTGGAAAAGAGACACATCAACCACCATTTTTTTAATCCTTGCAAGAGTTTATTATGAGCATGACACATGGAATATAAAAGCATACAAAGACCTCAAACAACAGAGTTGACCACAAATATATGGAAAGGATAGAAAACAACTACTGACAATGATTAATCTTAAGTGGTAACGGGCATGTAAACAAATCCAGATATTCAGCATAAGTTTGGCCTGATGGGATAGGGACAATATCGATGTTGATCTATATTAAATAATCATGTTCTTACTTGTGTTTGAAGATGCATATTGTAACAACTAGGACTAGAAGAAGAACTGCAACAACCACTGCAGCTGATATAACTGCCGCTGCAAATAAGAGAAATGGCGAACAAAATAAAAATAAAAATGTTATTTACAATTTCCACTATCATGATTTAGAAAATGACAAAGTGATTATGAACTACGGAAAAAAAACATATTTACTTTATATCAAATAAACCAAATTGCACTCTAATTCAATATAAGGATTAATGACTGCCACTGTTGGTGCACTGTTTGGTGTATAATCCGGAGGCAAAGCTAAAAGAATATATACACAAGTAGTCACTGCCTTGAGCAGTCCAAGGGCTATATCAACTTCACCTCGGGATTTTACACCAAACAGTGTACCAACAGACCCTCAATATCGGTAATTTCTTTGAATATATACACAGGTGTGAACATATTAATCATATTAAGAAAAATTAATCTTCAGAATTTAACTTCAGGGAAAAACCTAAAAGTACCTAATCCGCAAAATGATAAAATAAAAAGATCTCTCATATACAGAGGACCAATACTTTGGAACAGCATCGCAAATGAGGTTAAATCATATAGCATGAAGGAATTCAGAACCTTCCTAAGAGGATATATGTTAGAAGATTAAGGTTAAGGAAGCTTGGGTCACCCTCCTTCATCCTCCTCCTGCGTTTCCTGTATACTTTTTTATTTAGTAAATTGTTTTCTGTACTATGCATTTATTTGTGTATAGGTGAGCAAGAGGCTACAAGTCTCGAAAACCAAAAGCAGGTGTGTAAGTCCTGGTCCAAAAACTGTAAAAAATCCACTTAGCCCTCCAAAATGAGGAGTGGAATTTTGTACACTGTACAAGAGTTGTAATATTATATTTTGTTGTTTTTTTCTATAAAAGTGTAGTTAGAGATATAGGTACAGAAGGTTTGTTTGGAAGAGCTGTCTGGGACAGAGAACAAAAACCGATTTCCATGTAGAAAGCTTTTATCATTGTCTGTATAACAAAATGGAAATAAAGTTTCTTATATATACACAATATTCCCTTGTTATCATAAATTTAAATGTATTTGCACTCAATTTTCAATATCTACAGTTTATTTTCTGTTAGAGCGGTTTTAAGTTATGTTCTATAGATTTTATTATGATTAATTGTACTGCATAATTACTGAACATGACCTGAAATATAGAATATTTTGAAGAAAAAAAGTGGACAATCTTTTATTTCAAAACGTTAAAAAAATACTACTTTTACTCCTTTTTTGTCATAGAGTCCCATACTAAAGCACTATGATTTACAAGCTTCTGTATAATAAAAACTAATTTGGTGTGAAATACTTTCTTTTTTATCAAAACCATATGAATACCATAAGGGATAACAGCAGAAGGTTTTGTATATACCTTTAACAGTGCACCAACAGTGCAGTTTTGGTAGTTATAGCTACAGCACCCTTCAATGAATTTGAATAGAGAATAAGAGCTGAGAATATCTTCATACAATATATATCTTCTATAATTTTCATAATCATGTTTTTCAAATTTTGAACAGAAATAACAATGATATGACAGCATCAGATATCTAAAGATTGTTTAATTCTTGGCTAGATATGACAGCAGCAAAATATTAATGAATTCTGTCCTATAAGTGTTAATATTATTATTATACTAAGTTAGAATGCACTTGAAGAGGCTGCAATATGTTTTGTCAAGTCCCATTAGCAACCATGATCAAGCTGTCACTTCACTTCCTGAACCAAGTAAACTAATGTACCCATCATAATCCATACCTGGACGAGACCCTCCTCTGCGTCCATCAGTTGATGGTGCTTCGGTATTTTGGGGTTTATAAGGTTGCTCTGTTTCTGTTGCAAGATTGGTTGTAGCTTGTATATATTTTGTAGAAATAGCAGAAGGTATCTTTGTTGTTGGCACTAGTGTTGTAACTTGAGGTGCTGGTCTGCCATTTGTACACCTATGCAAAGGTGTGTCCTGGTATCGTCTCCTCCAACAATCTTCATGTTTCCACTCTGAAGGCATGATTGGGGACTCATGTTGAGCAAATACTGCAATGTATGAATAAAGTTATGCTGAAATGACAACTTCCCGCCATCAAACACTTAAGGAATGCAAAATAAATCAATTTCTCTGCAATGTTGTATCTAGATGTCATCATACTTGTTTTGTATGTTTTAGTTGCATTGTCAGTTTCAATAATGTACATTGTAAATCTCGATCAATAAAGCAGTATCTTAGCTACGCTACCATAAACACATATCGCTATATTCTCAAGGACCTGCTGTTGTGCTACTATTCCCAAGTTTTGGAGCAAACTCTGATATTCAAAGAACCCATTTTCTAGAGACATCTTACAATCTGTGTTGATCTGCAATGTCATCATGGGGGTATAGAACAATATTTTTCAATTTGAATAGAGACCTTTTATTCACTGTTCTGACCGTACTCAGCTTTGACCTCTTACCTATAGATAGCCTGGACTATGGCTTGTACTTATGAATCCAGCTAGCTAACAGCTATGCATATCTATCTTCACCTGATATGTTAGCTATACTACCACACAGTTAATCACGCTATGCTTCGACACAGTTAATCACGAGATATTATTACAAAAACTACAAGGGATGGGCATGTCTAAGTTTGTGTTAGAATGGTTTGTGAGCTACTTGACCGACAGAAAACAGAGGGTTGCTGTGAATGGGTATACGTCAAACGAAAGAGGCATTGTGTGTGGGGTCAAGCACAAGCATGTGCAACACTGTGGCATCCAATACTTCACGGATGACATGGTGGTGTTAGCATGGGGGTCGGATGCCGGGGATAATCATGAGATGTTGGAAGGTGATCTCCACAGGGTGGGGATCATGTGCAAGCTGAACAAGATCTCCCTAAACATCAAAAAGAGCCAAGTCATGACAATACAAAACAATGCAAAAAACACCACAGAAACAAACACACCACACATACACATAAACAAAGACAAACTCGAAAACACAACATCATACACTTACCTCGGTGTCGACATAGACAATACATTATCATTCAAAAACTACGTCGACAGGAGGGTCACACAAGCACAATCACGAGTGAAAGCCCTAACTAAAATATCAAGGGCACTATCAAAAGACACAATAATAATGCTCTACAAAATGACCATCAGACCAATACTTGAATATGGAGACACACTATACAACGTCACACCAAAACAGACTCTAAATAGGATAGCAACAACACAAAACAGAATTATCAGACTCGCACTTAGACTACAAAAAAGGACAAATGTCAAACATCTGCACAAAGAAGTGGGCCTACAACAACCACACATTAGAAGACAAAGTAAATCTAAGAACACTTTCAAAAGGTCCCATGCTAATAGTCCCAACACCAAAATCTGAGAAATTCAGGAAATCGTTTGTGTACCAGGCGCCCACCCTGTGGAACAACCTTGATGGTAGCATAAGAAGTATGCCGGACTACAGGGCCTTCGAACACTATCTCGGCACCCGCTACACCGGCGACCGGTAAAACAAAAACACTGTATACCGATTAAAACCCTGACTGGGGAATGCGACATTGCAATGGTTGCGAATATTATTATTATTGTTGTTGTTATTATTATTAGTAGCGGTAATGAACGCCAAATATACAGACGCATACTAGCCAGTGACGCTAAAGTTCCAAAACCTATATAAAAATTTACTTAGCTACTTGTTGCTACAACTTGAAGCCCTGACACTAGTCAGAGAGGGTGCTTGCACACCCACCTGTATATATACATACACTTTTGTACGCCTTACTTGTACCTTATTCTTGTCGTGTATTATGTACTCTATCATGTATTATGTAGTTTACTAGTCAACTGATATCACCAATTATCATTATTGTATCAGTGTTTAGTCCCCATTGGTTGGTCTGAGCTGGCCCGTTATAGACGCATAGAGAGCCAGTGGTCACTAACGGTCCCACTGGCCCTCTATGCCTAGAGAACTTCCGGTAAACAGCCCAACCAACGGGGACTAAAGCCATTAGAGCCTTTGTTTATTGTCCTCGCTGGCCCTCTAAGCCTTCGGGAACCTGTCTCAGCCTCCGGCCTCGACAGGATTGCCGTCAGGCTTAGAGGGCCAGCTCGGACAATAAACTCAGGCTCTAATTGCCCATTATTCCAAAACCGATGGGTATTCGGAAGAGCTGTGACTATCACAGACAATATTCCTTTTCCATTCTTCTTCTTCTTCTTCTTCTTTTAATTTAACCTGTACGATTGTATATGTGAAATGGAAATACAATCTTATAATAATAATAATAACAATATACCCTGACAGTCAGTTTGACCACACACCAATTACATCATTTATATATGGTCATCAGCCACCCAATGTGTTTATAGTTGTTTACAATAGAATGTAAAGAATGAACCAAGGCATGAGGTTTACATTGATTAGTGGGAAATGTTACCTTTCTCATACATACTACTGTTAAGGTTAAGAAAGGAACTCGGATACGCGTGTAGACTTCATGAGAAGGTCTAAGCAACTGTTTAATGAATCCTGTGAAACGTACATGCTCCTCCTGGGTCTGCATATATAATTAGGTGGGCGTAGCCCTTACGTAATACCCATGGCATAGCATGTATAAGTAGGCTTGCACAGTCCTAGCTAGTTAAGTATAATTAGCAGTTTTAAGTAATGAGATAATAGGTGATAATTAATAATTAGTATAAATATAATGAGGTTACACAATGTTACGTAATGTTTGATAACACTACTGTGCTCATTGTATAGTTAGGTAGCCAACAATTCTTTTACCACGCATATTAGTTCATTTGCAAAATTAATTATAACAGTTTCTTCCTGTACATAGCCTAATGCTTTTCACATGCATGTTTTATTTTTAGAAAAAGAAATCATTGTGGTAAGTACCTTCATATCCTATTATGAAAGTTGGTTTCCCATAATGATCATTATGCAATACAGCTCTACTAGTAGCAAGGGCTTGTGGCCAGCCTAAATGGAGCATATGCATATAGGGTCCAACTTCCCATGACATTTCCCCAACAACCAGGTAAGTGTAAGTATAAATTAAACTTGGTGGGTTTGATGCTAATGCAAAACTCCATCCTATGGGCCATGGGTCTTGCTCAGAGCAACCAACAACATAACCACATGTTTCACTATTGACAACAAGTGGGGAAGATTTGTTGTAACGATCATGACAGTTCTTGTGTAAGTGGTCAGCTGCAATATGTAAAAACAGATGAATTAATTACTTCACTTAGAAGGGAAATCTCTTGGATGGATAATCTTATATTAGTGACAACAGAAAGTTATAGAGATAGTGAAATTAAACTTTTTGTTTTCAACAAGTTGTGTAAACATTGTAGATATGAGATGGTCAAAAAAACAAAAATATATGTTTGACAGATAAGTGTGAGTTATAGTTGTTTTCCACAAGAGAAATTTGCCACATAAAATCTTTTGTCTCAACCTCAATATTTTGCAAACCACAGATGGCTCTACACATTGGCACTGTGGGTAGTAATCCCATCATCAGGTCATCATGAGGTAGAACATTATATATTTGCATAAAAACAAAAATCTATGGCAGAATACTTACCTGGGATGCATTGAAAGCCCTTAAAGAAGTTTCGAGGGTGTATAGGTTGAATGTTGGATTCATGGAATGTATAAGTTTGTTTTCCAACCGATCTTGTATAAAATTCTCTGAGTAATCGTCTAGTATAAATTTCTGCATGATGAGATGAAAATAATAAAGGTGCCAAAACCTTCCCATCTGGACACTGAACATCCCAAAGTTGTTGATTATCTGCTTGTTTCCTGTAGCCTAAATAGTGAGAACAATTTGTGGTTTAATCTTGATTCGAGGGAAACAAAGTCACTGAATGCATCATTTACAATAGGCCCATTCTGTGAATAGTAAAACCATGTAATTGTTGCATTTGTTAAGTAATTGATATATTGAAACGGGTCAGCAGTAGGAATAATTGATGATTGTGTACAACAAAAGCTGTAATATTCTAAGATTTTCCACTTTTTGTTCCAAAGTTTTGACTTAATTGGCACAAACTTTGAAGGATCTTTTATTTTGTTTGGTTGTTTTGTTACAGGGCTACATAAAAGCTACACAGTGTCTTTTACTGTGGTGGCTTCAGTTAAATATTATTATCTACTGGTGGCTGATTTTTTTTGCCTGTTCTAAACTCGAATTCTTGTATAAACATGATTAGATGCAGAATATTGATATATTTAATCATATAGGTTATATATATATATGTGATACTCTTTGAAATAAAAATAATTATAATAATGATTAATATTGAAAATCAGTGAGGCAAGAGAGGACATGCGTTCAGCTTTAGCCTCTTGGCAGATCCTATAACCACCAATATACTAATTATATACTAATTTATATAGACCCCTTTTGCATGCCCCTCCATCTCACGTTGCAGACTGCCCCATACAATTATCACATTTTGAAACTATATTTCAATCATTGTTACATTCCCTTTCATTAAAATCAATATTATTGTATACAATTGCTAATTATACAAATGTATTCTTAACAACCCAGTTAACTACATTTACATTAGAGGTAACTTGGTATCGCTGTATGTCGGGGTTGCCGGAGCTTGAAATATGTTGATTATCAAAAACTTAATAATAGTTGATGATAGTTTTATTGTTGACTCAAGCCTTTGGGCTATTGTGAGCCTTCATCAGAAGTGGCGTCAATTTTAATTTATTCAATTGGTTTTCATGAAAATATACAATTTGCTTTCACTAATCCTCTCAAATAAAACATATTAAAGATGAAAATAAGATTCACAATACATTAGAATATACTGCAATAAACTAAAGTTACTCAGATCTTTTAGAGGAACTAAGCAGAAGTAGGGGACCTGATTCATAATATACCCATGGAAATCTGTAGTAATAGTTATACCACTGTGACTGTGTACAAAAACAGTTAATACTTACATATTGTGTTTACCAATGGCATCAGAGCCATAACCAACAGTTGTCCCAGTATAAAAGAGGCCATGCTTTCTTCCTTACAAATCAACTAGTCCACAAAATACCTGAGTTGCTTCAATATAGGTTAAAACATTTTATGTCCAAGTATATGATCACCTAGGGATAATCCTATTTACCCCAGTGTAACCCATAACGCAACCTCTTCAACTTCAACTTAGTTGTGGCTGAATGTGTTCCCAGTTGAGAAGGAGGTCACAATGCTTCCTCGTCTCACTGGGGTGATGTCATACGGAGTGTAACCTCAAGAGGTATTGTGGCTGTGTACTACTGACCTCTTTTAGTGTAAGTTATATATTCAAGCCTACCTTCCTCCAGGCCCTTTTTCAGGGCAGGCGCTTATTATGGGGAATGAGAATTATTGCATTTGATGTAAGACTTTGTCCAATAAAATTTCTCTTATATACATATTTTTTTTAATATGGTTGATAATTACAGTTTGTTGCATTGTTCAAAATTCTCTCCCCCCCTCCCCTACCGACCATTCACCTGTTTTCGACAATGTTTCTGGTTGATTCTCTCCCTATAAAAAGATGAGTCTATGCCAGAAGTATACCAGTGTCAACAGAATTACACAAACTGCCTCCAGTGACCTCAAATACAGTGATCTAGAATCAACTATAAAAATCCCCGCCATGCACTGATTCACACTGTATTGTGATCCCCACTCCAACCCCTGGCATGAGGATTGTCCCCATTTATGGGCCATTTCACATGAATGTGTACAGTTGGAGTGTATGCTACATTATTAAATATTTATGATCAAAAGAATCCTTTTCTATTTTGTCTTCAACCATTCTCCACCTTTCAGAATGTCGATTGGATAATTTATTAAAATTTGATAATTTTATGTCACTATTTCATTTTCTATTTTCCAATTTCCCAAACACTAAAAATAACATTTTAAAATCCCTTTTTATATTTTTGTTTAACAAACTAACTAAAGGTTGACTGAATCATATGAAAAGAGTATTTTCTCATGAAGTATGTGTTAATTGGTTATACAGGATTAGTTTTAACTGTTGCCATGGTAAGAGATCTTTGATTTATATTTTGATATTGGTAAATTGGTTATATTTAAAGTAAAGACTCAAATACATTCCTATACTCTGTGTCGTGACTGTCTAGACCGTGTGTACACATTGAGCATACTTTTTTTTCCAGATATAGTGGTCATGGGGAAATCCAATGATGCACTAAAGGTCTACAACATATATTGATGACAAAAATCTCTTTATTCAGGGGAGAAGAACACATCTCATTCTTTCGAATGATTTCCGTTTGCACACTTCTCGTCATGCATAGTTTACATCGTTACATAGAGTGCAATTTAATATAATAAGTTTCCAATGGTGTTCATGTACCAAGTTAACAGCATAAATTCCTTATAATTATAGTTATATATATGTTTTACACCAGGTGAAATAATGAAGAGATGGAATGGATGAGTGGAATGATAGTTTACAGACTAGTCGTAACATCTTTTCTTTTACTGAACTGAGTAAAAAATGGTTGCTGTCAGCAACAGTTCCATGTAGAGACATAGCAGTCATTTGGAATACGAATTTATTCAGTTGGATTCCTTGTCATAAACAAGAAACATGGTTTATTACCAGGAAAATTTCGGTTTCTCCATTATTATTGTATAGCCCTGTCTACGTCAATAAAGAAATAAGAATTTCCAAGTATTTGGTTCGCTAGACCTAAATCAGACCAACAAACCTACCTCAGAAAGCGATATCATATCACTATTAACATTGTTAGCACAATCACCCCAACCCTTTAATGAAAGATGGGCACAATCAGAACTCAGAGTCAAAAGGTTGAGCATTTAGTCAGTTTATTTTTGTACTTCTAATCCTAATACCGAATCTGCAGAAAAGAATTGACGAAATGGTGGCGAACATTGTCAAAATGGACTGTTTCCATGGTAACAGATGATTTTCTTTGTATTTTAGCAAATAAAAGGTTTTTAGTGTCCCATTTCTACACTATCCTCATAATTAATAGCCTAATTATGACATCGAGGTAGGAAAGGCTCTATACATGAGCCATGTAAATTTCCCAAACTTTCCACGCAGTTAACTTTGGCTTCAAGTGAGGTTACCATGGCCTTTGTTTTCCTCGAATAATTTTTGCAAGGAAGGTAGAAGCGAATCTATTTAAATTACTGCAATCTGCTCGCTCTCTCTGCTTCGACCCAATTACATTTTATTATTTGGTGATGCAACTTGAATTATTTGGTGATGCAACTTGAATTACGGCCGCCTATTTGGCGACACAACGTTGTTGTTGTCATAGAAACACTTCCTAGCAACATGCCCGAGATAGTTTTCCACTGCTTTCATGCAAGCAGGAGATGGAAGATGGGGGAAGTTGTAGGGGATGGGGCCGGGTGGGGAAACGGGGTAGATGGGAGGATAAAGAGCCGAGGACGAGGGAGGGGAGGGAAGGGGTTTTTGTGTCACCTGGATGTCTACCCAATGATAAACGAGGACAGCTATCAATAATGTGACAAAACTTGGGAATAAGAATATATGAGGGCTATCATTGGTTTTCGAATCAATGACCTTTGTTTTTTTCTTTCTTTTACGGCCAAGACATTTAACGGTTTTGACCTTGATCAAGTTCAAGGTAACCAAAAATGACCTTGAAGTATTAAAATAGCAAAACTATTAAATGTGACATCCTATTGTATCTTATGAAAATATTGCGATAGGGAACAAATAACAACTGGCATTAGGGGAATTCCGGTGTCATTGGAATGTCCATTGCCATTGTGAAGTGATCTTGATATTTAAGTATATAAAATGGTAAAGCTTCGATCTGGATGATGCAATGAAGTAAATGAGAAGCAACAAGGTCAGATGCGGTTTCAATAATAACTAACTTTGATCCTGTGAATTCATGCATATGTATACTAACATAGGTGGCTAGACATACTGATTGTGTAATATGAGACATGTGCAGACGGCCTGTCGCCTGCCCTTTATGTTATACAATTGTTATCTAATACCTTAGTGATAGGGCGACAGGTGTCGGCTAACCTTAACTGTTATCTTACATGCATGACATATATTCACAATAATATTCATGTTTCCTAAAGTTATGGAATATCATATCATACCGCATATTAATATTCATATTCAAGTATGCAATAGTATATCATAAGTAACATTATGTAACATTATGTAATCAAATTAATGAATAAAGGTAAAAAGAAAAGCTGGTACAACTATGGTAAGACTTGCGTGTAGGGACCAGATATTTAAATTTGTATGTTCCTGGTCTATGTATTTAGATTTGTTGAATCATTTTAGAGCTGAATTTTGCTGTGACTGAAGTTGGTATAACAGGGCTTTAGGGGCAATGTCATATATATTATATATATCAAATATCAAATGTTGGTCCAAATTTAGGTTTAAGTTATTTATCTCTGAAACTATTTATCTGTAAAATGCACAATGTAATCATGTGATAGGGCTCCAAGATGCCTTCCATTAGATATCTTGTCAATGACCTTGCTCAAGGTCAGGGTCAACATTTTCAAGGTCAAACATTGTGATATATGGTAAGTATTTGTCACTAGATTACACTTTAATCATGTGACAGGGCTCTAAGAGGCCTTTTATTAGATATCCTGTCAATAAACTTTGTCAACATAAAGGTTACCATTTCCAAGGTCAAATCTGAGATTGTGGTCTGAATTTTACTAATAGGCATGTTTCAGTTGCCATTGTAACTTCAGATTCCGAGAACATGTCACTTAGTAGATATTCTTCCTCTAACCCCTAAAATATCTCTCACTAGTTACCATGGAAACATGCTATAACTCCACAACAAGTCTCTCAATATGAGAACATCTGAAGAACCGGTTTAGAACTGTGAGTTGACATGGGCACATTGCAGAAAAGCTGCCAATAATGGTCTTTTAAGTATGATGTCACTGGCACTTTAACCAAGGTAATACGTGTTTAGTAATAGGACGTCAAAGGAGGTTTCATCGAATTAAACTTTGGTAAGTATTTTGATTATTGGGATTTCGAGGAGCATGTACATCAGAATGACTTATGCTATTGACATTATTCACAGTTTGTCTGGTAGGTGTATCATATACTTCTGCATAGTCATTGTCCTCCACATTGACATATGTGGCCTGTGTGGAATGGGAAGATGCTGGTCCTGAGTATGCTGCAGATTCTTGTGTATTGTTCTTGGTGGAATGGCCCTCTGAGGAAGACCTTTTGTTTTTTATTTGGCACTGTATGATGCCCCTGAAAAATACAAAAGCTTTATTGTTACAATCCAAATTATTTAAGCATATTAAGACATGTTTAATTATGTATCAATGAAATGAACATGCTGTAAAACAGCCTTCCTCAAGCAGGACTCATACCCTGAATCCCCAGAATTGTAACACACTGAAATAACTAAACTAGATGTCTATAAATAGGTGAGTGAGTGAGATTGGTTGCTTTACGCCCTCATCAACACATTTAATATGGTTATATCAATGGCGGGAGAGCTGAGAGAGAGGCAGTTTATGTTCATACCCAGGAAATAGATATAGAGATGAAGGGAGAGAGAGACAGAGAAAAGAGACAGAAAGGCACTTTCTGGTCATACCCAGGACCGCATGTCTATAAATATTTAGATACATAATATTATATTTATTTAAGTGATACAACAAATGGGAACGAGAAATTATGTCACATAATGACTCATAATTATAAATGATGAATATACAGATGAGAAATAAAATACATACCGGCATTTCAAAATTATTAATGTTAAAATGAAAATGAAGAACAATAGGGGGAAAATGACTGCAATAGGTAGAAAAGCCCCTGAAAATGAAAGAATTTGAGTTAGGCATAATTCAAATTCTACCTGAGTACAAAGTTTACTTTATTTTACTGTATTTCATCCAAAGCAGTATACACTCATGAAGACTGAAAATCTGAAAATTGCCAAATGTAATTAAGTAACATGTATCTCACCTTTACTACCACATGCAAACAATTTGTATATTCATATAACATAAATAAATACTGTACCCACCATTGTCCATAGGTGAAGGTGGTCCTCCAGGCTGTTCAATTACTGATGTTGCTTGGGTGCTAGATGGTGCATAGGGTTGTAGTGTGTCTGTTATAGAAACATCAGGCAGTATATTTGGTGTTTGATGGGATGTGACTTGCTGTAGATTAGTTGTAGAAATACCAGGCAGTTTTGTTGTAACTGGATGTGGTGGTCTGCCATCTATACATCTATGCAGTGGTGTGTCCTGGTACATCACTGTATCAGGGTAGTGCCTCCTCCAACAGTCACCATGTTTCCAGTCTGATAGATGCAGGGTTGGGGCCTCATATCGAGCAAATACTGCAATGTATGAATAAAGTTATGCTGAAATGATTATAACTCCCTGTATTCAAACACATAAGGAATGTAAAATTAATCAATCTCTCTGCAATGTTTTTACCATCTGAGCTACCATTACCATCTTATATATGATCAATGCATTGCTACATTTATCCTGGACCTTCAACTGTGCTCCACTCCCAAAAGTTTGGTTGTGCTAACTCTAATATTTAAAGAATCCAGTTTTTAGAGAGAGCCAGTGTGACTTCTTACAAGAATCTATGATGATGTCATAGCTACTTCTTACATTTTCAACAATCTACACTGATTCATTGGGGACTTTCTTCAATAGAGCAATACTCTTTTAACGGTTTAAAGGTTTCCCCTGCCTAGGACATTATTGGCTGCACTTTTTTCACGGGCGCAGTAATTAAGGGTGCATTTCAAAAACGTTAGGACTGGGGTATTAATATGAAACACAAGACTGCATCCTGCCAACTGAATTTCAAAAGCATTTCCATACACATCAGGAAAATGGTGTAATGAAAAACGCTATTTCTCCTGAAAAGAAAATGATTTTCTAACCAAAAATATATCGTTTTTTCAACGATGGGTTTTGAATAGGAAAAATATGTGAGAAAATTTACTGGTAAATTAGGGAACACAAAATTTACAAATTTTCAGCGAGATAGAATATTGATTGTTTGGGTGACCTACAGAAAACATCAAAATAAAGCATGAATTGAGAAAGAATAACTCTTCTTCCCAGTAGATTTATCACCCATTCTCCCAAAAGTGGTGCAACCGACCCTGAGCATCAAAAACATATATATATATATACTTTTGTGTATCAATGATGTATATTTCTTTAATTATAGACTATCAAATCAAGGAAACTACTCAAATAATCACTACCCAACTTTTTGTTATATCGGAAACAAATCTAATTAAATTGATATAGATGAATACAATTCATGATTTGGAATGCAGGATTAAACCAAACAAAATGATATATTAAGGTTAAATATACTGGCGGAATGTATGCTCATAACCTTGTTAAATTAAAAATGGCCGAATTACAGAGTGAAAACGTTGCCAGACATTAAATCAAAGTATTATGGTGTATCTCTCTGTTGTTGATACTACTGTGTAAAGATTACTAGGTCATTTATCACCATTAACCACATATTCAAGGGAATATTGGACCGACGTGATCAGGACAACGTGATCACACCGTTCACATCTATTCATGTTAAATATGACTTGTGTTCATGTTTATACATCTTTTTACTTCATTCAACTACTATCTTACTGATGTTTGACAAACAGATAGAGTCTGTGGTCAACCCCCAAAGGACTTGGAAGTTTGTGGT
The DNA here is from genome assembly GCA_942159475.1 of Sthenelais limicola. NCBI lineage: Eukaryota > Metazoa > Annelida > Polychaeta > Phyllodocida > Sigalionidae > Sthenelais > Sthenelais limicola. The sequence continues at coordinate 111,699,177 of OW804098.1, forward strand.
GAGGAGGGAAGAGGTTTATGGCATGTGATAGAGGATGAGCGATAGCAAGTTCTCTATTACCAAGTTCAAAATAGAGTGTAGTTGTAGAGCCTAATGAGAATGTTGTATGAGGGACCCTATTGCACTGTCCAAGATGTGTTTTTTCCGTGGCCAATGAGGCAATGGGCAACTGGGTTACGACAAAAAACAAACATCAAGGACAGTGTCCCAAGTACCACATTCAAATTTATGTTCTATATTTACTCTCACATTGCTATGTATAAGTTCACAGCTGTGTACTGGGGGTGGGGGGAAGAGGAAATTACCACACTACTCCGGCCCATACAAATAGTATGTGGTACATACAGCAACATGGAGTAAATAGCTAGCCTATCATTTATTTATCACATATCTTAATATATTTGTTAGGAGAACTCTTATCAATTTCTTCCTGCACATAGCCTAATGATTTTCACATACATGCATTTCTGAGAAATAGAAATCATTGCATTATCTACCTTCATATCCTATGATGAAAGTTGGTGTCACATTATGATTATTATGCAATGCAGCGCTAGTACCAAGGGCTTGTGGCTGGTCTGAATGGAGCATACGCATATTGCTCCCAACTTCCCATGACATTCCTCCAACAACCAGGTAAGTGTAAGTATAAATTAAACTTGGTGTTTCTGATGCTAATGTAAAACTCCATCCTGTGGGCCATGGGTCTTGCTCAGAGCAACCAACAACATAACCACATGTTTCACTATTGGCAAAAAGTGTGTAAGGGTTGTTATAACGATCCTGACAATTCTTGTGTAAGTGGTCAGCTGCAATATGTAAAAACAGATGAATTAATCACTTCACTTAGAAGCGAAAATATTGGATGGATAATCTTATGTTGGTGACAATAAAAAGTTATAGAGATAGTGAAATTAAACTTTTTGTTTTTAACAAGTTGTGTAAACATTGTAGATATGAGATGATCCAAAAAAACAACAAATTATGTTTGACTGATAAGTGTGAGTTATAGTTGTTTTCCACAAGAGAAATGATATTCTCTATTTATTATCTACTTGTAATTTGCCATATCAAATCTTTTGCATTAACCTCAAGATTTTGATAGCAAATTTGTCTAAGCCACCACAGGTGGCTCTACGCATTGACACAGTGGGTAATCATCAGGTAGAACAATATGTATTTGTATAAAACCATAAATCTATAGCAGACAACTTACCTGGAACGCATTGAAACCCCTTCAAGAAGTTTAGAGGGTGTATAGGTTGAATGTTGGATTCATGGAATGTATAAGTATGTTTTCCAACTAATATTCTATATAATCCTCTGAGTAATCGTCTAGTATAAGTTTCTGCATGATCAGATGAATATAATACAGGTGCCAAAACCTTCCCATCTGGACACTGAACGTCCCAAAGTTGTTGATTATCTGCTTGTTTCCTGTAGCCTAAATAGTTGGAACAATTTGTGGTTTAATCTTGATTCAAGGGAAACAAAGTCACTGAACCAGCCATTACAGCAAGCCTGTTCTGTAAATAGTAAAACCATGTATTTGGTGCATTTGTTAGATAATTAATATGTTGGATAAGCAATAGAAATAATTGGTAATTGAAAAGAATGATAAATGTGTGAATTTGTGTGCAGCAAAAGCTGTAATATTCTAAGGTTCTAAGATTTTCCACTTTTTGTTCACATATTTTGGTGACTCTTGACACAAATTTTGGAGGAATTTTGTTTGGTTGGTTTTGTTATAGGGCTTCATATAATAGATAAAACCAGTAATAACAACAACTTCATAACACCTCTGAAATCATCATTTACCAAATGACCAAGATCAATATACAGCGATATCTATTCCCCTCTACTCATTATAACAATGATTAATATTGAAAATCAGTCAGGCGTTTGTCTCTATTGCCAAATCCTATAACTACCAATATACTAATTTTATAACACATTATTAGCCGATCTTTGGATTCTGCTGGGGTTTTGGATAGTGATAAATTACTGTTTTGACCGGATGTAGTCACTTCGGATAGCGGATGAAGTATGAAGTTCTGGTCACCTTAAAATCATTCCTCCACTGTTTCCGATGGAAATATTAGCCATTTTAAAGTAATTTAAGCCTAGGCCTCGCCATAACGTGATGACAGTAGACATCAGTTTGTTGATGTGTGGGCACTTTTGAATGAAAGAAGAGTGTGCTAAATAGACTACAGTACACAATGCAACGCCACATGCACACTGCACAAAGGGGCTATGCCGAAAGTCTCCACATCTCTTCCGCTCTGCCTTGCTCGCTCAAGGCATCTGAAATCGCCACTCCTTGATTCACATGGACTAAAACTTCGCTATCGGGGGGTAAAACTATATTTAAATCATTTCTACCTATTCAGATTTTTGATTTATTTCTTTTTTAAGTCGCTAGACACACTAACACCGCCGAATAGATCAAGGTCAAGGTCGCCATAATGTGGATGCGCCCCTACAGTTCAGAGTTCAAGGTCGGTTTGGGGACTTTCAAATGAAATCCTATGTGCGCTATATAGACTACAGTACACAATGCAACGCCAAGTGCACTGTGCACAGAGTGGCTATGCCGAAAGTCTCCACACTGCTTCCGCCTTGCTTGCTTGAACGTAAACACGTATGGCTTCTGAAATTGCCATTCATTGATTTCTTGATTTCAGTAGACTAAATCTTCGCTATTGGGGTAAAACAATAGTACAAGCATTTCTACCGATTCAGATTTTTTATTTATTTTGTTTTTAAGTCCCTAGACCCACAGAACACGGCATTCGTAAACCGGGAGTCTCAAGCTTTTGCCTCGCGACATTAGAGCCCCGGACACTTGGGCCTTTGGACCGTAATACCCAAGCAGCGAGAGCTACTAATAGTGTGGGCCTTACCGTCTGATTTTGGGGGGCTAGTGTCCGGATTCCGTTGGTTGCATGTAAAAAGTGGAAGGTTCGTTTTCTTATGGAACGGAGAGTGCAGCTGACATAACCGACATTCTGAAGTTATAAGTATGTGTACATATGTGATATTGGTTTGACAGAGGTAAAATAAACTAAATACTAGAATGTGATGGTTTGAATTGTGTAAAATATGCTGATTTGGACGTTATAAAGATGGCGTTTTGATTTGGTCCTTTCCGTGTAAGAAGTAAAATAGTAACCCATGTATTCGAGTGGAGGAGCTAAATTATTGCAGTTCTTCATGCTGTAAGTACATCTAAAACGTTTTTTAAAGGGTCTAATATAAGTTAATATGTCTTTAAACAGTAGTATTGAATCCAAAAATCGGCTAATAAAGTGATTAATTCCCTCGCTTTGGTGTTTTCGGCTTTTGTTGGAAAATAAAGCCCTCGGCCCTGACGGGCCTTGGGGTTTATTTTCAAACAAATCATTTGTCTTCTAAAATTACCTCTCTTGCCAAATCCCATAATTACCAATATGTCGGAACTAATTATATAATAACATTCATATATACACTCCTGTTGCATGCCCCTCCATCTCACATTGCAGGCTGCCCCCCTCCCCCTCTACAATTATCGTATTTTGAAGACGTTGAAGAAATGCGGGTCATTCTTCGTAATAATTCAGGGTCAGTAGTTGGGCGAGAAATTAATCAACGCAATACACAGAGATGTATGCTTCAGATCAGTAGGATCAATTAAAAGAGGTCAAACTAACTCTGATCTTTATTCTTATACTAGACAGATTAGAACGAATACACTGGGCCTGCGCTGATTGGCTTAGATCTCGCTGGACCAATTAATCAACAGGTTAGATTAGAGATCCAATCAGCCACAGGATAACAATGACAGGAAAATATTAAAACAAGGTTCAGAGTGACCACTGCCACTCTGACCAATCTCTTTGGGTGTTGATCAGGTCACTGGGTTATCTCCCCTCCCCTCTCCCTCCCACTCTTAATCAGTATCCCCCCTCCCCTGACCTGGTGGTCAGTCCCTCCCCTCCCTTCCCATGTGATCGACTTTGAGATAACGGTCAGACCTGGACCTCACCTGTACCTTTGGACTTTGGAATGATAAGAAATCCGCGAGTGTTGTGGCGGTAAGAAAGTGTATTTAGCCTTCTGGCCGGTAGGGGCGTGACGAATGTGCGGCTGAATGAGACTACTTTAACTTAAAAATTAGACAATTTATGCTTGTCAATTTTACAACGTATTTCATAATCTTTACATCACCTTTTATTAAATCAATGGTATTGTTTACAATTGCTATTTAAATAACTCTTTATAACCTTCTTCACAACCCATTTAGCTACATTTAGCACAAAAGTGTTAAAACTGTTTTTATCTAACTTTAATCTATTCAATAGGTTTCCATTGAAATATTATTACTTACATATGGTATTTACCAATGTGATCAGAGATATAACCAACAGTTGTCTTAGCATAAACGAGGCCATGCTTTCTCCTCACAAATTCACTAGTCCACAGGATTACTCAGCTGCTTCAATATATGATAGAATATTGATTATACATCCAAGTATATGATCACTGAGGGATAGTCCTTTTTACCCCATAGAACCCATGACACTACCTCTTCTACTTCAACATAGCTTTAGCCGAATGTTTTCCATCTCAGTTGAGAAAGAGGTCACAATCCTTCCTCGTCAAACTGGGGTGATTTCATGTGCATTGTGGTTGTTTTTTACTGACCTATGAATATTTATATATTTTATAGATTGACAAACATTGATGGGGACTATTTAAAATGATATTTTCATACAGCAACAAGAAGCAACTTACGGTTAATGATGAGAAACATATTTGTTTGATTTTTAAATGTTGACTGGTTATTTTCATAGGTTCAGTGAAGCCAATTTCTTTTTGTTTCATACAGTGAATAATTTCCTAGACTAAATGTCCAATTGTTTATAACAGATGATTTGGTTTTGATTTTTGCTGAACCTATTTGACTTAGAGTTAGGGTTGTCATCTCGTTAGGTCGCTTAAAATATACAATCGGCAGCTGTACACATTGTGTAAATTCAGCTATATTAGGCTGAAAGCTATAGTAATCCTTGCCATGCACTGATTCACGCACTGTATTGTGATCTCCGCTTTATAACCAGGCATGAAGGCTTTCCCAATCTTCAATTGGAGTAAAAGTTTGCTGATATATGTCTTGACCACAATTTCACTAATTTCACTAGTTTCCCTTTCCCAAACATTGTGAATAGTATTCTAAAATCCCTTTTTATATATTTTTATATAGCAAACTAACTGAATTGTGACTGAATCATATTATAGGTAAACCATATTTCTTCATGAAGCTTTGATTAATTCATTGTATATGATTAGTTTTAACTTTTGCCATGGTAAGAGATCATAGCTTGAAATTGTGCCATGACCTAAATTATCGGTGATATTTCAAAGTCCAATGTTGTGGTAGAAGAGGAGGTGAAACACATTCCTAAAATTTGATTCGTGACTGTCTGGATTTTTTACACATAGAACATAGATTCTTTGAGTATGAGAGGAACGTCATTAGTTGTTGCATCATGGGGAAATCCTATGATAGACTTGTGCACTATAGATCTACTACTTACATTGGTAACCAAAGTATGCACTATTACTAAGACTTGATAAGATTCCTACACTTGATTATGGTCTTTTTCTGAAATTTACTTCCATTTAATTAAGGCTATTATTAGGCCTCAACTACAGTAGTTAAACCTGGTTTATACTCGGAAAAAAGGGTTTCTCCACTATTGCTTTATAGGCCTATTCACATTGACAACCAAATCAGACTTTCCAACTTTTTGTTTGGCTAGGCCAAAAGCAGACCAACATATTTCACTCAGAAAGCATTAGCATAGTTTACAATGTGTACCCAACTCTTGGTTAGTCCAAATCATAAAAGGTCAGACGTACTTAGTATGTTCATCATTCAAAGTCATGGTCCTAATATAGTATATATTGCACACAAATTCACCACTAGAAATGAAATTAGAAGTTATCTCAGAAGTACTGAAGATCGCAAATGATGACTCGTAATATAGCCTAATTATACTAGTCTACTGAAATCACATTTATATATGATGTCTATTGCTCTGTTTGATTCAATTACTTCTTTACCACTTGATATGTACAAGTAATGTATAATATATAATTGTTAGTCTCATGTGTTTTGCCCAAGGTAGCGGCCGGGAGATCTGGATATAATCTGGAGGTCTGTTTACCTATTCTATCTATATTTCATGTATTATTATTTTTTTATTTTTTTTGAAACATGATTTTATTCAGCCTGTCAACAAAGCTGTCCACATCACGAGCATATACATCCAGATCTACATGGCTCGTTTCTTGCTGTTAAATAGAAAAGATCAAGACCCTCTATGTATTATTATTATTCATGTGTACCCTTTGTACTCACTGAGTTGGAAGAATTAAGTAGTTTCTTATCTGATCCTATATCCTATACTGTAGAATTGTCTATACATATGTTTCACGAGAGGTCTTATCAAGCAGTCATCCCATGGTTAGTGTTTCGCACCATCATAATAATTTATTAATTACAGAATTATCTTGAAATAAGTTTGTTAGATGCAGGTACTGAGCTCTATAAAATCACAAGTTGACTCAAAGGTTTGGTGTACTAAAGTCTTTTATTAGCTCTAGCTACTGCTCCAAGCTTCTTGTTACTAAGTAGCCTAGTACCTAGGGTACAGCATAATATAAGAACATGACTATCACCTTTACCACACTGTTTAGCTTAGCTCCTTTAGCAGAAATAAGGTTGTATACTATGATCTATTATTGTATCATTTCTTAACCAGTCTGTTTAGTTAAATTCCTATAGCTGCTCTTTTACTAAATTCTGGGGTAGTATACTACCAATTATTGTTGTAAAGTATTTTTCAAGGTGGTTTTGTTCAGCACCTATAGTCTGTATCCGCCAGTCTGTCTAGCAAGGGTCCATAACTAGTTATACCCTTACTCCTGGATATTATACTAACACAGATCGTTTAATTCAACTTCTATAGCTGGTATTCCATTGTCTTCTGGGGAAGCACACTATGATATATCAATTGTTGGTTGATGTTTTAAACGGCTGTTTAGTTCAACTCCAATAGCTAGTCTTCTACTCTATCCTGGGGTAGTATACTACCACCAACTGTGTTATGATGTTTAAAATCCCAGGTTGTTTAGTTCAGCTCCTATAGCCTATGCTCCAATACATTCATTTCCTGGAGGATAGGATGGTGGTAAACTTTGGAATCATATCCCAGAAGATGAGGTAGTACTCACTAGTACTAGTAGTAGCATATGTTAGACTCATGTGCTGGAGGGTAAGGTAGAATCATATGTTGGATTATCCACTGAATATTGTGATTTAGCTTTGATCCCTTCTGACTCTTCTGCATGATTATCAGAGCTAGAAAAGGCATCATCATATGGAGACTCCTCGATCTGTTTCCTTGTGCTGCGGACAGTATAGTCCCTCTGGGGGATCACCGGTAGTGCTACATCATAATATGATGCGTCATCATCTGAAAAACGATTTGTAAGTGGCTTCACTGGTCTTTGTTATTTTTATTAGATTCTAATATTTATAAATTGCATTATAAAAATGAATACTATATTCGGGGGGACAATTCTCCAACACGGAGGAGCATTACATGTGTATAAAGACAACTGAATGTGCCTCATATATCAATTAAGATTTAGAGTCCTGTACATTTGATGATTTGATGGACAATAATAAAGCATGCGGGATTTGAAGACTACTGGTTTGTAAATCAATTTGTGGGGCCTGCCTTGATGGGACATTACATTGGTGCCCTTACCAGGATCAACAGTAGAGTTGACTGAGTTGTCTCTAGCCGGTAGATGCGGCAGACTGTGACTCTCTGTGTAGATGTTTTCATGCCTTGGAGGAGGAGGGTCTGGTGCATGGTTTGTAGCGACAGAGTCTTCCCTCTTGGATTTGCAAATAAACCCTCTGGAAAAGAGATACAACCACCATTATTGGAATTCTTGCAAGAATACATAATGAACATGTACCCGATAAAGGGTACATCATAGCCTGAAAGCTAGTGATTGAATACAAATTACCTAACCTAAAAATAACAGTTTTCTAATTCATCATCAAACCTCTAACCAAGAACCTGGGCATAAGATATACAAGCAGCTTACCTTACATCAATACATAATGAACATGACACATGGTGAAAAAAGCAAAGACCACAAACCACAAAGTAGACAATAGACAGGTGGAAAGGACAGAAACGAACCACTGACAAGTGAGTGGTGGTTAAAGATAACAAGGGCAATAAATAATCCAGAGCTTCAGCATGAGTTTGGCATGATGAAAACGGGACAATATTGAGAATGATCTAAGGAAATTCACAGTCAATTGTCTATAGTTATTTTAGTTAAAAATTAAGGTCTTACTTGTGTTTAAGGATGCATATTGTTACAATTAGGAGTACAATAAGAAGAATCACAATAACCACTGCAGCTGCTATTACAGCCCCTGCAAATTAGACAAATGGAAGACAATTACCAAAAGTTAGTACTACGGTCCCCTTTCCACTTTTATAATGAAATCAATGCTGTGCTTTGAGTTAACCTTGCTGAATTAGCATGATTATTGATATTCATTATCATATGATTATAACTATATTCCATGTTCATGAATACAGGTCTCCATTAACTTTGCTATTAAATGTTATTTCACCCCACAACCTAAATTTTAAAAAATACCCACTGTGGTCTTTAGTTGAAGAAGATTCTCCAGCCTGGTCTGTCATTGATGTTGCTTGGGTGCTGGATGGTTCATTGGTTGTTTTTTTTGTGGTAGAAATAGAAGGCAGTACTGTTGATGTAAGATGCGTTGTTACTTGCCTTACATCTATTGTAGAAAAAGCAGGCATTAATGTTGGTGGTGGAAATGTTGGCATAACTGGAGGTCCTCTGGTGGCATCTGTACACCAATGGGGTGCTGTATCAAGTTCAGGCTCAGTGTAGCGTCTCCTCCAACAGTCCCCATGTTTCCAGTTCCATTCAGGCAGGGATGAACGACCATTTTGACCAAGTACTGCAAAGTATGATGAAAATTATATTGAGATGGTAGGAATATTTATTCACATAGAAAGTGCAAAAAGGATCAATTTCTCCACACTGCGAACATGCATTGATACAATTTCATAGCTATGATAATCACACAGAAGAACCAAACAGGATCAGACCTATTCAGCATTCAACATTCAACATTCTGTTGAGAATCCAACATACAGCGTTACGCTCTAGCACAGGAGTTCTAAAGTGTAAAACATCGATGAAAATCTTAATTGGCTTAGACCAGGCAGGCCTAAAATTGACAACCTCCATTGTCATCTTCTTACTGAGATAATCATCATGATCTGTCCTGTAACCACTGGAGAACAGACACATCCATTCTCCATCTTGTTGTAGTTTCAGGTGGCTGTCTGTCAGACTGCAAAGTCAATACCTGTTCATTCCTTGAAAATTAGATCATGGTGAAAAACTACATAAATAACTATGTAGTAGGAAACCCAAAACAATGAGAATGTTGTAGGGTTGTTTTATTGGGCCTCGGACGATTTGGGCTACAAGTGTCCTTTATCAAGGGGATTGGTTGATTATACATTGAGGGAGATGCTACCAAAGTGGTGGAATGTACAGTATTGTTTCCATGGTCATGGCAGGGGTCCAGAAATAGAGAAATCAGAATTTTTGCTAATTTAACTATACTTAAATTTTGTTTCTCTATATTATATATATAGACCCAATAACAGTGGTTGGTAAATAATTTGTAGTAAAAAACTACAGAAATATTACTACAAATTTATGGAGTTTTCCACCATGGCTGCCTGTTTCCTGTAAGGGTAAAACTGGTAGATATTGGGCTATAAGAGGGAAACCCGATGGAATTGACCAAAAATCTGTGGAGAAACTCCCAACTTTGAATGGATGATCTCCCAATCTAGAAAACTGTACACTGTCCCCTTCTCTTTTGTTTCTACAAGACTGCATAAAAGTGGCAGTGGTACATTTTAGAGAGCTACCAAAATCCTTTCATGCAGTTGTTTCAGCAGATAATTAATTACAAAAAAAAGAACTCTTGACAATATATCATTAAATTGGTGAGATGAATTCTCACAGTTTCCTCCTATACACAGCCTAGTCCTTTTCACGTATATATATGAATTCATCAGAAATATATACAAATCATTGTGGTACTTACCCTCATATCCTATGACAAATCTTTGTGTCCTATAAGGATTATTCAATACAGCTCTAGTGGCACCAAGGTCTTGAGACAAGCCTGGATACAGTGCAACATAGGATGTTCCAATATCCCAGTACATTTGTCCAACTACCATGTAAGTGTAAGTATAAATAATACGTGGTGGGTTTGATATTAATGTAAAACTTGATCCTGGGTGCTCAACGCAACCAATAATATAACCACATGTTTCACTACTGACATAAGCTGTCTGTTGATTGTTGTAACGACCTAGACAGCTCCTGTGTATGAGGTTTGCTGAAATATGGGAAAAGAAAACAATTACTACCCTTACTTGACGGGAGAAATCATGGATACGGGTCAGATTTTCCAAAAATGTACAATTTGCCTTCTCCAATCCTCTCAAATAGCCCACAATTAAGACAAAAATGAACTTCAAAATGCAATTTAATATAACAGAACTGATACTCTAAATCAATCTGATACCAAATACACTCAGATATACCCAGTAATCTTCATTTGTCAGCCTAATTTAGGTGAATTTCCTAAATGTGTACAGCTGCCAATTGTACATTTTCTGAAAATCTGACCCATACACAGACATCTGCTTCTCAATTATCAACATCAGACAATTTTGATTACTGTTAAAAACAATAACCCCAAAAACCACCAAAGTTCAAAATTCAGTCATTTATAAATGCCAAGTAGAATGGAATAAACTTGCCACTGATGCACATAAAATTTCAGATAGACACGCTTTTAGCTCCTATATCAAAGACAAAATGGGGTGATGGATGGAGTCACATACCTGACAAATACTTGACAAAATCCTAATATAAACTTGATATATATATAACTGTCTGTTATTATTACTGTATTAAATGTACGCTCTGTTTTGGGTACTTTTCGCCACACAAACTATGTTGAACGTCTTGTTGCATCCTTTTATCGTACTTGTTCTGTTCTGTATCCCTGTCATACCATGTCAGTCACATTACTCTTGTCATGTTTACTTGCTTTTATTAGTTACTATGTCACACTTATTTAACACCAGTCTGACAAAACTAGCTTATGTAGTACTTTTTCAACAAACGTCCTTCTAATAATAAGAACATATTTACCATGTATAGTGCTAAACAGAATGCCTGTGTGTAGGACCAGGAGATGGATGTATACTCTTCCATCTCCTCCATGAATGTATAACATTAGAACACTTACCCGGTACACAATGAAATATCTTCACAAAGTCCATGGGATGTTTGTAATTAATGTTAGTTTCACTGAATGTAAAGGTCTTTTTCCCAACATAAGCTGTATAGAACTCATTAAGTATATGTTCAGTATATAATACAGAGTTAGTTGTGGCTACTACAGGTGCTATGAGCTTCCCATCAGGACAGTGGACCTCCCACAACCGTTGTTCTCCTTCCTTTTGCCTGTAACCTAAATAGTGAAAAAGCATGTTTTAACATTGGTTTGCAGGAAACACCCTTCATGAGTACATACATAAAGCATTTCATTTACCTTGTAGAAGGTAAACCCATGTCTTTGTTGCTTTTTTGTGTGATTATAATGTGTCAAATTATTTTTTATGAAAGTACAATATTTACATAATTAAATTGAATATGTTCACATTAGAAATAAGCTGCATTGAATTTTCATTCCAATTTTTATATCTATTCGAGTTGACATATTTCATAGCACATGCATATATTCAATATTCATATGAAATTTATTTCACACTTTTTCGGCCAAATGAATGAGTCAGTGGTTTGGTTTATGGATCTTATATATTGATTTAATATGAATATGAATGCAAATGTAAGAGACAATTTAGAACTTATCCGTCCGGTTGATATACATGTTACAATTTATGCGGATGATACAGCTGTAACGGTAACAGGATCTAATGTGAATGAATGTATTACTGCCTCACAACTATCCACAAATGCCATCAGTAAATGGATGAACGATAACAAACTAAGACTGAACGCTGACAAATCTCAACTTCAGATCCTTGGTTCGAAGCATAAATTGAAGCATATTGACCCTGATAACGTTGGTAAAAACTATGTTGATGGCAGAGTAATTAAACCTGCCAGAAATGTGATTCGACTGTCACTTTCAGAAGATGAGATTCGCCCTACAATCAAAGGTAAATGTATTAGCTAGACTGAGGTCGTGCCTTGATAACAGAATTACTGCACTAATTGTGAAGAGTCATGTGTACTCACTTGCGGATTATGGGAATGTTTTCTGTAAAATGGCAACAGCTAGCAATATTAAGAAAGTCCAGAGCATTCTAAACAGAGCTGTTCGCTTGGTTTATTATAACAAAGATAAAAGATTAGAAGATATTTGTACTATGTGTTTCAGAAAGAGGGGAGAAGTTGCTATTTTGAACCTAATGTTTAATTTTAAAGATGATCCAACAAAAGTCAAGGACATGCCCCGTGCTACACGTCAGGCTGAAGGTATAAACTTAATTCAAACTAACCCAAGATCTGAGAAATTATTGAGGTCGCCACACACACAAGGGCCAAGAGAGTGGAATAAATTAGCGCCACAGTTGAAATTACTTTCGTGGCCGAAACTGAAACAACATCTAAAAGAGGTAGAATTAAATGTGGGTTGAGACTGTAGAATTGTAACCTGTCGACTGGGGAACCGAAATAGGTCTAGGAATTGTTACTGGACTGATAGTGAATAATATGAGAGTATGACGGCTGTGAAACAGCCAAAAATCGGTGTTGCCAGAAGAAATACTTGTTTTTATCTTACTGCGAACAAATCATATGCATTGTTTTGATTCATTTTGAGGCAAAAAATACAAAAAAATAATAATAGTGTATGTATTTAATAAGCGATGACCGAATGAAGAAGTCGTTGTAGTATCGATGAAAGACTGAATAAGATCTGATGCGAAAGGCTGAATAAGATCTGATACTTAACTTGTACTGTACTTAAATGTTTAAATGTATAATGCTTTTGTATTGATTAGTTAAATATCATTTTCACTTGAGGATGAGACGTATCACTGTTGTGAATATCTGCCAATAAAATTGTTTAAAAAAAAATGAATGTAAAATTCGGGCGAGATTAAAGGCTTAATGGTAGTATAAGAGATAATGAATAGTCATGAAATTAAATGATTCTATTAATCAAATTCCGGCTAGTTACAAAGTATAACGCATTGGGCTATGTAATAGAATAAGTATGTAATTATTCCAGATTGGACCATACAAAGATTGGAGGAATTAGGACATCCTTCTTCTAGTCTAGATTCAGAAATGACTGAAGTGATAATGCATAGGTCAGATTTGTGATACCTCGCATTCTCAAAACAGTCAAAAAGAAATAGTAGTAATGGTTTAATTGAACTTAAATTAATTAATTAATTACTGACATCTAGTAAATCATATCTCTATAATTATTTGATCACAATCCACTCATGTATACTAATAATATAACTATTCCATCATAAAAATATTCTTTACCATTATATTTTATACCTCCTTGATACATACTATCTATGTAACTCTAACTGATGTTTTAAAATATACTACTTCCTCTGTCTATCATCTTGATAACTTATACCCCGTCTACAACACATATGATCAGCACTCAGTTAACTTCATACAAATATACCATGTTCTGACTGTGTACAATAATCAATGATACTTACATATTGTATTTACCAATGAGATCAGAGTCATAACAAACAGATGTCTCAGCATAAAGAACTCCATCTATTCCTTTTTACTAGTCCACTAGTTCACCAAAACTATTGCTTCTAAATAGGTTATTTCACTGATGTAACATCCCAGTATATAATCACAGACAGATAATCCTTTTTACCGTAATATAACACATGACACCACCTCTTCAACGTCAACTTAGCTTAATGTATTCCTAGTTGAGAAGTAGGTCATAGTACTGTATTGTCATGTGGAGGGAATGTATTGTAGCTGTCCCTACTGGCCTATTTAATTTGTAGTTCTATCTTTGTCTATTTTATACATTGCCAAACATTGATCAGGACAATTTAAAACTGTTTCATAATTATTCTAACGAGAAGGTACATGAGGTAAATGATCAGGAAAAATGTTTGTTTGTTTCGTAAATTTTGATTGGCAATTCTGACGAGTAAAGACAACTGGTTTCTTGTTTCATTAATAGAATAATGTCCTGAACTGAATTTCCAATTGCTTATAATAAAAAATGTATCTTGTATCTATAAGTTATACTAAAGGTACACCAGTGTCAACACGATTACACAAACTGCCTATTCAATATCAAATAATCTTGTGGTAGCTATAGAAATCCCCGTCATGCCCCATATATATTCTTTTTTACAGACTACTACCCTGACGTAAGCACCCTGTGATTTTTGTCATTTTGTTTGCCAAATATAGTGGCAATAAAAATAATATCTCCTATATTTTTCAAGCAAAACATTTAGTAAATGGTCAGATTTCTATGAGAAGTAGAACAAAATGGCTCTACCATCCAACTGCCGGAGGCACTTGAACATTACAAATTGATATAATGGACAGAACAGGTTGAATAATGGTATTTTTCTCCATTTTGAATGAGTTGATCTCATCTCTCTTGAAAGCTAACCATAAGGATAGTACTGTAGACTTCACGTTGTTAACCAACTCCTGGGCTAAGCGTAACATACTAGTGGATTCACTAATGTGTTGATGCAGCTCTATATGGGACGAGGTGATGAGTACATCTACAGTGGTTGAGTCTTGGGAAATTCCAATGAAGACTAGTATCTATAGGTCTGCTACTTATATTTGTGACAGAGGTATAAATAATTTCTATAATGAAGATCAAAGACTATTTGTGACGTGTTTCAGGAACACATGGCATTATTGATAATTTTCAAAGAGTTTTATTAACAGTATCTTTTTGTTGGAATGTTTGTATGTCGTGCTTGAGGGTGTATAGTTACATGTACCAAATTTCAAGACTATGTATTAAATATATTCTTGCATTTCCAAAGTCATCCTATAGAGTATATTTAGCCTCTTTGCTAGTGATTGTCCAGCCAAAGAAATTGCAAACTGCTTTTTTCAAAAATAAAAATATCAAACTTAAAATCTAAATAAGTATTATTATGTCCTACTCTTTGCTATTGATTTGATGTCATTTTTTCAAATATGATCATGTCTCAAAATCCATCCTTTGGGACTTCTGACAAATTTCCCTGTGAGACATAACATTTCTAAAATCCCACTCATTAACAGACCTACACTGACTTCAGATACTTCAAAATAGAATCCTGAAACTAATAGAGTCCCATCGAGAGAGTGTGTAGGAGACTCATAGAAAAAAAGGCTCCTTCCATTATTATTGAAGAAGGTTGCAGATGGCTCACCAAATGGCCCAGAACCTGTCTAACATATATCTGAAATCAATTAATACTAGGAATTTTGACCAACGGAAAAAAGATTATACAACAAATCATCCCTATAAACGAACAAGTAAAAGAATCAATCTTCAATAGGATCCCCTATATTAGTGGAACAAAGTACCAACGGCGGCCCACCTGACCCTAGATAAACGCAGTTTTACCCTTTAGAGCTGACAGCATTCATTGAATGCAGCAGTTTTGTCCTCTACAAATGAGATTGTAAGTTAGATCAAAGTGTCTGATAACCTTTCTGCTGCTGGAGAACCCTTTCATTGCAGTCATCAACTGTTCTAATCTAATCTAATCTAATTTGAGTTTCTTGAATGTACTTCAATTAATTTTAAGCTCATCTTTGTTTCTAATTTTATGCACTACAAACACCTTTCTTCAGGGAAAATTTGGGTTTCGCAGCTTTTGCTTTCATATCTTATGTTTAAACAGCATGTATTCAGAAATGGCTATTATTTTGACATCCCTCTCTCTCCGACTCAGGGTCCAGAGGAAGACCACTGTTATGGTCATCTGGGGAGCTGAGATGTGGAACTGATAATAGAACAATTATTTATATAGCTCAAAACCCAAATTAAAATGATATAAAAGAGCAACAACAAATTTAATTACAGAGAAATGGTCAATAATTGTGTAACAACTATGATTTTTATTTAGAAAACTTTTATTCAATTCTAGGATGCCAACAAGAACGAATTCTCCTTTTCATTTTCAGGATGCGAACAATGTTATTATTGGAGGTTTTACCAAATTAATCCTTGGTATGTATTTTTATTATTGGGTTTTCTAGAACCATGTACATCAGCTTGAGGTCCGCTATTGCTATTCACAGCTTGTCTGGTAGGTGTATCATATATTTCTGCATAGTCATTGTCCTCCACATTGACATATGTGGCTTGGGTGGAAGGGGAAGATGCTGGTCCTGAATATGCTGCAGATTCTTGTGTATTGTCTATATTTCTGTGGCTCTCTGAGGAAGATGTTTTCTTTTTTATCTGGCACTGTATGATCCCCCTGAAAAATGGAAAAATTCAAATAATTCAAATAATTCAAGCATAGTAACAGCTGATTTACACAAGTGCATACCATAATGAAATTAACCTAAAAGATGAAAATATATTTCACTGATACAACAAATGGAAATTAGAAATGGTATCACATAATTACTCAAGAAAACTAATGATGGATATACAGATACTAAATGAATATAATGTCATGAGAGTATTCATGAGCTAATGGTAAATGATAAAATACCTACCTGCATTTCAGAATCAATAATGTTACAATAAAAACAAGGAACAATACAGGGAAAATGACTGCAACAGATAGAACAACCCCTGAAACCAAAGAGTTTGAATTAGTCATGATTCAAAAGTCACGTCAATATAAACCTCCATTTTACTAATATAAATGCATGTCCTAAACTAATACTAATGCATAATGGCTGTAAACCTGGGTTAAAGATTACTAATACAACTTCATGAGGAGTGAATAGCTGGGTTAAACATGTTTGACTAAGGTATATCTTAAAGGTTAATAGGTAATACTGCCAGGGTGGGCAGCTGCATTGAGCAAGGCAGGGATTAAAGACCACTAGTTGCCTCACCTTAATATTCAAATATCACCAAGAATAATTTTGTATTTATTTCACCATTATGATGAATTATAAGTTTTAGTAACATTTCTAGATGGCAATGGCTCAAACCATTTATTTATGTATACACTCTTTGTGATGCTCTCTGGTCTAATTTGATTTGGGTTAACACAGTTATCCTCTACCAATCAGGAGGGAAATAACTGCATGTCTATTTATCTAATTATAAGTAAGTGTGTGACCATATCAGCTACATGCAGATCTGCATATCGTCTTTGGTCATGAGAAAACAAGTGTGTTCGTTTTTTTCTCACATCAAGTATAATTCTAAAACTGATAAAATTGATTTAAATCATATGGCATTTAGAAAATGCAAATAGCTGATGGTGGACTGTCAACAAGTTAATTTCATTATGGAAGCATTGGGCATTAATGAATGAATGACCATGTATGAACAAATTCCTTAAGAAGAACCATAACTGGCTTAAAGATTAAAGTTCTGGCCCAAATATATTCATATTGGTTAGATGCTTTGATGTAGTGTAATGGAACACTGGAACTTTTGAAAACTGAATTTACTGAAAGAAAATTATCAGAGATATGGAGTTGGGGAAAACCTTACAAAACTTCACTTGCAATGCCTCCATATAAGGATATATTTGTCGTCTTCCTGAGTAATATTTATGTATATGTTCACTGAATAAAAGTTGCAGTTGCTCCACTTATAACAGTGGCCATTTTCTCTCAATGGATTCAACTAGCAGAATATTGATAGATTTAGTCATAACATGAGTCAATTTGGTAAGATTTTGGTTGTTGTAATAACCGATTAGCAGCCTTCTTCTCCTTCATTATCAAATGATATTTCAACCCACAACCTAAATGAAATGAGATACCCACTGTAGTCCATAGTTGAAGAAGATGCTCCAGCCTGTTCTGTCACTGATGTTGCTTGGGTGCTGGATGGTTTATGAGGTTTTTTTGTGGTAGAAATAGCAGGCAGTATTGTTGATGTTAGATGGGTTGTTACTTGCCTTACATCTATTGTAGAAATAGCAGGCATTAAAGTTGGTGGTGGAGTTGGTGGCCTAACTGGAGGTGTTGTGGCAGCAGCTGTACACATATGGACTGCTGTGTCAAGTTCAGACTCAGGGTAGCGTCTCCTCCAACAGTGATCATGTTTCCAGTTCCATGCAGGCACGGATGAATGATCATTTTGACCAAGTACTGCAAAGTATGATGGGAGTTATATTGGAATGGTAGGAAGATTCAATCACATAGAAAGTGCAAAAGGATCAATTTCTCCAACTGAGAACATGTATTGATACAATTTCATAGCCATGATAATCACACAGAAGAACCAAAAGGGATCAGACCTAAATCACAACATTCAATGGAGAATCCAACATACAGCTTTATGCTTTAGCACAGGAGTTCTAAAGTGAATGAATGAAGGAAAATCTTAATTGGCTTAGACCAGGCAGGCCTAAAATTGACAACCTCCCTATCCATTGTCATCTTCTGACTGAGATAATCATCATCTGTCCTGTAACCACTGGAGAACAGACACACCCATTCTCCATCTTGTTGTAGTTCCAGGTGGCTGTCTGTCAGACTGCAAAGTCAATACCTGTTCATTCCTTGATGTTAGATTTTGGTGAAAAACTACATAAATAACGATGTAGTAAGAAACCCAAAAACATGAGGACAGAAAAGGAGATTTGTTGTAGGGTTGTTTTATCAGGCTACAAGTGTCCTTATCAAGGAGGTTGGTGGATTATACATTGAGGGAGATGCTACCAAAGTGAGGGAATGTGCAATGTTGTTGCCATGGTCACAATTGTTATTAGGGACCCAGGTAAGGAAATGTGCAGTTATGGGACTTTTTTGGCAGGGGTCCAGAAATAGAGAGATCAGAATTTTTGCTAATTTAACTTTTATTTAAATTTTGTTTCTCTATATATAGATATAGATATGATATATAGAACCAGTAACAGTGTTTGGTAAATAAAATTGTAGTAAAAAACTACATAAATATTACTACAAATTTATGGCGTTTTTCACCATGGCTGCCTGATTCCAGTAAGGGTAAAACTAATAGATATTGCGCTATAAGAGGAAAACCCGATAAAAATTGACCAAATCAAACCAATTTAATATAAGATGTTAAAGAATGCAACCACCAGTGATCTATGTGCTGCGCAGAAATTTGTGGAGAAAATCCCAACTAAGGGACTTGTTGTTTCAGCAGAGAATTAATTAAAATAAAAGAACCAACTGTTTACAATATATCATTAAATTGGTGAGATGAATTCTCACAGTTTCTTCCTATACACAGCCCAATCCTTTTCAAATACATATAAGAATTCATCAGAAATATATACAATTCATTGTGGTATTTACCTTCATATCCTATGACAAATGTTTGTGTCCTATAAGGATTATGCAATACACCTCTAGTAGCACCAAGGACTTGAGACATGCCTGTATACAGTGTGGCATAGGATGTTCCAATCTCCCAGGACATCTGTCCAACTACCATGTAAGTGTAAGTATAAATATTACGTGGTGGGTTTGATATTAATGTAAAACTCGATCCTGGGTGCTCAATGCAACCAATGATATAACCACATGTTTCACTACTGACATAAGCTGTCTGTTGATTGTTGTAACGATCTTGACAAGTCTTGTGTATGAGGTCCGCTGCAATATGGCAAAAAAATAATTAATACTCTTACTTGAAGGGAGAAATAATGGGTACACAACCGTCTGCTTCTCAATTATCAACATCAGACAATTTTGATTGCAAATAATGAACCAATTAGGAACGGTCATGTATAGTGGTAAACAAAATGCCTGTGTGTAGAACCCGGAGATGGATGTATACTCTTCCATCTTCTCCATGAATGTATTACATCAGAACACTTACCTGGAACACACTGAAATAGCTTCACAAAGTCCATGGGATATGTATTACCAATGTTAGCTTGACTGAATGTAAAGTTTCTTTTCCCAACATAAACTGTAAAGAACCCATTAAGTATATGTTCAGTAGATATTGCAGAGTTAGTTGTGGCTACTACAGGTGCTATGAGCTTCCCATCGGGACAGTGGACCTCCCAGAACTGTAGCCTTCCTTCTTTTTGCTTGTAGCCTAAATAGTGGAAAGGTATGTTTTAACGTTGGTTTGCAGGAAACACTATTCATGAGAACATACATACCTCATTTCATTCACCTTGTAGAAGGTAAACCCATGTCTTTGTTGCTTTTTTTGTGTGATTATAATGTGTCAAACAGTTTTAATGGATGTAAAATATTTACATAATTAAATTGAATAAGTTCCCATTAGAAATAAGTTGAATTGAATTTTCATTCCATTACTGGGTTCCATGAGATTATCATTGTACAATGAAACTGGACTCAATAAAATGTTTCTAAAAAAATATTACAACTTTTGTATCCATTCGAGTTCACATATTTCATAGCACATGCATACTATATGGAATTATTCCAGATTGAACTGTACACAAATTAGGACATTGTTCTTCTAGTCTAGTTTCAGAAATGACTGAAGTGATAATGAATAGATCAGGTTTGTGATACCTTGCATGATCAAAACAGTCAAAAAGAATTGATAGTAATGGTTAAATCAAATTAAATTAATTATTTACTGTCATCTAGAAAATCATATATCTATATATGGATGAATCAAGCTGCGTCAACCTTTCTCTTCCAAACTGCTACCATATAATGAAGACTCAAAAGTCTCCATAGTCAGGGTCCTAGTACATCACAATCTACATATAACGTTGTAGGTGGTGCCAAGATACAACCCCGATGACACAATTGTTTTGATTATTTATTCTTAAATCCATATTGATATAAGGTTATAATAAATAATATCTCTTAATGCCAATTTAATTAACGATTTGATACTTTATACAAATGAATTATCTGTAGGTACCATGATCCACTAGGGGCAGGGGGGGGGCCTCTCTCTATAGGGAAGAGCCTGTGGGCACAACATGGTTTTGCTCCTGGGGGAGCTCATCAGGCAATCCTCAGGTGTCAATTAGGTTGGTGCAGGTGGAGTTTGTCACAAACCAAGGGGTTTTTTTTATAAGTGATAATATTCTGTTTTGTACAGAAAGTAATAATAATCTACTGATAATAATAATAATAGTTATTATTATTATATCTCTACATCAACTGAGGTTGATTATTGAGTTTATCCAGTGTTGTGTATAGGATATTCATCCTATAGATGGAGCTGGACGAATCATGTTGAATGAAGGGCCTATATTTTGTACCTCCTCGACGAACGGCAACACTTCCGCTTTTCGCAGGAAAAGAGGCAAAAATGACTCCTATAGACCACAAAAACCGTTGCAACCCCCATAATCGTTTTTCGCTTAGCGTCTACTGACTCCTATACTTATTGGCTCGTTCTCCTTATTTTTCCCGGTGACAAACATTTTCAGTTAGTGAAATTGTCCTAGATACCATTTCTGTACACTTTTGTTCAGGCGGATTTCTCCGATCGCTCTCACTCGATAAACAATGTCCGTAAATATAGGAGCTAATTTTCCAGCAGGCATCGGCATCGACGGCCATCACTCACGGCATGTTGATGTCAAACCTATAGTTCACGCACATGTCAACAGGAGCGCCACTCGTCATTCTCACTACAAGCGCTGGGTACTGCTGCACCTAGGAGCAGCAGTACCCAGCTTTTAACAGCAGGGCGTGGGGGGGGGGGGGGGGGAGGCGGGGGGGGGTAGGGTTATATACTATAAATTTAAAACAAAATAATCGAGAAATAAATAGGCAAAGAATCAACTCTACTAGCGGGCCCACACTCTCCTGGATACATACTATCTATGTAACTCTAACTGATGTTTTAAAACATACTACTTCCTCTGTCTATCATATTGTTAACTTATACCCTGTCTACAACATGTATGATCAACACTCAGTTATCTTTATACAAATATACGATGTTGTGACGGTACAATAATCAATGATACTTACATATTGTATTTACCAATGAGATCAGAGTCATTACAAACAGATGTCTCAGCATAAAGAACTCCATCTTTTCCTTTTTAATAGTCCACTAGTTCACAAAAACTATTGTGTCTAAATAGGTTATTTCACTAATGTAACATCCCAGTATATGATCACAAACAGATAATCCTGTTTATCCTAATATAACACATGACACCACCTCTTCAACTTAGTTGTGGCTTATTGTATTCCTAGAAGGAGGTCATAGTACTGTGTTGTCATATGAAGGGTAAACTCTGAATGTATTGTAGCTTTCCCTACTGACCTATTTAATTTGTACTTCTATCTTTGTATATTTTATAGATTGCCAAACATTGATGGGGACAATTTGAGACAACTGTTTCATACTGATTCTAACAAGAAGTATCATAAGGTTAATGATCAGGAAAAATGTTTGTTTGATTCTTAAAATTTGATTGGCATTTCTGATGAGTAAGGACAACTGATTTCTTGTTTCATACATGGAATAATTTCCTAAACTAAATTTCCAATTGCTTATAATACAAAAAGTATCTTGTATCTATAAGTTATGCTGAAGGTACACCAGTGTCAACAAGATTACAAAAATTGCCTATGTAATATCACATCATCTTCTGGTAGCTATAGAAATCTCTGCAATGCCCTGATTCACACTGTATTGTGATCCCTACTCTAACACAAGGCATGAGAGATTTCCCCATGTATGGTTCAGGTCCCATAAATGCGTACAATTGGAGTTAAAGCTACTTTATGAGATGATTTTGATCAAAGAATCTTATCAATTTCTTATTTGAGGGTGAACCATTCCCAAAGATTGGATTTCGTTCATATAAATGAAAGTTTAAATTCCCTTTTTATATCTTATTATAACAAACTAATTAGATCTGGCTGAATCATATGGAAACCATATTTCCTCATGAAACTTAACTTCATTATATGAATTTGAGAAATTGTGCAACAAGCTATATTGATCATAGTTAACAGTTGGGACTCAAATACATTCCTTTATTCTTTGTTGTGAATGTCTGGATCTTTTGTATACATAGAGAATATGATCGTTCAGAAATAGTTTGAGAGTAAACTTCTATAATGGTTGCATCATGGGGAAATCCAATGGTTCACTTGTGCACTATAGGTCTACTTCTTAGAGTGAGGACCATATTGTGGAGAATTCTTAAAACAAAACTCCATCTTATGATAATGGTGAGTATCTCAAACTCATGTCCATTCATTTTAGGCCTATAACACAATACTATTTAAATAAGAAAATTGATTCATTCTCAGGAAATACTAGGTATCTACAGTTGGGATTGACAACGCCCATATCGCAGCGCGTGGCCGTGTTTACATCTCAACTATGACGTCACGGCGGGCTCAGCCAATCAGCATCGCCGAGCCCCGCCTACCTTGCCACGCCCATTCGTTTCAGCCACTTTGAACTCAGCAGCGGTATCGCTCACACCTATTAACACTTGTGAAAATTTGTTACTTCGAATTGTTGTCTTGGCGACACCGGAAGTGGTGCGTCCAAGATGGCGGACTGTGGGTTAGAATCTGTCAGCTCGGACACTTCGACAACTAAAGATTTAATTCCCACGACTTCGATTGCTCACCATTACCCGGAATTTGTTCATGAATGTATGTATTTTGACATTTTCGGAAAAATTTCCAAATATATTGACGGTGGTTCTCCCGATAGTGGAGATATTTTAATATTCACCGCTCCGAGCTCGCCGGGTGGCTGTACTGTCCCTGTTTACAGTAGTTGTGCGTATGGAATTTGTACGTGTAATCATTCCTTGGCTAACGTCAATACTCAACTTAAACCTTGTCGTTTTGCCTTTTGCCTTTTCACCCAAGGTTCTTATATGGTTGAAAAATACCTGCATGTATTTTATGGCATTTGTGACGGTTTTGATATTGTAGATGGCCCAGTACAGGGTTACGATTGTGCTAATTATGCTTCAATATTGGAGCCTGAAGCGCGAAAAAAAATGGATAAAATAGTCTCTAACGAATTAAAAGAGGGTTTCATTTCTATCGCTGATGTTTCTCCTACATGTATACATGCCCTTGGTGCTGTGAACAAACCTGACGGTGGCATCCGTCCGATCACCGACTGTTCCAGACCTGAAGGTATCTGTGTAAACGACCATTGTAGTGATTTGGTTCGTACTTTCTCTTATAATTCAGTAGACGATGCTGTAAATTTAATCGATAAAAATTGTTTCATGGCAGTTATCGATATCAAATCTGCGTATAGAGCAGTCCCTATTAACCCTGAACACAGAAAGTATTGTGGGTTTAGATGGTCCCTAGATGGGATAGATACCTTATTCTATGATAATAGATTGTGTTTCGGCCTGCGTACAGGGCCTTGTTATTTCGACGATATATCAAATTTTGTCACTGAATCTGTAAAAAATATTTACCATATTCCTGTTGTCAACTATTTAGATGACTTCTTTACATGTGATTCTTCTTATGATGGCTGTACTGCAGCAAGGGACAATATCACAGGTTTGTTGCGTTTCTTAGGCTTCTATGTGGCGTGGCAAAAGGTAACTTCTCCCAGCTCTACCTGCAGATATCTTGGTTTCGACATAGACTCCAAGGAAATGTCTGTGTCTATGCCCAGGGACAAGATCATCAAGCTTCATGGTATATTGTCATCTTTAGAGAATTCATCATCGATTTCCAAGAAACAGCTGGAAAGTGTGTGTGGTTACATAAGTCACTGTGCGACTGTATTCAAAGGAGGAAAGACCTTCTGTCGGCGGTTGTTCGCCCTATATAAACTGGTGATTTCCAAGCATTTGAGGCATGTGAGTATCTCTCCCATGTTTCGTCAGGATCTAATGTGGTGGAAGTCTTTTTCCGCATCCTTCAACGGTAGACATTTAATAGAGAGAGAAATCTATAGGCATCCTATGGTCTCTGATGCTTCGTCGAAAGGATTTGGTGTTTATTTAGACACTGACTGGGCTGCTGGTACATGGGATAACAGTATCTCCCAGCCTGAATTCTCCGATTGTGACCATATTATCTCGCGCCCGAGTGAAGAAGGGATAGCTTCCAACATAAATATACAGGAGCTATTCCCTATCTTAGTAGGCGTGAGGAGGTGGGCCAAAATCTTCAAAGGAAAATCCATAATGTGTTTCATTGATAATACACAAGTTATTGCCATGCTTACAAATGGTTCCAGTTCTAGTTTTCGTGCAATGCAATGGCTATACGAGCTCTACTGGTTAACCTTTATCTTTGACATTGAATTAATTCCCAGATATATTAATACAAAGAACAATTTATTAGCTGATACCCTTTCTAGGGTACCATATTTGCTCAAATCTCCTGACTCACTGACATGTTTGAAACAGGCTGGACTGTGTTGTGCTGACAACTTTTTATCTTCACTCCTTAGGCTTGGACAAATGGAGAAGGAGAGTGATTTATCTGCAGACAATATCTGTGGCTGACTCGACCTTGAAGCAACGTACAAGACAATGGAGTGTTTTTTCTGATTTTATTGCAGAAAATAACTGTCACTTGGACTACATCTCCGTTGATATATTGTGTATGTATGCATCCTTTCTGTCGACTCTAATGAAACATTCGTCTGTTATAACCTACTTATCTGGTGTAATATTTGGAGCAAAAATTAGAAATATTCCTTGCTCTTCGATGTCCCATCCTGTGCTGAAGTCACTGCTCAAGGGTGTCGCCAAACTACCAGGATTTTCAGTGGTGCCAGCTTCCCCACTGTTACCTCATCATCTCAAGAAATTATATTATTTGTTGAATTTTGAACTATATGAGCATGTATTGGCCTGGACAATCTATGTATTCCTATTTCGCTCTATGCTTAGAGTTGGCCATGTTATTAAATCGTCTCACACTATTCGTCGGAGGGACATCACCTTCCACAGTTGGGGGTTGTCCTGTACTGTGAAATCTTCAAAAACTACTTCGGACCCATTCGTCATTCCAGTGGCTAGTTCTCCATCAATCGAGCTATGCCCTGTATACTACATAAAGAAGATTTATGCCTGGAACTCTCTCCCTCCTGATTCGTGTGCCTTCAGCCTTCCCAATGGAGAGGCTATGTCTTATAATTATTTAAATACCTTGCTTGCGGATTTGTGTGCTAGAGCTAAAATTGTGGGCCATTATTCTATGCATTCTCTCAGGAGAGGGTCTGCTACTCACATGTCATCAAGGGGCATCTGCCTATCAGATATTAAGAACAGAGGCCGTTGGAGGTCGGATTGTGTAGCCAAGTATATAACTCCCTCAATGAACCATGAGTTGAAAATTGATGCTCTCATTTCCTCTTCGTTGTAGTTTGTTTGGGCTTTTGGTACTAAATAAAGTGCTTTGCATGCCCAAACGGCACTACTGCCTCTGCTTATCCTTCATATTAAAATATATATGTCATCGTGCTTCCCTTGGACATCGTTCTTCTCGGCCACGCCCCCCTGCGCATATCTACAGTTGGGATTGACAACACCCATATCGCAGCGCGTGGCCATGTTTACATCTCAACTATGACGTCACGGCGGGCTCAGCCAATCAGCATCGCCGAGCCCCGCCTACCTTGCCACGCCCATTCGTTCCAGCCACTTTGAACTCAGCAGCGGTATCGCTCACACCTATTAACGCTTGTGAAAATTTTTTCTTTATCTATGTATTGTATTGGGTACTAAATAAAGTGCTTTGCATGCCCAAACGGCACTACTGCCTCTGCTTATCCTTCATATTAAAATATATATGTCATCGTGCTTCCCTTGGACATCGTTCTTCTCGGCCACGCCCCCCTGCGCATATCTCTATTAATTCTTCATAGGCCTGTTCACATTAATAACCAAGCAAAATTTGGTATTTGGCTTTTGATTGGCTAGACCTTAAAGCACCAACAATTTTCACTCAGAAAGCAGTATTATCTCTGTGTAGGGGTCCGCCCACCAACAGCATGGTGAGGCTGCTGCGCTGTCCACCCTAGCGGCAAAAGGCAACATCTCTACCAGAGTTGGGCGTGAACAGCAGTCTCCGTCCAGTCCCGCCAGGCGGTGACCATTGTGACGTCGTCGCTGAAGACCCCCTTCTACAGGCGGTAGGAAAAGTCTACACCTCCAACGTTGTGGGATCTCACAGTCGCTTAGCACAACAGACTCGGGCCATGCTGAGGAATGAGATACTTCTGTTGTTCAAATTAAGCTCTTGCACTTTATGCTTGTAACTGTTTGGGGGTCAATAAAACCTTGTCAAACAAATTTATCCTTGTTTGTTGCTTCCTTTCACGATATTCATGACTCATGCCCACAAATCTGCGGTTCATTACATCTGTATTAACATGGATTACCGTTATCCCAACCCTTTAATGAAGATTGGTCACAATCATAACTGAGACGAGTGAAAAGTTCTAGTCCTATTATTACACATGCATTGCTCTGAAAACAATGTATCTAGAGGGATTTACACATTGTGTGTATTTCACTAGTGATTCTGGTTTTATTTAGTAAGATTACCGATAACATACAAATTCATGACTCAATTTTTTTTCTAATTTCATGATTGAATGCATGAATGCATGTATAATAAGTCTGTTAATTCTAAAGTATTATATAAATACAGGTTAACCAACTCGTTGGTTTCAGTTTCCCTTAGAATATTGCACTTGTTGCTATGCAACTTGGGCAAAAATAATGCTCCTTTAACCAACTCGTTAGTTAACCTGTATTTATATAATACTTTAGAATTATCTATATACAAGTTTCAGTGGAGGTATACTGCTGCAGTCAGTGGGAAAGTGGGAGAGATCACCCCCTTTTTGTACTGCAAGGGGGTATATCGGTAGCTGATGGGTCATCAAGATCTTGCACAGGAATCAGCAGCAGACAAGATCAGTTGTGGTCTTGTCCCTTCATTCTTTATTACTTTGAAGGGTCCAGAAGTGGTCCTTGCATAACCTGGGGTGTGTTACACTGTGTGTCTTTAGAATGCATATCGTAGTTACCCTATTATTGGTTAATTCCATATATATATTCTTTTTTACAGACTACTACCCTGACGTAGGCACCCTGTAATTTCAGTCATTTTGTGTGCCAAATATAGTGGCAATAAAAATAATATCTCCTGTATTTCCCAAGCAAAACGTTTAGTAAATGGTCAGATTCCTATAAGAAGTAGAAAAATATGGCTCTACCATCCAACTGCCGAAGGCACTTGAACATCAAAAATTGATATAATGGACAGAACAGGTTGAATCATGGTATTTTTCTCAATTTTGAATGCTCTACGAATGAGATTGTAAGTTGGATCAAAGGGTCTGATAACCTGTGTGCTGCTAGAGAACCCTTTCATCCCAGTCATCAACTTTTCTAATCTAATCTAATCGAATTTAATTTGAGTTTCTTGAATGTACTTAATCTAATTTTAAGCTCATCTTTATTTTCAATTCATTCATATCAGTGACAATTTGGGTTTCGCAGCTTTTGCTTTTATATCTTTAGTTGAATCAGCCTTTATTCAGAAATGGCTATTATTTTGACTTAAAGATTACATGAACATGCCTCTCCCCGACTCAGGGTCCAGAGGACGACCACTACTGTCATGGTTATCCTGGGAGATGTGATGAAAAGTATGTATATAGCTCCAAAGTCATATCATGTATTCCATTACTTTTACATATAATTTATTTTCATGCTCATGTTGTAACTTCTGTAATTAAACAAATCAAGTAGATGGCACCTGGTGGAAGAACTACTTAGACTTTGTCTATATAGACTACCGAATTACCACATTGTATGTAAGATCGTAACGCAATAAAGAATACTTGAATTGAATTGAATTGAAAGTCAAATGAAAATGATATGAAAAGAGCAAGAACGAATTTAATTACAGAGAAATTGTCAATAATTGTCTCACAACTATGATTTAGATTTAGAAAACTTTAATTCAATATTAGGATGCCAACAAGAAGGAATTCTTCTTCTCATTTTTAGGATGCGAACAATGTTATTATTGGGGGTTTTACCAAATTAATCCTTGGTATGTATTTTTATTATTGGGTTTTCTAGAACCATGTACATCAGCTTGAGGTCTGCTATTGCTATTCAAAGCTTGTCTGGTAGGTGTATCATATATTTCTGCATAGTCATTGTCCTCCACATTGACATATGTGGCTTGGGTGGAAGGGGAAGATGCTGGTCCTGAATATGCTGCAGATTCTTGTGTATTGTCTATATTTGTGTGGCTCTCTGAGGAAGATGTTTTCTTTTTTATCTGGCACTGTATGATCCCCCTGAAAAATGAAAAATTCAAATAATTCAAATAATTCAAGCATAGTAACAGCTGATTTACAAAAGTGTATCATACCATAATGAAATTAACCTAAAAGATGAAAATAAATTTCACTGATACAACAAATGGAAATTAGAAATGGTATCACATAATTACTCAAGAAAACTAATGATGGATATACAGATACTAAATGAATATAATGTCATGAGAGTATTCATGAGCTAATGGTAAATGATAAAATACCTACCTGCATTTCAGAATCAATAATGTTACAATAAAAACAAGGAACAATACAGGGAAAATGACTGCAACAGATAGAACAACCCCTGAAAACCAAAGAATTTCAATGAGTCATGTTTCAAAAGTCACTTGTCACCTCCATTTTACTGAATGCATCAACTAAACTAATACTAATTCATAATGGCTGTAAACCTGGGTTAAAGATTATTAATACAACTTCATGAGGAGTGAATAGCTGGGTTTAAAATGTTTGGTTATAGCATTATCTTAAAGGTTAATAGGTAATACTGTCAGGGTGGGCAGCTGCATGGAGCAAGGCAGGGATTAAAGACTAATAGTTGCCTCACCTTAATATCCAAATATCACCAAGAATAATTTCGTATTTATTTCACCATTATGACGAATTATAAGTTTTAGCAAAATTTCTAGATGACAATGGCTCAAACCATTTATTTATGTATACACTCTCTGTGATGTTCTCTGGTCTAATTTGATTTGGGTTAATACATTTATCCTCGACCAATCAGGAGAGAAATAACTGCATGTTTATTTATCTAATTATAAGTAAGTGTGTGATCATGTGAGCTAAATGAATGAATGGCCATGTATGAACAAATTCCTTAAGAAGAACCATAACTGGCTTAAGGATTAAAGATCTGGCCCAAATAGATCTTGTGTATTAGTTGATGTATTCATAAGATTGGATAAAGAAAACTGCATTGGATAAAACAAATAAAAAAAAGGGAAAACACCTATTTTCATATTGGTTAGATGCTTTGATGTAGTGTAATGTTGGGAGGACTTAATCATATTGTTAACTGTGGAACTTTTGAGAAATGAATTTACTAAAAGAAAATTATCAGAGATATGGAGTTGGGGAAAACCTTACAAAACTTCACTTGCAATGTCTCCATATGAGGATGTATTTGTTGTATTCTTGATTTATATTTATGTATATGTTCACTGAATAAAAGTTGCAGTTGCTCCACTTATAACAGTGGCCATTTTCTCTCAATGGATTCAACTAGCAGCATATTGAGAGATTCAGTCATAACATGAGTAAATTTGGTAAGATTTTGGTTGTTGTAATAGCCGATAGTGCACCTTTTTGGTGCTCCAAATCCAAATAGCAGCCTTCTTCTCCCTCATTTTCAAATGATATTTCACCCCACAACCTAAATGAAATAAAATATCCACTGTAGTCCATAGTTGAAGAAGATCCTCCAGCCTGTTCTGACACTGATGTTGCTTGGGTGCTGGATGGTTTATAGGGTTGTTTTTTTGCTGTAGAAATAGCAGGCAGTACTGTTAATGTAAGATGCGTTGTAACTTGCCTTACATCTATTGTAGAAATACCAGGCATTAATGTTTGTGGTGGAGTTGGTGGCCTAACTGGAGGTGCTGTGGCAGCATCTGTACAGTTATGCAGTGGTGTGTCAAGTTCAGGCTCAGTGTAGCGTCTCCTCCAACAGTCCCCATGTTTCCAGTTCCATTCAGGCAGGGATGAACGATCATATTGACCAAGTACTGCCAAGTATGACAGGAGTTATATTGAGATGGTAGGAAGATTCAATCACATAGAAAGTGCAAAAAGGATCAATTTCTCCACACTTAGAACATGCATTGGTACAATTTCATAGCCATTATAATCACACTGAAGAACCAAAAGGGATCAGACCTAAAGAACATTCAATGGAAAATCCAACATACAGCTTTACGCTCTAGCACAGGCATTCTAAAGTGTAAAACATCAATGAAAATCTTAATTGGCATAGACCAGGCAGGCCTAAAAGTGACAACCTCAATTTTCATTGTCATCTTCTTACTGAGATAATCATCATCTGTCCTGTAACCACTTGAGAACAGACACACTCTTTTTTCATCTTGTTCTAGTTCCAGGTGGCTGTCTGTAAGACTGCAAAGTCAATACCTGTCCATTCTTTGATGTTAGATCTTGGTGAAAAACTATATTTATAATAACAATGTAGTAAGATTTTGTATTGGTCGTCCAATGTTTCGGGCTACAAGTGTCCTCCCTCCCCCCCCCCCCCCCACAACCCGCTTAGCTCAGTCATTGTCATCACTTCTCTCCTCTCCCATCTCCCCTCTCCCCTTGTACAGTCCAACAATAGCCTAGGTTAGGTAGGTACAAGCAGCACGCTGGTTAGAAGGACAGGCTCCCCCCACCCACTCCCAACTAAGGGCCTTGTTGTTTCAGCAGAGAATTAGTTGAAATAAAAGAACCAATTTTCACAGTTTCCTCCTATACACAGCCCAATCCTTTTCACATACATGTATGAAATCATCAGAAATATATACAATTCATTGTGGTATTTACCTTCATATCCTATGACAAATGTTGGTGTCCTATAAGGATTATGCAATACAGGATTAGATATTAATATAAAACTTGATCCTGGGTGCTCCATGCAACCAATGATATAACCACATGTTTCACTACTAAGAGAAGCTATCGGTTGGTTGTAAAACGCCTGTACTAATATGAATATTACTACAAATATATGGAGTTTTTCACCATGGCGGCCAGTTTCCTGTAAGGGTAAAACTGATAGATATTGGGCTATCAGAGGAAAACCTGATGAAAGTGACCAAATCAAATCAATATAAGATGTGAAAGGATGCAACCACCAGCGATCAATGTGCTTCCCTGAAATCTGTGGAGAAAATCATGTATCATCCTTGTTTTATTTTGCCAACAACTTGTCTCATATATAATTATATACAACTTCTATCTCAGTATTTCTAAATAACCCCTTATTTTCAGTATATTGTAATTCAGGCACTAACTTGTCTCATACAAACATGCTTAGAGCATGGGATAGAGGGAACCCTCAATCCCACCCTCACATACATGAATTCATCAGAAATATGTATAAATCATTGTGGTATTTACCTTCATATCCTATGACAAATGTTGGTGACCTATAAGGATTATACAATACAGCTCTAGTAGCACCAAGGACTTGAGACAAGCCTGGATACAGTGCGGCATTGGGTGTTGCAGTATCCCAGTACATCTGTCCAACTACCATGTAAGTGTAAGTATAAATAATACGTGGTGGATTAGATATTAATATAAAACTTGATCCTTGGTTTCCTATGCAACCAATGATATAACCACATGTTTCACTACTGACATAAGTTGTCTGGTGGTTGTTGTATTGATCTTGACAGCTCCTGTGTATGAGGTCTGCTGGAATATGGGAAAACAAACCAATTAAGGTCCTTACTTGAAGGGAGAAATAATGAATAC
The DNA here is from genome assembly GCA_942159475.1 of Sthenelais limicola. Taxonomy (NCBI): domain Eukaryota; kingdom Metazoa; phylum Annelida; class Polychaeta; order Phyllodocida; family Sigalionidae; genus Sthenelais; species Sthenelais limicola. The sequence goes on from OW804098.1 coordinate 111,732,313, forward strand.
ACAGCCATCTGCTTCTCAATTATCAAAATCAGACAATTTTGATTGCAAAGAATGAACCAATGTGACACTGTCATGTACAGTGGTTAACAAAATGCCTGTGCAGGAGATGGATGTATACTCTTCCATCTCCTTCATGAATGTCTTACATTTTTTTGTTTGTTTTTGCGACGTCGTTTTATTTCTTACACATTAACAGTTGGCGCATGTTACATCTAGGATAAAATTAACGAAAGGAATCATTTCTCCCCAATAGGAGATTATACCTGGGTAACCCTTGCTAGATTAGAACACTTACCTGGAACACAATGAAATAGCTTCACAAAGTCCATGGGATGTGTATAATTATTGTTAGATTCACTGAATGTAAAGTTTTTTTTCCCAACATAAGCTGTATAGAACCTATTAAGTATATGTTCAGTAGATATTGCAGAGTTAGTTGTGGCTACTACAGGTGCTATGAGCTTCCCTTCAGGACAGTGGACCTCCCACACCTGTTGGTTTCCTTTGTTTTGCCTGTAACCTAAATAGTGAGAAAGCATGTTTTAACATTGGTTTGCATGAAACACCCTTCATGAGTACATACATAAAGCATTTCATTCACCTTGTAGAAGGTAAACCCATGTCTTTGTTGCTTTTTTGTGTGATTATAATGTGTCAAATAGTTTGAATGGAAGTAAAATATTTACATAATTAAATTGAATAAGTTTCATTAAAAATAAGCTACATTGAATTTCCATTTCATTGCTGGGTTCCATGAGATTATCATTGTACAATGAAACTGGATTCAATAAAATGTTTCTAAAAATAAATTACAACTTTTGTATCCATTCGAGTTCACATATTTCATAGCACACGCATACTATATGGAATTATTCCAGATTGAACTGTACACAAATTAGGACATCGTTTTTCTAGTCTAGTTTCAGAAATGACTGAGGTGATAATAAATAGATCAGGTTTGTGATTCCTTGCATGCTCAAAACAGTCAAAAAGAAAATAATAGTATTTTAGAATTAAATTAATTAATTACTGATATCTAGAAAATCATATATCTATATTCAATCACATTCCACTCATGCATACTAATGATAATAATTTTTTTTGTTAACAAATTGTATTGCCAAGATTCCACAATAGCGGTACGTTTCATTTGACATGAGAAAATTATAAGACATCTAGATCAAATTTACAAATTATTTCATCATAAAAATATTCTTTACCATTATATTATATACCTCCTCGATACATACTTTGTCTATGTAACTCTAACTGATGTTTTAATATACTTCTTCCTCTGTCTATCATCTTGGGGTTTGGGTTTTTTTTCTTTTTTTTTATTGTCTATCATCTCCTTAATTTATACCCCGTCTACAACATGTATGACCAACACTCAGTTACCTTCATACAAATATCATGCTGTGACTGTGTACAAAAATCAATGATACTTACATATTGTATTTACCAATGTGATCAGAGTCATAACAAACAGATGTCTCAGCATAAAGGAATCCATGTTTTTCTCTTTAATAGTCCACTAGTTTACCGAAACAATTGCTTCTAAATAGGTTATTTCACTGATGTAACATCCCAGTATATGATCACAGACAGATAATCCTTTTTTCCCTAATATAATGCATGACACTACCTCTTCAATATCAACTTAGTTGTGGCTTATTGTATTCTTAGTTGAGAAGGAGGTCACAGTACTTCCCTGGGTCTTGTTGCACCAGAAATGCTTGATATTGTAAGGATATCGTTAACTTAACGGGGCCAGCATTTTTCCAGTGTCACATGAGGCTTGTCATTCCTGGATTGTTAATAACTTAGCGTTATCAAGCGTTATAATGTTATCAATAACATTAAACATTTTCAGACATTTAATCAAGCATTATTAATGAGTTAATCATGTAATGTTGATAATGTAGGTAATGTACCACTATTATTGTATCGCTGTGATTAGTGGTCATGTTAGAAAGTTGTGGAGAATAGATTTTTCTTTCTGTATAAAAAAAATACTGAAATGATAAATTTCTACCGAAAACTAAAACCTGTGTAACTCATGACCTATTGACTGTATAATAATATATCTATATCAAACGAAAGGGAATGTTATTGCCTACAAATAATGTAAATGCAAGAAGCTGTAGGATTAGTATTTTGGCCGGTACTCTGTGAAATCTGAAATGTACTATCCCCCCTTAACGATATGGGATGCCCTAAAGCTCGCCGCTAAATACCATGGTTTTAGCGATACGGAGGCCTACTTAACGGAATGATATTCGCTCATGCAACAGTAGACCCTTAATGATGTTGTAACGTTACAGATTTCAGTTAGCGATACGTCATGCAACAGGCCCCTATGACACTCATGTGTTGTCATGCAGAGGGTAAACTCTGAATGTATTGTAGCTGTCCCTATTGACCTATTTAATTTGTAGTTCTATCTTTGTATATTTTATAGAATGCCAAACATTGATGGGGACAATTTGAGACAATTTTTTCATACTGATTTTAACAAGAAACAACATAAGGTTAATGTTTGTTTGATTCATAAATTTTGATTGGCAATTCTCATGAGTAAAGCCAACTGGTTCATTTTTCATACATGGAATAATTTCCTAAACTAAATTTCCAATTGCTTATAATAAAAAATAAATCTCGTATCTATAACTTTGTACACATAGAGAATATATTCGTTCAGAAATAGTTTGAGAGTGAACGTCTATAATGGTTGCATCATGGGGAAATCCAATGGTTCACTTGCGCACTATAGGTCTACTACTTAGAGTGAGGACCATAATATGGAGTATTCTTATGACAAAACTCCTCCCTATGATAATGGTGAGTATCTCAAAACCATGTCCATTCATTCTAAAGCTATTTTAGGCCTATAACACAATACTATTTAAATAAGAAACTTGATTCATTTTCAGGAAATTCTAGGTATCTCTATTGATCCTTCATAGGTCTGTCCACATTAATAACCAAGCAAAATTTGGTATTTGGCTTTTGATTGGCTAAACCTTAAAACGACACAAATAATGTTCACTCATAAAGCAGTATTATCTCTGTAATAACATGTTTACAGTTATCCCAACCCTTTAACCAAGGTCGGTTAAAATCATAGCTCAGACAAGTGAAAAGTTCTCATTCTATTATTATACATGCATTGCTCTGATTTACACATAGTGAGTATTTCACTAGTGATTTATGTGGGGTTGTCATGGCAACCGATCTGTTTTTTACTAAGGTTACCGGTGAAATACAAATTCATGACTACATCTGTTTCTATTTTCATGATTGGTTTCAGTCGCTTTGAATAATGCACTCGTTGCTATGCAAATATTCACACTCCTTCAACCAACTCGTTAGCTAACCTGTATTTATATAATACTGTAGAATTGTCTGTATACAAGTTTCAGTGGAGGCATTATCCTACAGTCATACCCTGGTTAGTGTTTAGCATCATCATAATAATGGGAATCTCTTTTTACTGATGTAGCAAGATACAACAACCTGAGGCATTTTCATTTTAGTCACTGCCTTGAACCATTCAGGGGCTATAACAACCAGATACAAATATTGTCTTTATTTCTCACTTCATAACCCAGTGGTTTGAATTACAAAAGAAGGCATATCATTGGAACTTTAGTGGAATGATAGCTTTTAGGCGTAGTTAATATTGACTTGAGGAATGGAAAAGAATACTATGGTGTGTAATTGAAGTTCCAATCGCCAATAAATCTCTCAACATAAGAATAGCTGAGCTGGAGAACAGAATGGAACCGCCTGAATGTTGAAATTAGATCAATAGACCTTTTTGAATGATCTAGGGGGTGAGTGAAATCCAGCCTACTACCATACAAACAATTGACCGAGATTTGCTGGATTTAATGTAACTGCACTCTAAAATTTGATTTAAAAAGTACATTAAACATGCCTCTCTCTGACTGAAAGGCAGACCACCATCATGGGGATCTGGGGAGATGTGTTTTTTTGTTTTTTTTGGACGAATTTTATTCAGGTTAATACGCTGGCTGTAGCCAGACTTAATGTGGCTTGGGTCAGACCCGGACTGCCTCCACATCCTGAATTCTTAGTTACTACAATCTTGTCAATAAATGTGTGTAGAATCTTAAGTCATTTTAACAATCATTTCATTTAAATAAGGAAGGGAAGGGGAGATGGTGGCTAGATGATAGGGGTGGGGGTGGGGGGTAAGTTAGTAAATAAATGAGATGAGGTGTTGTCAAACTGATGATATAAAAATGATGTGTATATAGCACAAAACCTGAAACAAGATTATATAAAAGGAGCACAAACAAAACTGCTGATAATTGTCTCACAACTATGATTTAGATTAAGAAAACCTTTATTCAATACTAGGATTGCAACAAGAAGGAATTCTCCTGCTCATTTTTAGGATATATCGTCACTTCTCATGAAACGTCGATGGAATCTCTAGACCTGCAGTTCATGATAATGAGACATTTAGAAAAGAAATATCATGGCATCCGACTGAATCCAATTTCACTCAATGCTAGAGCAACATTTCAACATAAATAACAAGGGTGTCCCTAGCAATTTCCCAGTATGTGTGTGTACACACATATTTTTTGTGCTATTACATTTGAAGGCCATATAACTTTTGTTTCCTACGAAATAGGTTCACAGTTTCCAACTGTCGCTGTGGGTATCATCATAAACATACAACATATACAGTGACAACTAGATTTATAATACAGAGAATAGCCAATTAGGCACATAGCAAAAGATTCCACTCCTCCCAGTTATTCCACCTTACTGGGGAAGTTTGAATAGCACATGAACATGGCAAAACGCTTTTCATTACATACATGTCAAAGTCTTTAGCATAGAACCCTATGGAAGCAGAATAGCGCGACATAAAATGTTTTTCATGTTAGGGCAGCGATTTGATTGGTTAATAGGCCACATGCATGAGTAGAGGTATAATAGTTCCCGTGTTGGATGTAAAATATCGATTTCTAATGAAAATTGAAAAATAATGCATAAATGGATAGGAAAATAAAAATAAAAAAAAAGTATGTAATAAATCAGAGGAGGATCATACTGACCCTCCCACCTCTCACTTCTCACTAATTAGCGACCCCTCCCTAATAAGGTTTAGAACAACAATATTGTACCCCTACTCTCCCTTGGAGGAGCTTGGCCTGGCGGGCAGCTCAGGTCCCGCTCAGGTCCCCCACGGAGTTGCTCCTGGTCTTGCCCCAACCCAAAAGAATTAGTCTATTTTCTACAATATATTTCTGCATAGTCATTGGCCTCCACATTGACATATATGGCTTGGGAGGAAGGGGAAGATCCTGGTGTTCCTGCAGAGTCTTGTGTATTGTTTATTGTGGAGTGCCTCTCTGAGGAAGATGTTTTATTCTTTATCTGGCATTGTATGATCCCCCTGAAAAATAAAAGATTCAATTATTCCTTCTACTACAAAAGTTCCACAGAAATCAGATACTTAAGTCATTGATATTGTCTCATTGTCATTCCAGACATATTCACAGCTGATTCTCTATAGTTATTTTGGTTAGTATTTCCTGATGTTCTTACTTGTGTTTCAGGATGCATATTGTAATAATGAGCAATATGAGAACAACAGCAACAACTGATACGCTTGCTATGATGGCCACTGCAAAGTAGACAAATAGAAAACATTCATCAAAAATCAGTGAAAAGGGCCTTGTCCACTAAGCTGATTTTCATGCGATTTTGCTCCTCAGAGGACTCTTTTGCACTAAAGTCTGTGAGAATCATACGAGAATAGGCTTAGTGGACTAGGCCCTTTCATAACAGAGGCTCTATATAGCTATGAAAGGTAAAGCCCACTCTCTAGGACCTGAGTTCAAACCCCATAGAAGCTTTTTATACAAGTGTCATTTAACCTCCCCACATGATTCAATAATGTACCCACTGTAGTTTTGAGGTGAAGGTGACCCTCTAGTTTGTCCAATTCCTGATGTTGCTTGGGTGCTGGATGGTTTATAGGCTTGTTGTGTTTCTGTTGTAGAAATATAAGGCAGTATATTTGGTGTTTGACGGGATGTGATGGGTTGTACATCTGTTGTAGAAATGGCAAGCAGTATTATTGATGTTAGATGGGTTGTGACTTCCTGTTTTTCTGTTGTAGAAATACCAGGCTGTATATCTGGTGTTAAGTCAGTTGGGACTTGCTGAATATGACTTGTAGAAATACCAGGCAGTATTATTGGTGGCACTGGTGTTACAACTGGAGGTGTTGTTCTGGTAGCTGTACACATATGTAGTGCTGTGTCCTGGTACATCTCTGTGTGTGGGTAGCGTCTTCTCCAACAGTCACCATGTATCCAGTCTGATAAAGGCAGTGGTGAGGACTCATCTTGAGCAAGTACTGCAATGTTTGAGTAAAGTTATACTGAATGGTGGAACCTCACCAAATTCAAACATATAAGGAATATGAAATAAATCAATTTCTTCCCAGTGTTCTTACCATCTTATCTGTAGACCTATCTGTTGCTGCATTTATCTTCTGCTTGCTGCTGTGCCCCTATTCCCAACATTGGATCTATAGTGGGATGCTAATACTCCTAACAGTATCTGCCCAAGATATACCCTGAATGTCAATTTGAGTATGACCACAGCCCATTAGAGCATGCATATGGTCAGCAGCCACCCAATTTTATTTTGTTTTTTCTAGCTATAAAAGAGAAAAACAGATGAACCAACTTGAATAATGAGTACAGATGAAAGTTTAGCAGCAGTGTTTTTTTCCAACCACTTTTTCCTATATACACCCTTTTAGTATTAATATCTAGCTAGTCTTGTATTTTTATCTAGCTATTGATATTGTTGTATGAATTCTAACAATTACTTCCTACAGATAGTTGCACTTCTTAGAAAATATAGAAATTAGAAATCATCTACCTTCATACCCTATGACGAAAGTTGGTTTCTTATCATGATCATGATGCAATAAAGCTTTAGATGGATCAAGGATTTGCGGCCTGCCTGACTGCAGCCGAGACGAGGAGGTGCCAAACTCCCAGAACATTTCCCCAACAACCATGTAAGTGTAGGTATAAATTGTACTTGGTGGGTTTGATGCTAATGCAAAACTCCATCCTGTGGGCCATGGGTCTTGCTCAGAGCAACCAACAAAATAACCACATGTTTCACTATTGACAAAAAGTGAAAACTGTTGGTTGTATCGATCTTGACAGTTCTTGTGTAAGTGGTCAGCTGCAATATGTAAAGACATGAAGATGAATTAATGTGTTGACTCATGAGGGTATATGTATTGGATGCATAACTATAGAAAATATAAAGTTATTGAAATAGCGAAGTTAAAGATATGTGAGGTGCTTCAGGAAAATCGGTCATAAGTCCCAAAATTGATATTTTTCAAAGTGAATTTTCTGGTTTCTGTTTTTCTGATTTTTAGAGGGTTTAGTAACACATTTCAGGACATTGTATCAAATACATCATTGCGTTTTGAAGGCCTTCATATTGGGTATATGTAGTTACTTTACTGGTAATTACACATCTAGAAACATTGCAAACGTTTTTTTCAAACATAGAAATATCAAGCTATATATTTTTTCAAAGGTATATGTTGTAAATATGGGGATATCTCAAAATCCATATTTTGCAACTTATGACTCATTTTCCTAAAACGCATCACCAAAACGGATGCCAATACACATGTCACCTTATTTTTTAGATTTTATCAATATAAATTATGCTGCGTAGTTACTGAATTTGGGTGACATGGCCAATTTCAGATGACCACAACATCCTTTTTAGTCCTGTGATTTATTTTTTTCTTCGATTAAATCTGTAGCATGATCTCATGCATGTATAGAAAGCTTGGGGGGAAAATACCCCATATATACCATACTACAGCGCTGTTATTTACAAGGGACTAAAATCAAAAACTATGTTGGTTAGCTTTACCGGAAAAGCCTAAAATATCTGTTTGACTGATATATATGAGGTTTACTTGTTTTCAACCAGAAAAATATGATTATCTATCTAACTATACGCCACATCACATATCTTGCATTAAGCTTTTGCATTAGGAAAGTGTGTGAGCCACCATATAGCTCTACACAAAGTGGGTAATCCCATCATGACGTTATCATCAGATAGAACATTATATAGTTGCATAAAAACATAAATCTATGGCAGAATACTTACCTGGAACACATTGAAATCCCTTCAAGAAGTTGTCCAGTGGTATCGGTATAATGCTGGATTCATGAAATGTATATGTTTGATTTCCAACAAACTTTGTATGCAGTTCTCTAATTAATCGTGTAGTATATGTGTCTGCATATTCAGATGTAAATGATACAGGTGCTATCACCTTCCCATCAGGACACTGAACATCCCAATGTTGTAGACTATTTGTGTGCTGCTTGTAGCCTAAATAGTGAGGGAAATTTGTGGTTTAACCTTGATTGAGGGGACCACAGTTACTAAACAGATCCAATGCAATAAGCGCACCATGTAAATCGTTCACAAAGATCTCTTATATTTGTCATTAGTTGTAAATGAAGTGATAAGAATGGAACTTACTCTAAACACTAAATTAGTGTTAAACCCAAACTAAATACTGTGGTGATTACTAAAGAATAAAAATTGGTTTTGATAACAAAAAAAACAATAGAAATAGAGAACTCTTTCCCAAAAGGATTGGGAGATCCACAATGGCTCTGCTTGTCAGAGTTGAAGCTTGTACAAGTAGTAAACTAGGTTGAATGACTACACTGAATTGGAGGGCTAAAGCTATGTTTTCATTACGAAGCCTATTCTTATGAAAATAGTCACTATGCAATAGTTAGAACTGTGACATTCCAATGCTTTCTTTCATTCCATAGTAAGGAGCATGCGCATGCTGAGACTTCTTTCATGGCCAAACTATATTTGGGATAGCTGAGACTGTTTGGATGAACAAATACAAGGCACAAAGGCCACTTATTTGAGACTGTGTATGACAATAGTTATTACTTACATATTGTATTTACCAATGACATCAGAGTCATAACCAACAGGTATTGTAGCATAAAGGAGTCCATGTTTTGCTCATGAATTAGCAATTGGTCCTTGATATAACTGTGTCAGAACAGGTTACAAGACTGTCAGTGCCTCTGTATATAATCTAGTTTTAGTTCAATGGGTTCTAGCCCAGTTAAGAAGAAGGTCACACTACTTTTTCTACTCATGTAAGTGATTGGTTATGATAGTTTTTCTATTTATATATATCATATATATATGCATATTCCTCTGTAAAAATTGTCATGTTATTTTTCTGAATGTGTTGTTCAAATCCTTCTTGAAAGCTAAACATAATGATAGTAATTATAGACTTGCAGGTGTCAGCCAAACCTTGGAGCTAAGCCTAAAACATTAGTGGATTAACTAGGAGGTGACAGGTGATGATGACCTCTATAGTGGTTGATTCCTGGGAAAATCCGCATGATGACTAGGGTCTATAGGTCTGCTACTTACATTGGTGACAGATATATACAGATATTTTTACAGATATTGCAGACAGATATTATTTTCATGACAAAGATCACAAATTATTTCAGGTCCTAGAATTTAATTTTAAGATTACCTCAGGTTTAAGATGTGATACTATTTAAGTACACTTCCAATTAAAGAGGATATCTTTAATTGATTTACCAAGTCTACATCGAAAGCTGCATTCACAGCTATTACCACAATACAATTCATAACAAACTTAATCATAATATGACCTATGGGACTGAATTTAGCAAAATACTGCAACTGATATATGATCATGCAATAATTTAGAGTCAAATCAACTGCATGAAAACAAAACTTCGTTGAGTGATAATAAGTGAAATGAGTGAAAAATGGTTTCAGTGAATCTCCTGAATATAAATGGGAACTTTTATGAACCTGTGTAGTGAAAACAACCAAAGTCATTCAAAACATGGATCAATTGTCTTTTCGATGGGTTGGAAAAGAAAGGGGAAAAAATAGAATTTTTTTTCCACTGGTGTAAACTAAAAATGTTCCTTTAACAATATTGAAAGTTATGAATCAATGTGGCTACATGTATACAGCTAATATGTTAGTGCCTTCATACACTACAATATGTGAAACTAATAAATTGTAACTTTAATACCAAAAAAATGGTTTAAAACAGGGATGATATAATATTATTTAGTATGAGGTAGGTGTGATAGCAAGGGTTAAGCCTTAGGGATTAGGACCCGGAGTTGCCCTCTGTTTGTCATGAGCATTTTTTTGTAATAAATTTTATTTAATAAAGTTTCACAATGTGATATTTCTCATTCGTCGAAAGATGATAAGTACAATATATTTTTACGCTTTAACCTTACATGATTTCCTAGACATATATGGAATATGTTTGTGGTAAGATTTTCAAACTAGGCTTGCCAGGCTGCCCTGGATACAAACCCTAACAGACCTGACTATAAATGTGATGTGTTTTAAGAAAATGAGTCACAAGTCGCAGAAAATATATTTTGATATATCATTATATTTGAAAAGATGAGATCAATCTGATTCCAATGATAGTAAACAGTCTAATAATCTAATAAATATTTCCATATTTTAAGTTAGATATTTTTATTTTTGAAAAAAAAGTTTGCAATATTTATGGGCGGAAATAACCAGTAAAGTAACTAAATATACTCCATATGTGGACCTTTAAAACGAAAGGATATATTACATACATTATGCTGAAATTTGAGACATCGATTGACATAACTATAAGTGACAAACTCTCCAAAAATCAGAACATTGCAATAAAGTGATCTTGTAAAATAAACACTTTGAAAAATATCAATTTTGCGACTTATGGCTCATTTTCCTGAAACAGATCACAAAATAAGGTTACAAAGAGAGCGGTCAGAAAATCATTCAGGATATTCATTATTGCAAGGTGCCACAACCAGTCGGACGCCTTTCAATGTCCTAAACACAACAACTCTGGGATATGAGTATGTCACCAGCATTTCTAACCACCTAAAACCAACAACATTTAAAAAGTAAAAGCACTGCAACATATTGACTGTGTTACATCTAGTGCTAGGTAACACAAGATAACAAAGGATGGAGGATCAGGGTTTATTCAGGAATGTTAAGGTGAAATTGATGGTGAAATAAAAGGGGTCTATTCGTTGAAGATGAAACTAACAGAAAGGGTCATCTAGATAATTTAGGAGAAGAACCAGCAGCATTTTGGAATGTTTCTTTTCTTAAAGGTCTGAACTAGATTCAGATTTGTTGTTTACAAAAAAATTGCAATAGCAGAAGAACCTAGCAGAAAAATGAACATCAATGTGTTGTGTGCAAGTAACAGTTGTCTGAGATGTTGATTGAATCATCATGAGCTGCACATGGGTCCAGGGGGCACTGGGAATGGCATTACTAAAATAGCAGGAAATGAGAATGGTGGATCGAAAATTGGCTTCAAAGGAGTCTGCTATGAACCTTAAATCAAACTTTATATGGACCACCATTATCAATCTACAGTAAAAAATAATGCTTCAAAACACTAAGCTTCAAAAAATTTCCAATGCTTCATAGTATGGGTGGTATATTCTCTTTTCTACTGATTATAGATTTCAGTTATAATAAGTCTTGTTATTAGTTGATATATTCTCATAAAATCAGTTTGTTAGATGTAAGAACTGAGCTGTATGAAATCACAAGTTGAGTTGAAGGCTCTGTGTAATAAAGTATTTTATTGCCTATATAGAGCTACTGCACTAAGCTTCCTATTGCTAGGTGGTCTTGATCTATACTTGGGTACATCATAACAGAACATGACTATCATTTTTAGCTGAGTTCTTTTGGCTGGTCTCCCACCACTCACTCATCAGGTTGTATACTATCATCAATTGTTGTATAATCTTTTTAGCCAGACTGTTTAGTTAAGCTCCTATAGCTGGTCATCTACTAAGACCTGGGTATTGTTGCATGGTATTCTACCCAGGGGTCTTGTTCAGCTCCTGTAGCTGGTGTTCCATTAAGTCGTTGATTTGCCAGTCTGTTTAGGAATAGGGGTCCTCCACTAGGTAGCGATCTAGAGCAAACATCATTAGGTGTGTCCTTGTGAATGAAACCAGGCTTGATCGCTTACACAATCGCTTATACATTAGAGGGTAGGATGGCATCATATATCAGACTCATTTCCCAGAAGGTAAAGTGGAAGCATACATTGTGCTGGAGGGTAAGGCTGTAGAATATGTTGGATCGTCATGTGCATAATGCTGTTTAGTTCTGATCCCTTCTGACTCCTCTCCATGATTATCAAGGGTAGAAAAGGCATCATCATATGGAGACTCTTCAACCTTCTTCCTTATGCTGCGGACAGTATAGTCCCTCTGGGGGATCACTGGTAGTGCTACATCATAATATGAGGAGTCACCTGAAAAATATTGGTAATATTTTACTAATCTTACACATCTGATTTGATTTTTAAATTGAAAAAATGTAATTGATGAAAATGAATTCTACGTTCAACTTGAGGAGAAATTTGATATTTGATGTCAATGATGATAATGAAAACAACTATGGCTGAGAACAGTTTATATCTGCACCATGTCTAGGGATAAATAAATACAAGACAATTTGTAAATCAATTTGTAGGGTCTCCTGTTGATGCAATATGTGCTCTCACAAGCTTCAACAGAAGAGCTGACTGAGTTGTCTCTCGCTGGTGGGCGTGGTGGGTTGGGGCTCACTGTGTAGGTGTTTTCATGCCTGGGTGGAGGAGCGTCCTGTGCATGGTTTGTAGGGGCAGACTCTTCCTTCCTAGATTTGCAAATATAGCCTCTGGAAGACATATGACACATAAAGCCACTTTCAGGTATAGCAATTTAAATTGCATAAAAATGATTGATATTTGGAATTCTAAGGCTAGATTATAGCTGTCAAAAAAAAGAGTAAAAGAAAGAACAAAATATTTTAGGGTTAGGGATGATGTGGATGATGTTATCTAGGAAATGTGTCTAATGGGTATACTTCAGGAAGTGTTCTCAAGACACCCAACTTGCCTGAGTCCTTTCTTGAAGGCTATCTTCTACTATGATTGTCCCCAAAAATCAAACATTTAAGTTGTTTACATTGGCTCATTGCCATTCCCCACACTCCATAGTTTTTTTATTTATTATTTCATGACGTACTTACTTGTGTTTAAGAATGAATATTGTACTACAAATGTCCCACCAGAAATCTGATATCTGACACATTGACATTGGCTCATTATCATTAGCCAGATTAAATGAGTCCATGCAGAGCCTAAGCATAAAGCTAACCTATACCTTTTCTTGTGATACTCTTGTGATACTCTTTCCGTAACCAAGAACGTATGGGAGGTGCGCATCGTGGCCAGTTGTGTTTGCATTGGCATAGATGACATGCAGAAGACTCACTTAATCTGGCTATTACCAACTCATTCCCTATGATTTTAGTTAGTATTTCCTGATGTTCTTACTTGCGTTTTAGGATGCATATTGTAATAATGAGCAATATGAGAAGAACAGCAACAACTGATGCACTTGCTATGATGCCCACTGCAAAAAAGACAAATAGAAAATATTTATCAGAAATCAGTTTTACAGAGCAAAGGTAAAATGTGAGTGTTACTTAGGGAGTAACTGTAATTCATATAGTACAGACCAAACCCAATCAGATATTTACCAGAATTACCTTGTAAAGAGATAGCAGATATGATTGGAAAGAAATACTTATTTCTATGGTTTATGCAATTACCCCATAAGCTAGGTAGTTTTGTTCTTAACTGCAATTTTTTGTAATTATTATCACATATTTAGTAAAGTATTGTTGTTCTATTGTTGCAAAAGCAGTCCTTGACGGAGATTTCCCAAGAGATGTGTATCCTGACTTCACGTCCTGCTGAGTCCCTATATCATATATAAAATTTATGGAGTTTTGTCTTAACTATTTCATCTATACACCAAAGAAATTAATGTATTTTATGTTATTTTAAGATTTTTATTTTTCTGGCAATGCAAAAATACAATGGCTATTCAGTTATGCTTTTAGTTGCAATCAGGTTATGTGTATGGCCAATACACTTATTTAAAAAACATATACAAGGATGCAAACAAAAAACTATGGCAACATCGAGATGTAGCTATCAGAGCAATAAAAACGTTACAAGAACAACAAAATATTACATATCTGGTTGTGAGAGGTGATCAAGTACTGTATGTTCTTCAAAGAGCACTTCTACTATACCTTAATCAAAAGGACAGAACCTCTATATCTTTGTTGCATGTATTTAGTGATCAAAATGGTTCAACAGGAAGTTAGGTTTAACCTGACTATATTTACCAAGTACTATTTTATTAATAGCGACTCCTCTGTAACTGATAATCATTTGTTTTGTATGAGGTGCACCCAAACATTGGATAGGGCTCTTTTATATGTCATATTTATAACAGTTCTTTTGATATTAGATAGACAAGGCATCCGGCACTTAAACTGTACAACCACTGAGCAAATGAATGGTGGGATCAGGGCGCTTTGATACTAGCTTCTGATTTCTGCCAAATTCGAAAATCCTTTGTTCAGAGTCTGGTAAGCCCTGGTCATTGAAACTATTTCTGCCTAGCCTTTAAATAGTTTACCTGCCTTGTGTTGGTCAGGGTAGACATGCATGTGACCCATACTTATTTGATATAGAGACACAGAGAGAGGTAGAACATTTATGAAAACAAAACAGAAAATGTATATAAGGGAGGGATAAGCAAGGGAAAGAAAATGCTTTAGGTTTTCTTTGCTAGAAATAGATGTTATCTCAGTTTTGGCTGTTGGGCCTCATCATATACTTTACCAGGGGTGGGCTCTTTCTCATTCTTAGTATGAACTAAGGCAAACATTAAGTAGTATTGTGGCTACATTTAGTGTATAGTATTCCCAATTTATTATTGCATTAGGGGATTCTTCATTGGAAAGCAGAACCTCTTTCATGGGCATGTATGTTCTTGCTTTATTACTCAGAAAGAGTGTGAGCCTTTTAATTCCAATTAATTTCTAATTACATAATTATTTTCTAAATATTTAATTCTTTAGTTTGAACTTTAATCCAAATGGGATTACTTACTAACTAGAATAGCTATGCCTTTGATTATTTCTCATTGTTTGGGCATTGGGAATGCATACTTTCAAATCCAGAGGCTTATTAACTACAAGGTTCAAACCCAGCACCCATGTCCACAGATGTCATTTAACATATATACACACCATTGTTTACAGCCAAAGGAGTAGATGCAGTCTGTTCAGTCACTGATTGTGTGCTGGAGGGTTTAAAGGATGGTTGTATTCCTGTTGTAGAAGTACCAGGTAGTATTGGTGGTGGAGCCAGTGTTATAACTTGAGATGTTGTTGTAGGGATACATATATGCAGTTGTGTATCATGGTACATCTGTGTGTGTGGGTAGCGTCTCTCAAGGCATTCACCATGTTTCCAGTTGAATATAGATGGTACAATTGTAGTGTCATGTTGAGAAAAAACTGAAATGTATGAATAATAATCCCTGGATTCAAATATATAGACAGTGCAAAATATCTGAATTCCTCTAAACGGGAAATTGTAACAGCAAAAACCTCAAAATTTTCACTTGCATGTGGCCTTGCCATCACTGCAATACTATAATATTATATAATTATTCCCCTTTACCTTATATCTGTCTTTTTATTTCATCCAACCCATAAACAATGTAGCCATTGTTAGATCTATACAGAGAGTGAATATGTACCTGTTAATTACAGTTACATGCTTTTCCCATGTGTATACAATGCATTTCATCATACTAACCTTCATATCCTATAATGAACTTTGGCTTCCTCCCAACATCATACTGTAATATAGCATGAGAATAATGAGCTTCAGATTGGCCTGTATAGAGCTGAACATCGTATTCTCCCATATTCCAGGTGATAGATTCATCTACCATGTAAGGGTTAGTGTAAATGATGTTATACACACTTGAAGTCAATGTAAAATATCCAGTCACTGCATGGAACTGCAGGTCATCCTCCAAGCATCCAATAATATAGCCACAGTAGTGAGTAATGCTGTGAACAGCAGACTGTCCATTGGTAAGATCTTGACAACTGTTGTGTAAGAGGTTTCCTGCAATATGCAAAGAGAGAACAATAAATTAAACGTGATTCCTAAGTTATGAAATGATTTATTTCACTTTAAAAGTAACTGTTAAGGCACTAGTCAATGTGCATGCGATGTTCGGCCACAGAAGACCTGTTTCCACTAAATTCTGTGAGAATCCCATTGGAATTGGCTCACCCGAGTGACACGGCACCTGCCGTCGGATGCGGGAAAGGTGCCAGAATACTACGGCCTGCTGCCCAGCTGTACGGGCGTCACACTAGGACGACAGTCTTTAGCTTTAACACCTATCGCTGGACTAGTGTGCCCGGCGGCTGCGCTAGCTTTTTTGTACAGCTGCGCTAAATGTTTTTGTGTGAGAGGGCTATACTCCCACCTTAGATCTATATATCTATTCATATCCTTGCTCCTTTTCCCCTGCCTATCTGCCCCTCCCTCTTCTACTATATTCAGACTTTACTGACCATACAAGTACTACATTGACTGGAATCAACATGATGCGATAATAGTTTGAGCATGAATTAGTCTATCTCTAGATCATCACCCCCTCTCCTCTCCCTCCCCGCCCAATATTTTTTTTGAACAAATCTATTAATTCAGGAAGTTTTACATAATTATAGCATGCTCATCCATAGATGAATTTTCGTTGTGCCCTGAAAATACAGAATATATTTAAACATATTATAGAGAGCTCGAGTTCGCCCGGCGGCCGTATTTCGGTTGCACGTCCCTTGCAAAGCCATGGAATACACTCCTACATTGTAGTAGATTTCCCCTACATAAGCCACGCAAAACACTTTGGTCTATAACAATAGATGTCTGTATTTTTAGCTCAGAGGAATACACATATCTGTAACAGTGGGCCACTAGGCTATATGTACATGGTTGTGAGAATAAAGGAGTAATGACCGACTTCATACTATTATAGTAGATGGAATTATTTTGTATTAAATGTTCAGTTAGATATCCAGAAACAATAGAAATATCTCTACAATCTTTGGCGTATATATAGCGGGTAATATCAGCATTATACACCCTTATTTCGGCCATATTAATGCAGATTTGTAGAATAATATTGTGTAATTCTGAAGTAAATTACCCAGTAGTTATGCCAGTGAATTTAAATGACAAAGTCAGATGTAGGAAACCGATGTTGGCTGCCACAATAAGGCCTGGTTGTAATCAGAAGTTTGACTACCCTTTTGTCAAAATATTCGTTTCATTTCTAGACAATAACTGTGCTAATATAGAAAGATCTCTTTATTTCTATTAATTATAGCATAACGGCGACACTATCATGTAATGGTGACATTACAACAAAGGCTCACTGCAATTCAACAGCATCTGTATTTATTCATATCAATATGCCATATTCAGGCAGGCTTAAACAATCATTAGAAAAGATGAAATTGCATTAAAAAAAAGTATTTTAGATAACAAATGTATGTCATAACCCGACATAAAATATTCCAACATCAATTCAATGAATTTTATTTAAGGAAATTAAAGGGCTGATATACTTCATTAGGTAATAACTTTATTTTTATCGAAATATACATACATATATATCTTCCCTCCGCAAAAACTAATATAGTCTGATTAGAATTTCAAGCAATTATTTTTTAATTTATTGAAATGCTTCATACATTAAAAAAAACTTGCCTATATACTGGATTTATCAATATGTTTTCGGAGAGCAGTGGTAAGGCACATAATGATACATCCTGGCATTACTTTACTCATTACAAAAGTTATGACAATTTATGATTATACATAGTAGCACAGACACAGGTCATACCCTGAATAGATACGGGAAATTGTAACAGCAAACCAGTTTAGTTAGACTCTTGGACTATAGTGTGAAATTATGATATCCTATTTGCTTTCTTTATGCTGATCATAGACTAATCATTAGGCCTAATCTTATTATTCACTTACTATTGTGCCACCTGTCACACTAGGTAGCGCCACTTTAACACTAGGCAGCAGTAAGAGCAAGCCCTTCATTATTCCTAATAAATTTATATTGAAAACATTTGCACTTCATACAAACCGTCATGCCAAGGGAATAAATTCCCTTAATAATAATTAGTACACTCCTATGCCCTTGCCCAGGTATACTAAAATAAAAGATCTAAGTGCAGCCGGATGTGCAACCAAAGTGCAGCCGAGCCAACTGCAGCCAAAGTGCAGCCGGATGTGCAAGGCTGGCTTACACTGGCTGCACTTTTCCCTGAATCCGGATGTAGTCCATGGCTGTGCAAGGGCTGCGCGTCCAAAGTGCATTTGTGCAACCTGGGCAGTGGAATATGAGGGCTTTTATTTGGATGGTACTTCCTTATTACACTTTGAAAACTCTGTGAGCTTTGTTCCTGTTAGGACTACATTGTTAGGACTACTTCAGGGTGTTCCACATTGGAGCCTGCTGGTACAAAATTTGGTGTATACTCCCATGGCACCATAGAGTCCACCACAGAAATGGCAGCCAGTGGTTTTGGAATAGGTACAGATCTATAATTGCAAAAGTGTGCTAAGAGATATGATAAATAGATGTGTATATATATTGGATCATTAGTATTAAAGAAAGTATCAACTTGGCCTGTGCCTTACGAACCTGGGACACATTCAAGTCGCTGCAGGAAGTACATAGGATCTACACCAGGAATGTCAGATTCAAGGAATGAATGCCTTTGTTTTCCAACGAACCCTATGTACCATTGATTAGCATATACCACATCATATATATCCCTTGCAGGTACCAAGACCTTCCCAGCTGGACACTGGACCTCCCAATGTTGTCCCTGCTGCTTGTAACCTAAACAACAAACGTAGGTATGTGTTTAATGTCGGATTTGGTGGTAATAATACAGGAAACACAAGTTACAATTGATTGCCATGTAGATGTCATTAACATGTATATGTTTATATGCAGGGTAGATCTTTGTCATATTCTAGCTGTTTTCTGAGGTTGTGATATAATGATCAGGGTTTATGCCAGGTTTCATGAGAATATATTTAACAAATGACAAAAAGCGAAAGACAAACAGACATCTGTACCTATCTCTACCATGCTATTGGTATGAATGTGGCTGATAATGTGATTGAGAACAGAATTAACCTGGCTAATATAGTCTAGAGCTGTTCAGATTAATTGATGGATCATCTTTGATGAATATGAAAATAGCCTTGACAAGGCAAAATGATACACTTAATCATACACTGATGTTTCCTAACTCAGAATTGTCCCAGAAAGGTCTAACATACAAAGGTCTACTATTATGGAATAATGTAGATCCTAATCGCAAAAGAATACAAGATCCGGACAACTTCATTTGGGATGTAAAATGTTGGAGATATAGTAGCATATAGTACTGGTAATTGAACAAGAGTCTAGATGATTTGCGGCAAAACCGCTTTGTGTAAACACAAGCGCATGCTATGCCCAAAGCATTATGAATGCCGCCCAATAACTGAAGACATCATTACTAGTATACGGGTCCCTATACTAATTGTTCATTCTCGCACTTATTCTCTTACAAAAGTATGCATCCAGTACCATGAATAGCAAGCAAAATAATAAAGCAATACCTTAGTCAAGTCAAATTAACCGAAAGGGTTAGCATTTAATGACAACTATCGCTCAACTGTCGTCAATGCTAGCGTGAATGGGGAAAGTTATCGACTGACCGATCAACGGAAATGCAGCAGAATGGTACATACAGAGTGCCATAGAGCCTTGTTCTGGTGATCGGCAACTCGTGTGTACACACAGGGAACACAAAAATCATACAAACTGTGGCTGTCATATTGAAGGTAGAAGTCTGGGATTATCACATTCAAAAGCTAACAAAATATACATTCTTCTGCTAACATCTAAATGTCTGCAGGCGTCTTATGGTGGAACCATTAAGATCTCCTGCAGACCTCATCAAGGAAAACACCTGACAACCCTTGCAATAGCTTGCCAGCTGGGTCCCCAGCTTGGCAGTTGTTTGCGAATGTGATGATCCCTACGAAGAGGGGGAGGTCAGGGGAGGGTGGTCATTGACAATGAGAAAATGAATCCTAAATAGCCTAACACTTCCACAGACTCTCCCCCAAAATAAGTATAGCCTATAGCCCTATCTTGCTTCTGGACTATCTATAGTATAACCTAGCTCTATGAATAATGTAACAGAGATTCGTCCTGTTTAGAGGTAACTTTTGGTGTTAAACACAAGGGTTTATATTTGCAAGATACATGTACTGCGCATGTGTCCGCATATTTGTATATTATGTTAAGGTGTAAGAAAGGAACTCAGATACGCCAATCAATAATTATACATTAATTATAGTTATACAATTAGTATCAACCAATGAGAAGTATTAATATGAAAAGGACAAGGGGGTCGCTATTTCAAACCATTCGTGCATTATCTAATTTACATTATTATACATTATTATACATTAGATAATATATTCATACATTAATGATCTACCATTATGCTATTGCATAATCATATGTTATACATTTATTAATATCATAGGGACAACACTGTTCCTGACAGTACATCATGACTATGTTTAAAAATAGTTATTACTTACAGATTGTATTTACCAATGGCACCAGAGTCATAACCAACAATTGTCTCAGCATAAAGGAAGCCATGTTGTCCTCTTTCTAAATCCACTGATCCGCACCAATAACAGGGTTGCTTCAAATAGGTTATTTTACTGAAATTACACCCCAATATATGATCACAGAGGGATACTCCTTCAGTATAACTCATGAAACGACCTCTTCGACTTCATCTTAGTTGTGACCGAATGTGTGCCTTCCCAGTTGAGAAGGAGGTCACAACACTTCCTTGTCACACTTAGGTGATGTCATGTAGAGGGTATATATGTATAAGTGTGTATTGTGGCTGTCCATACTGACATTTAATGCAAGTTATATGTTTATAGACATCTATTATACACACATTGCTGTGAAAACAAGGTATCTAGAGGGAGTTATGCATAGTGGTTCCATGCCTTACCGCGCTCATGTATACCGCGCCCCTGCATACCGCACCCCGGCTTACCGCGCACCGGCCTACCGCACACCGGCTTACCGCGCACCGGCCTACCGCGCCCCGGCTTACCGCGGTTGCGCGACCCCTCCCTGCCTTACCCGTGACCATGCTCTTCAGCCGGTGTTATGTTGAAAAGTGACCCAGTCATTTATGGAAGTGTATGAGGTCATACATGATAACTTATATATATTTGATTTGAGTTGAAATAAGAAGAGGGTCAACAAAAGTGTAGACCTGCATCTGGATTAGTTTCCAGGTCGTATAGCTATTACCAGAAAGTGGATAGTTGATCTAATCTAACAGGAGTTAAAGTACAGTTAGCCCCGGGCCCCCCACTCAGGAGTCAAAAGCTTGACGTACAATGTCTTTACAAAGTATGACATATAATTGCACTTCATATCGTTTCTGATCTCTGTGTTGTTGTTAATTGATACAGTTCTCATCTGACCCTATTGAATTTTCAATTGCAGACTTATTGGGTTTTTTTTAATCTGAGCCTGAGTTGATTTATATAAGTTTAAATAAGTAATATATTATAGGCATAATCCAAATTAAAGGAAGTAGATCAGTGTATGAATGGAAAAAGGGATAGCAGGCCTCATAAGAGAAGCCCGCGTTTTGCCACAAAATGGGGTGGGGGGGCAGTAAAATGGGTAGGCCTATCATGTTAAGCAAGGCTCCTTGAAATAATAAAAAGGGGTATTTTTTAGCATCAGATTTTCCGCGTTTTGCCTCTAAAAGTGGGGTAAAATGCCTTGAAAATTCGCGGAAAGGGGGTACTTTTCAAAGGCTGGAACAAAAAGCGTACACTTTTGACCTCAGATTGGGGAGCCCGGGCAGTTAGCATGTACAGTACACTAGACTAAAATACAATACAATCCTATGCTCTTAAGACTTTGCAATATTTATTTTTTTAAATCGAACAGCTACATAATATCCACCATCATCAGTCATTCAAAAGCAGCGTTAATTCAGTTTCTAAATCGACAGAATTAAAGATTTTTATTAAAACAATATACTACTGTCAAGGGAATGATAAGAGGGAGAACTTTGCAATGCTACACCGGCTCCTATAATTGAACGTCTTCTTCCCTGCACATTCCCGCGGTCACTTTGTGACGCAAGTTACTTTATTGTGGGAAAGAGCTCCCCTTCACACAAGACTCGCAGGGTGTGTGTGTGTGGGGGGGGGGGGGCCTTTATCTATAAATATAAAGTATGGAGGATCAAATGTGACTATAATGAATTATTGCGACTATCGCATGTATTTCTATACATTTCTATACATTTTATTGCGATATCAGATATCAACTATGATACCGGACCCGAATTTTGCTTTGCAATACATTCATTTTGTTACATCCTAATTTACAAACTGACATCACACTGTCACTTGCGATATCACTTCATCCCCGCCCCCCCCCCCCCCCCCCCCCCCCACACACACACACACAATGTCATATTCTCATTCCCACCTTCCTACACCCTGAAGGAAGCCATCTGCATCTGCATGTCGCTCTTTATACAGGTGCAATGCAAAATTACCACTGTCATACTGCATACAGAGGGCACATCATACTTCAGCCCTCTGAACAAGCCATATTCATGAAAGAAAATAATTAAACTTGTGTAGTTCCCGCTTTAATTTGTCATGGTAGACAAATTCTTAAGAAAAGAAATAAATCTTGCTAAAATCGGCAGGTGTCTAGGTCGGGGACAATTCATCTGTTATTATTCATGTTGCAAACTCTATAGTGCTTGAGCATTCTCCTCTTTCTCTTAGAGAGGAGAGAGGGAGAGGGAGATAAAGAAATGACAGTGTTTCAAAATATTATTTAGTAGAGAGGGGAGTTATCGCTGTATATCGATCTTGGTCGTTCGGTAAATGATGATTCTGGTGCAAGATGTAATAAAGTTGTTGTTTCTTATTGATTTTATTTTACACAAGCTTTCGGGCTAGTTTGCCCTTCTTCAGGTGAGATGGTTGATTATTATTTAAACAAACAATGGGTAAAACTTTTGAGCGGATACCCTAAACTAGATAGATCTAGCGCTAACCCAATGAACATACCTGGTAATGGCAACAACAGGGAATACCTTAATTGAATTGTTTAGGACTATATTTCCATCTCAATTTCCATCTCAAATACATTTAAAAGTTCAGACATCTCTACCTAGAAATAAATGCTATTCAAACACAATTAACTTAATACATGTCTAAAGAAATGATGTATATATACCACCAACATGTCCCCTCCCAATAATCACCTCATTAATGAACAACCCCCATGGAAAGCTGGTGACGGTGAGGGGCACCTGTCAACAATCACCTCAATATTTGTGGTCAAGCAGCTCCCACCAAGAGCGTGAGAAAGAGTTTGATTCCATGACATCTTGTGGAAACGGTTGTAGCAAACTTGAGTGCTGTGATGTGTTTTGTACAAATGAGTCACAAGTCGCAAATGTGATGTGTTTCAGGGAAATGAGTCACAAGTCGCAAAATTAGGTGTTTTTCAAAGTCGTTTAATACAAGATCTCTTTGTTGGAATATTTTCATTTTTGGAGTGTCTAGTCCTTATTGTGGTTGTATGACTACATCTATCAAATTTCAAGACTGTTCATTAATTATATCAGTGCGTTTCTTAGTTTGTGACGCATCCATTGGGGGAGGAGTGTAGGGAAGTTTCAATTCTCGTGGGAATGTTAGGTGCACGGCAAGGTTGGGTGCGGCAAGGGAGAGCCAAGGGTTGGAGTGGGCGCAGTGAGGCACCCCAGTTCCATGGGCGTGAGTCGCGGTAAGGTAAGCTGTCGCGGTAGGGACAGTGCAGAAAGATTTGGCGCGGCAAGGGTGGTACCCATGCATAGTGTGTATTTCACTAATGAGGTATGTGTGGTTGTCATGGCAACTACTCTCTTTTTTTACAGGTACAATTAAAAATTGCCACTCAATCTTTTTCTATTTTCCTGATAGAAAGCAAATATAATAAAACAGTTAACTAATATGTTGGTGTCAGCCTCTTAGAATATTACACACATTGCCACGCAATTCAGGTGATATACACACTCCTTCAACCAACTTGTTAGTTCACCTGTTTATAGATTGGCAAGATTGATAGGGACAAGTTGAGATGACTTCATACATTTTCTAACCCGAAGCAACTGTTTGCTTGATAGTCAAATGTTTACTATGGGATTAATTTCCCAGGGTTTGGTGTCTTCGGCTTTTGTTGGAAAATAAACCCCATGGCCCAAATTAATCACTTCAGTAGCTGATTTTTGGATTCAATACTACTGTTTAAACACATGTTAACAAATATTAGACCATTTAAAAAACGTTTTAGATGTACTTACAGCATGATGAACTGCTATAATTCAGCTCCTCCACTCGACCACATGGGTTACTATTTTACACGGAATGGACAAAGTCAAAACGCCCCCTTTATAACGTCCAAATCACCATGTTTTACACAATTCAAACCATCACATTCCAGTATTTAGTTTATTTTACCTCTGTCAAATCAATATCACATATGTACACATAATTATAACTTCACAATGTTGGTTATGTCGCAGCACTCTCCGTTCCATAAACAAACAAACCTTCCACTTTTTACATGCAACCTACGGAGCCCAGACACTGGCGCCCCCAAATCGGTACTAGCACCTCCAGGCCCATAGGGGCTCTAATGTTGCACGCCCAAAGCATCAGACTTCCGGTTGACGAATGCCGTGTTCTGGCCGTTTTAGTGTGTCTAGGGATTTAAAAAAGAAATTAATACAAATCTGAATCAGCAGAAATGATTCTAATATTGTTTTAGGGAATGTTTAGTGTATTTGAGTCAATGAATGGCGATTTCAGAAGCCATACGTGTTTAAGTTTGAGCAAGTAAGTCGCACCGGGAGAGATGCGTAGACTTTCGGCATGGTACACATAGCCACTCTGTGCAATTGGCGTTGCATTGTGTACAGGCTATTTAGCGCACTCCTCCTTCCATCCAAAACCACCCAACCTTGACCCAGAGGTTATTCCTGTGATGGTGACGACCCAACCTTGAACTCTGAACTTATGGCCGACTGTGGCAAACATGACGATGTTTTGCCGGAATTGACAAATGGATTATTCCCTATTTCGGAGAGCCCTAGGGTTTAATTACTTAAAATATTAAATATCAAAATGCTAATATTTCCATCGGAAACAGTGGAGGAAAGACTTTTGAGTGACTAGGACTTCATGCATGCTCCAAACTGAACGCGGAATCAACAACAAACAACTAGGTGATGAGGTAAGTGAATGAGCGGAAAAGCTGGAACCACTGCCAGCTATTGTAATTTACTTGATCCGCTCAAATAAGATACCTGATCTGCTTGATCCGCTAAAATAATGTACTAGATCCGGTCAAAACAGTAATTTATGCCTATCCACAACCCCAGCAGAATCCAAAGATCGGCTAATAATGGCATTTATCAGGAGTTCAGTAAAGCCAACTGATTTTTAATTTCCAGATATCTTGGTTTTGACTCTTGGTGAACCCATTTGTCTTATTATTGGTATTATTATGGTATTATTTGTTCATTTGGCTCTACCCTTGGCTCTGCACTCTTGCCAATTAACATAGTGTCCTCCACACTCTAAAGGTCTATTCACCTAATCCTGTATTAAAAACTGTGTAGCTTGATCTGATCTCACAATCACCTTTTCCTCACAACAATGTAATTTAACTCCTTGGGTTATTACACACAGTTGTTCCCCAAAGTTGTTTTAACTATGCAAACTAGAGATTTGGTTTTAGATTAGTGACTGATTACTGAAGACAATCACATGATGTCAACATCTTCCTCATCCCTACCCCATTACCCCCTTACCCCAGTCGCCTGTTATGTTCTAAGACTAAGGTTTATCATTGCCCTATAAAAGGATTAGCTATAGAAATTGTTGCCATGCCCTGATTCACACACTGTATCGTGATCCTCAATCTAACACAAGGCATGTGGGATTTCCCAATGTATGGTTCAGGCAATGTACAATTGGAATGAAAGCAAAATTCTTTCTTTTTTTTGTTTTCTTTTATTTGAAAGCTGAATATTCTGTTAATTATTATCAGAGAATCAAAATGTTCACTTTGGGGCCAACCTTAGAAAACATATGAAAAAGTCCCTTGGATTCACACCAAAATCTTTTGATTTTCCACTTGCAAAATATGCCAAATTGATTGATTGAAAATATTTTATTCTGAAACACATTACATATTATGGATCAAATTGTCCCATTCTATTTGTATCCTATTAATCCTTTTGATAATATTTCTAAAGAAATGTTGCAATATCTTTTCCCCAATATGGTATGTACCAGACATTCTGATTACATTCTTAAAAAATCTGACCCATATTGTGAACACAAGAAATTATATTGTTTCTTTAATTGATCATGTCTTTAAAGGCCATACATAATACAATCGGAATTCTGTATCGTCTGGGTTTTTTTTATGCATAGATCATAGTCACTTTCAGGGAGATTTGTCTACAAATATACCTGTATAGTGGATGCATCTTGGAGAAATCCAATAATGCACTCATGCACTACAGGGCTACTACTCAGATTTGGGACTAAAGAATACATTTTATGACAATGGTAAGAAATGGTATGCCCCCACCTCCCTTGATTACTATGATTTTCTAGAGTTTACTTGAAGTAATTCCAAGAGTATTTTGGCAGTTGGCGTCGGTCAAAAGCTAAATATTTCCTACTTTGTGTTCTGTTCTTTTCCAGCCCATCACCATGCTGCTCATCAAACTCTACATTTGTTTTTGGGAGAGCTGCCAAATCTTTTGCTGTGGTGCTTGATGCTAGGATCTGGGCGCTCCGATCCTGGGGCGTTTGGGTCCCGCCTCCCTATCCAATTTACACCATGTGTTGTGTGCAGAAAGTTGCATCAGTTATGGGAATGCCTGAGATGTTGATTGAATCAACGTGAGCTGCACATGGATCCAGGGAGTACTGGGAATGGCGTTGATAAAAGAGTAGGACATGAGATAGGCGGATCTAAAATTGGCTTCAAAGGAGTCTGCTTTGGACCTTAAATCAAACTTTATATAGGCCACCATTATCAATCTACAGTCAAGAATGATGCTTCAAAAGACTAAGCTTTACAAAATTTCCAATGCTTCATAGTATATGGGTGGTATATTCTCTTTTCTACTGATTATAAATTGCAGTAATGGTAAGTCTTGTTGTTGGTTGATCTACAGTTTGTTAGATGTAAACACTGAGCTGTATGAAATCATAAGTTGAGTTAAAGGTTCTGTGTAATAAAGTATTTTATTGGCAGGAGCTACTGCACCAAGTTTCCTATTGCTAGATGGTCATGATCTATAGTTGGATACATCATAACGTAGCATCACTATCATTTTATTTGAGTTCTTTGGCTGGTCTTCCACCACTCACTCCCCAGGTTGTATTCTATCATCAATTGTTCTGTATAAACTTTTTAACTAGACTGTTTAGTTAAGCTCCTATAGCTGGTCATCTACTAACTCCTGGGTATTGTTGTATTGTATTTTACCAAGCAGTCTTGTTCAGCTCCTGTATCTGGGGTTCCATTAAGTCCTTAATTAACCAGTCTGTTTAGTAATAGGGGTCCTCCACTAGGTTGCAAACCAGAGCAAACATCATTTGGTGTGCCATTGTGAATAAAACCAGACTTGATCTCTTACACAATCACTTATACATTAGAGGGTAGGATGGCATCATATATCAGACTCATTTCCCAGAAGGTAAAGTGGAAGCATACATTGTGCTGGAGGGTAGGGATGTAGAATATGTTGGATTGTCATCTGCATAATGCTGTTTAGTTCTGATCCCTTCTGACTCATCTCCATGATTATCAAGGGTAGAAAAGGCATCATCATATGGAGACTCTTCAATCTTCTTCCTTGTATAGTCTCTCTTGGGGATCACTGGTAGTGCTACATCATAATATGAGGAGTCACCTAAAAGATATTGATGAACTGGTTTTACTGATCTTAGGCATCTAATTTGATTTTCAATATGAAAAAAGTTATTGATGAAAATCAATTCTATGTTTAACTTCAGGAGAAATTTGATGTCAATTATGATAATGAAAACAACTATGGCTGAGAACAGTTTATATCTGCACCATGTCTATGGATAAATAAATACAAGACAATTTGTAAATCAATTTGTTGGGCCTCCTGTATATGCAATATGTGCTCTCACCTGCTTCAACAGTAGAGCTGACTGAGTTGTCTCTTGCTGGTGGGCGTGGTGGGTTGGGGCTCTTTGTGTAGGTGTTTTCATGCCGGGCTGGACGAGGGTCCAGTTCATGGTTTGTAGGGGCAGTCTCTTCCTTCCTAGATTTGCAAATATATCCTCTGGAAGACATAGCACACATAAACATTCAGTTATGGCAACTTAAATTACATAATAATGATTGATACTTGGAATTATAAGGCTAGATTATAGCTGTCAAAATATAAGGGTAAAAGAAAGAAGAAAACATTTATAATCCCATTAGAGCATAAATGATGTTATAGAAAATGTGTCTAATGGGTCTAGTTCAGGAAATCTTCACAAGACAGGCAACTTGCCTGAATCCTTTCTTGTAGGCTTTCTTCTACTACAATTGTCCCACACAAATCGGAAATTTAACTTATTGATTCATTGACTCATTACCATTCCCTACACTTCCACCTATGGCTCTCTATAGTTTTTTTCATCTACTATTTCATGACGTTCTTACTAAGTCTTGTGTTTAAGAATGAATATTGTACTACAAATGTCCCAAAAGAAATCTGATATCTGAAACATGGATATTGGCTCATTGTCATTAGCCAGATTAAGTGAGTCCACGCAGGGCCCAACTGCTAAAGCTAACTTATCTTTTCTTGCGCTGATGTCATCAGTTTGAGGGGTCATGAATATTTTTTAGCGGAGGCTTAGCCGGTGTAAATCCTGTATCCGCAGTGGTCGGTATGTATAGGATTTTACCAATATAATCAGGCCAATATTTTAACTGAAATACCTGTATTCTATAACATAATTATGTTTTGCATGTGGACACAATCAGCAACCAGGTAAAAAAGGGTTGTTTCTTTCATGAATGGCTTCTTTTAATCGGTATGTCTACTTGCACCAGGAGACCAATATCTATCACCATTGCTGACCAGTATCCCGGCACTATGGCTTTGGGGAAGAGTCCACAAATTTTACTTGGTAATGGTTGCAATGCGTACATAATGCAATGGACTGATGTGATGAACTCTTTCCGTGACCCGGAACGTAGGGAGGCGTGGATCACGGCCAGTTGCGTTCGCGTTAGAATAGATGACATGCGGAAGACTCACTAAATCTCACTATTACCAACTCACTCCCTACGATTTTCTACAGTTATTTTAGTTAGTATTTCCTGAATTTCTTACTTGCGTTTCAGGATGAATATTGTAATAATGAGCAATATGAGAAGAACAGCAACAACTGATGCACTTGCTATGATGCCCACTGTAAAATAGACGAATAGAAAGCATTTATTAAAAATCAGTTTTACAGAGCAAAGGTACAATGTGAGTGTTACTTGGGGAATAACTGTAATTCATACAGTACAGACCGAACCCAGCCAGATATTATCCCCTAGACTTACCTTGTAAAGAGATTGGAAAGATCGGAAAGAACAACTTATTTCTATGGTTTATGCAATTACCCCATAAGCTACATAGGTAGTTTTGTTTCTAAAGGGGGACACTGGACTGAGTATATCCTATGTTCAGACATTGAGGAAAACTAAGATGTTCTACACACTATAATGAATAATCCAATAATGTCTGTGGCTGTAAAGCACCATTTAATGGACTAAAGACCTGAAGCATGTCCTGCTGATTTATTACAATTAATTACGACTCCCTATATCAGATGTAAAATTCCTAGTTCCGAGTTTTGTCTCAAGTATTTTATCTATACACCAAAGAAATTATTGTATTGTATGTTTAAAGATTTTTATTTTCCTTGCAATGCAAGAATACAATGGCAAGTCGGTTATGCTTTTTGTTGCAATCAGGTTATGTGTATGGCCAATACACGTATTTAAATAACATATACCAGGATACAAACGAAAAACACATTGAGATGTAGCTATCAGAGCAATACAAAAGTTACATCAACAACAAATACTCCATATCTGGTTGTGAGAGGTGATCATGTACTGAATGTCCTTTATTATCTTACTTCAGAGACGACCTCTACTATACCTTAATCAAAAGGACAGAACCTATATATCTTTGTTGCATCTATATAGTGATCAAAATGGTTCAACAGGAAGTTAGGTTTAAACGGACTATATTTACCATTGCACCAAATACTGCTTTATTAATAGCAACTCATCTGTAAGTGATAATTATTTTTTAGTATAAGGTTAACTATATGAGGTGCATCCAAACAGTGGATAGGACTCTTTTATATCACACATTTATAATAGTTGTGTTAATAGTAGGTAGACGAGGCATGCAGCACCTAAACTGTACAACTGCTGAGTAAATGATCAGGGCCTTTTTATACTAGCCTCCATAGCCGATAGTCGATAGGGAGGTAGCCTAAATTAAGGGCAGGGAGGGGAACTGTCTATTGGTTAGTCATATTAGCCAGACGGTCACTCACTCATTGGGTAGTGAGTAATAATTTAAGGATTTCTGCCTCATGTTCATTTAGCATGTAGTTGTCACTGTGCCTAATTGGAGCCCTGCCGTACTCTTGTTGATTGGTGGTCAGGCTAGAAGGGACACTTGATTGTGGATTAGTTGTATCAATAGCCTTAATACAAAATTGCTTCATTCTCTTCTCTTGCTCTGAACTGACACATTGACACCTTGTTGTGTTGAATTCATTTTCGCCCAGCTGCCCCATTGATTTAAGCTAGAAGAAAAGTCCAGTGGTCTTCACCATATTTCCCTAAAATTTGATCTCTTAATCTGAGGTTTAATCAAAACAGGGGAAAAGATGTTTTCCCTGTTTGGATTAAACCTTAATTTTCTCTAATGTTTTCATAAATATCAGGAAAGAAATTGCTAATACAAAATTACTCTCGGTTGATCTTGAGGTTCCATATTACATTTGAGCAATGCGATTTTGTTTGTCTCCTAGGCTTACTAACTGTATTAGTATGCAGAATTCCGCAACAGGAAAGGGGAAAATGGGGAAGAGGGACGGGAGGGAAAGACACAATGTTTTGGTCATTTAAATGCCATTAACGTCAGCTACTTGATATTTAAGTGTCATAAAACGTTGGCTATGTGATACTCAGGGAGAGCATTAAATTGGGGCAAGGGAGGCGAGCCGACCCATTGGCCCAGCTGTTTTTTATAAAGATGTTAACTGATTAACTGGGACTAATGTTATTCCTTCTTCCACACATCAACATCAGAGAGAAATCACCGTTGTTTAATTGTCGTGTCATGAACTATAAAATAAAATGCCTGCATGTTTACCTCTATTTGAAAATGCAAACTAACAAATCTAGAGGCTTAATAAGTACAAGGTTCAAACCCAGCTTACATGTTCACAGATATCATTAATATATACACACCATTGTTTAGAGTTGAAGGAGGAGATGCAGCCTGTTCAGTCACAGATTGTGTGCTGAGAGGCTTATAGGATGGTTGTATTCCTGTTGTAGAAGTACCAGGTAGTATTGGTGGTGGAGACAGTGTTATAACGGGAGATGTTGTTGTAGGCATACACATATGCAGTGGTGTATCATGGTATATTGGTGTGTGTGCATAGCGTTTCTCAAGGCATTCACCATGTTTCCAATTTGATACAGATGGTACTAATGAAGCCTCATATTCAGAAAACACTGAAAGGCATGAATAATGTGTATTAAAATCTCCTAGGATATACCATGCAAAAAATCTGAATTCCTTGTGGTGAGTCCTCGTCCCTAGGCCTGGTAATTGTAACAGTAACAAATTAAAAACAAAATCCAAAATGTTCCCTTTTCAGTGCCCTTCCCATCTGATCCACCATGTCTGATGGTTCCCCCACCTTAAGCACTCCATATAGCAATCACTAGCCAGGCTAGCAATCACTAGCCAGGCTTCTAATGAAGTATTAGTGAATGAACAATTTAAGGGTAAAAGTGTGTTGTGTAAAATTAGTCTTAGACAGACTCTTACTAGACCATGTGCTACCGCTCCATGTATTGTCATGTATTGTAAGTCATATTGTATTTAAAAAATGTTTTCACTTTTATTATTCTCTATGCACTCCAAATGAGGACCACACACACCCCCCCCCCCACACCCCCAGCATCAAAGAGTTTGAAATCATTAGGGATTTTATCAATGCCTATGTATATAATACACATGCTGTTTGCTCCTGTCAACTACTTTTATAACAAGATATATTCCCCTTTACTTTATATCAGTCTTTTTATTTCATCCAACCCATAATCGGTGTTGTATCTATACAGAGAGTAAATTTGAACCTGTTAACTACAAAGTTACATGCGTTTCCCATGTGTATACAATGCATTTTATCACACTAACCTTCATATCCTATGATGAACTTTGGCTTACTTCCAACATAATAATGTAATACAGCATAAGAATGATGAGCTTCGGATTGGCCTGCATACAGGCGAACCTGGTGATCGTCTCCCGTATTCCAGGTCATTACTGGACCTACCATGTAAGTGTGAGTGTAAATAATTATGTTATGCTGACTAAATGTCAATGTAAAATTTCCAGTCAATGGATAGTGTGGTAGATCATCCTCCAAGCAACCAATAATATAGCCACAGTTGACAGCTATGTTGTCAGCTGTCAACTGTCCATTGGTAAGATCTTGACAACTGTTGTGTAAGAGGTTTCCTGCAATATGCGAACAGAGAACAATGAATTAATCCTGATTCCTAAGTTATGAAATGATTTATTTCACTTTCAAAATAAACTTAAAGGCACTAGTCCAATATGTTGATTCGCATGATTAGTTTAAATATTCTTGATCAGGTAGGAAATGCAACAAGCTTCTAGTACCGCAGCCAGGTGTTCCTTTTGTAGGAATAACATGGACCCAAAGCAGGCCAGTTGTTAAAATATACAATTGTTATTTGTCTGGTAGAAATCATCTTTTGTTTACATAGTGAATGTTATAAATATCACGAATAGGCGAATCATCAGAAGGGAATCGTCAAGTAAGGAAATTATCATTATATAAGCTTTTCATATAGTGGCGAATGACCAGAAGAACCAGTCGGCCTCAGATGCCTTATTAGCCCTATAACAATATTAATAATAAGTTCCATTTGGGGCCTGCTGGTACATACTTTGGTGTATTATCCCATCGCACAAAAAGATCCACCACCAACCCATCAATGTCACTCAGTGTTTAATTACAGTTGACTATTAAGACTACCCTTGATTTTTGGTAGAGGGCTCTAAATCTAATAAGAGGGAATAATTTGGGACTGCGAAAACTGGTCTTAATAGAGGGATGGTCTCTATGAAGAGGTGGTCTTTATGCGAGGTTCCACTGTAATGTTAAGGGCCTGGAGAGTATGAAAAAGGACTGAATTTGAGTAGCTGTGTGTGTATTGTCGTCTCAGGAATGCACACCAAACAGCCCACCAGCCCCTCAATGCTTGTCATTATTTTTATAATAAGTACACATAATCACAAATGTGGGCTTAGAAATATAATAAATAGATATAGATATGCATATGTTGGAGTATTTGTACCAGAGAAAGCATCAACTGGGCCTGTGGCTTACTAACCTGGGACACATTCAAATTGCTGCTGGAAGTTGGTAGGTAATATACCAGGAAAGTTGGATTCAAGGAATGAATAGCTTTGTAATCCAACAAACCCTGTGTACCATTCATTACCATGAATCATATCAGATCTATCCCCTGCAGGTACCAAGACCTTCCCATCTGGACACTGGACCTCCCAATGTTGTCCCTGCTGCTTGTAGCCTAAATACCAAAAGTAGGTCTGTGTTTAATGTTGGAGTTGGGGGTAAAAGACAGGAAAGACAGACTACAATTGATTGCCATGTAGATGTCATTACCATATAATGTTCATATGCGGGTTAAATTATAGGGGTAGATCTTTGCAATATTCTATCTGTTTTCTGATGTTGTAAATTCATAAAAACATTCAATTGTATCCATTGAGACAAGTACAATGTATCATTTCAAAGAACATTTCACTCCAACTAACATTTAATACATCTCCAACAGAAACCTGACTGTGATACAAGTAATAGAGGGCTACTTCATTTTCTGGCCAAAATGCAAAATATCCTCATTTTCAAAAGGTGATCATACAAAAACTGCTGCACGCAGAATCAAGTGACAGGTATCAATCAATAGGACATAATGTGCTCTACACATGGTTTTATTTTACCTAAGATGTAGGTGCATTATTCTCAGAGTTATATGCAAAAAACCTAAAAAATGTCTGAAAAATTGGCAGCCATCTTAGATTTTCTCAGCAAATATAGGTCAGCACAAGTGGCATCCACCATGAAATTAATCAGTGTTAGTCAGGCTACAAATCCATGGTGGATGGCACCCTCTAACATTCCGTACCTCCTAAAGTGATTTCTAAGCCACTTTTGAGATTATGCCTCCAGTCTACCTGTTTATTGTTCATGCTATCTGTATATCTTAACACCACACTTTGCGATGCCCAGCCATAGCCCGAGTTGCCTTCAATAAATAAACACGTCCAATATTTAGAAAAAATGAAAACGTTAGAATATGAAATCAATAATACAGTATGACTATATAATACTTACATATTGTATTTACCATTGATACCAGAGCCATGACTAACAATTGTCTGAGCATAAAGGAGGCCATGTTTTCCTCTTTATAAATCCACTGATCCATGCCAACAACAGGGTTGCATCAAAGTAGGTTACTTCACTGATATTACATCCCAATATATGATCACAGAGGGATAATCCTTTTCACTTTAATATAACCAGTCTCTCTTCGACTTCAAAGTTGTCGCCGAATGTGTTCCATCCCCAGTGAGAAGGAGGTCACAATGCTTCCCTGACACATAGAGGTGATGTCATACAGAGGGTATGTATGTATATATGAGTATGTATTGTGTCTGTCCATACTGTGCGAGTTATATGTTTATACACATTAATTGTACATGCATTGCTGTGAAGACAATATATCAGCTCAGTAAAGCCAACTCATTTTGAATTTCCAATTTCTTATAACATGTCTTCGTTTTGATTCTGATAACATGTCTGGGAACCCTATCGCGTTATTATTGGTGTTATTATTATTGGTATTATTTCTTATTTTGGCTCTGCCCTATGCTCTGCCCTTGGCTCTGCGCTGTGCAATATGGTCATTTTGTTTTAAATGTGTCTGTAGTGTTTGTATTACTTAAGCCGACTACATGATGTCAACATCCTCCTCATCCCTACCCCATTACCCCCTAACCCCAGTCGCCTGTTATGTTCTAAGTCTATGGTTGAACATTGCCCTATAAAAGGATGAGCTATAGAAATCGTTGCCATGCCCTGATTCACACATTGCATCGTGATCCTCAATCTAACACAAGGCATGTGGGATTTCCCAATGAATGAATGTGTACAATTAGAATGAAAGCTGATTTCTTTGTTAATTATTATAAAAAAATCAAACTTTTTACTTTGGGGCCAACCTTATCAAATAGGCCTATATGAAAAAGTCCCTTACAAGTATTCACACCAAAATATTCTGATTTTCCACTGCAAAATATTGCAAATTGATTGATTGAAAATATCTTATTCTGAAACACATTAAATATTATTGATCAAATGCTGCCATTCTACGTGTATCATACATGTGTATACACTCTTTTATTAATAATTTCAAAGAAATGTTGGAACATCTTTTCCCCCGAGATGGTCTATACCAGACATTTTGATTACTATCCTAAAAAGTCTGACCCATATTGTGAAAAAAAACAAAATACATGTTTTACAGTCCATACATTCTGTATCATTACTTTCAGAAAGATTTATCCACAAAAATAGAGACCTACCTGTACAGTGGACTATTGGAGAAATCCAATAGTCCACTTGTACACAATAACTATTGGCGGACGAAAGATTGGGGACTGATGAATACACTTTTCATTGCCAATGTGTTTAAATTCTGAAAGAGCATGCTTTTCTACTCCCATACTAGTTATATCCTCGTGTGTATTTAAATGAGGAAGATATGAGAGAATCTGTATTGTTCCTGACCCAAGTGCCATACGTCATAATGACTTCTAATGTATATGGCGTTAGTAACGCGCATTGTACTTTTGAGTCCTTGACAACGCTTTTTCCCCGCGATAAGTCAGGGAAGGTGTGTGTGTTGGCAGGGGGGAGGGCTACATCGGGGGAAACTGTTCTTGACTTGGTCCACACCAAAATTACTTGTCATGACAATGATAAGAAATGGTATGCCCCCACCCCATTGATTACTATTATTTTCTAGAGTTTACTTGAAGTAATCACAATGGTATTTTGGCAGTTAACGTCGGTCAAAAACTAAATATTTTCCACTTGTTGTGTACTTTATCCAACCAATCATAAAGTGATTTGATCAAGTTTTGATCACGATCATTTATCTAATTGTTTTGCTGCTGGTCTCATCAAACTCCACATTTATATTTGGGACCAAAATCCTTTGCTGGAGTGATTTCACTTTTCATCACTAACCAGGAGTGGTTCTCTCCAGGCTGATTTGACTTGAGCAGAAGAGTAATGAACTCTGGGGTAACCTTAAACCCTTTAAAATGATTACAAACCCAATGTTATACCCCATTGAATGAATATGACGTTTGGGACTTTTGAAGCACATGGTAATGGTATTACATTAATATAACATTTTTTGTGAAACAAAATCTTCACTAGACATTTGTATAAATACTTGTTAAAATTAACAAGTCAGCAAATTCTGAGAATAATGTACTACTTTGCACAATACTTTTGACTGAATAAAACACTTTAAATACAAAATACAAATTGTAAAGTTTTGGCAAAACAAGTGTAATAAATAGCAAATGTCCCTCTGATCAGTTTCAAACTGATCCTGACAGAATCAGAACAAAATGATTCACCCTTTTGCGGTTTGTCAGGTTTTAGAACAGATCTCAATCAGTTTGGGACTTTAGTGGAATAACAGCTTTTAAGTGTACAAACTGTTGACTATAGGAATGGAAAAGAATACCATGACACTTTGAGCTTCCAGTCCCCATGAAAGCAGCTGGAAAACAGAGTGGAACAGCCTAAATGTTGAATTTAGATCAATCAAATCTTTTGAACAATTCAAGTGGCAAGTGAAATCCAGCCAACTACCATAAAAAGAACTGACTGCTTATTTACTGTGATTTTATTGGACTTTAATATAAGTTGAGTGTAATCTAAATGTTATCTAACTGTAATGTATTTGAAGAGTACATGTAACCCATCTGCCACCGACTCAAGACCCCAAGGAAAACACTATAATCATGACCTGGGAAGCTGTGTTATTAACCCATTCAGGACAGCACTGCCAACGTTGCGTTTTGCTTGACGACCAAGCGCGGGAAAAGAACATTCATTTGATGACGTCTGTCTGAAATATACACGTCACATGAGGACGACGCTCCACCGCGTCCACTTTTCTCTGGATGACGCACATTCTAATAACGTCATCTGAATTAAGGACGGCCAATAACGTCACCACCATTGAATAACGTTGTTATTATGATGCTTTTTGGCAATACGCGTCCTTTCCCACGGAGTGCTTTATCGCATTACGCGTCCTGTGCGTGGGAGTGCTTTTACGCATTACGCGTCCTACGCATGGGAGTGCTTTAAGGCAATACGCGGCCAAATGCGTGGGAGTGCGTTAAGGCAATACGCGGCCACACGCGTGGGAATGCTTTAAAGCAATACGCGGCCTGAATGGGTTAAAACATTTGTATTTAATGTATTTAATACTTGGATTGTGAGAGGGGTTTTCAGTCCCCCTTTATTTACTTTATCTCCTCGGATCATCAAACTTTAGGATGGGAAGAATGCTGTTACTTGAAGTTTCCCCAAATTAATCCTTGGCAAGTATATTGATTATTCTTTCTCTTAGAACCATGTACATCAATTGAGGTATGTAATTATCATTATTCACAGTATTACTATCCCAATTATTCACTGGTAGGCATATTATATATTTCTGCATAGTCATTGTCCTCAATATTGTCATTATTCATCAATGGTCTGGTAGATGTATCATATATTATATATATCTAGACGCGATTTGATGAGATTCTGGGATATATTTTTCCCTATAGACCCTGCTGCGTGGTACAATCACTGGTCTGCCAGGATCTATCAGGTTTTTGGAGCCCTCCCCTCTCACTTCCGGTAATGCGCAATGCATATTCTCCATAAGTGGGTGCCGACATCTAGCTTCACATCTAAAAGCAATAATTCCCTTGGTTTTGTCTACTCGCGGGTAGTTTGAGGGCTTGCCCGAGAACTTCGGTACCGGCACCGGTACCCGCCGGGCACCGGTACCCGCGAGCAGACAAAACCAAGGGAATTATTTCTTAAAAATTATATTACTCCACGTTGGTGTATATAGACCTTATACTCAGTAAAGAAGATTATGTAAGCTCAAGTGGTGTGATTGATATCTGGGTAGCTGACCATCTTATGACCTTTGTAACACTCAAAAAGCAAAAACCAGAAAAGAAAGGGTGTAAAATTGTTGAATATAGAAACTATAAAAATTATAGTACACAGGATTTTACTGCTGCTGTTAGATACATAAATTGGGATTGTACAACTGAAATGAATGACCCCCAACAAGCGTGGGAAAAATTGTTATCTATGCTAGGTGATATTCTAGACAACATGTGCCCTGTTGTAAAAAGAAAGATTACCCCACCAAGAGAGAAATGGTTAACTGATGAGCTGTTGATAATGATTAGAGATGAAGATAAAGCCCTACAAAAAGCCAAAAAATCAAAAAAACATGAAGACTGGCTAAGAGCCAAAAGAATTAGAAATAATCTTACTAAACTTTGTAGAAAAGCAAAGAAGAAATATATAACTCAATTGAGTAATGAATGTATTGATGATGATAAGAAATTCTGGAAGCTAGTAGACAATTTGTTACCGAAAAAATAAAAAAACAAAGACCAAGAAATAAATATTATTGACAGTACCTCAAATGTACCTGTACCTGTCACTGAAGTAGCTACTAAATTCAATGAATTTTTTGCATCTATAGGAGAATCACTAGCCGATAAGATCAATGCTCAGAGGACCTTCATTGGCCATGAATGCATTAACTCCTTAGAAGATATAACTACTTCACCAGAAGAAAAACAAAAAATTGCCAGAGAAATCAATTTAAGTAAGTCTAGTAAAATAAAACATGTCAAATCTCTAGTGTTCAAGGATGTCTTTATGACAATACCTACTGTATTGTGTCATATATTAAATTTAGTATTCTCCTCTAACTTAATACCAGATTCTTGGAAGACTGGAATTGTTACTCCTCTACCCAAGGGTGGAGACCAATCTGTGATGTCTAACTATAGACCTATTACACAACTGCCACTACAAGCCAAACTGATGGAAAAGATTATACACAGTAGACTAATTGCATTTTTTGATAACAACAATGTGATTTCTGACAAACAAAATGGGTATAGAAAAGGGAAATCTACAATAGAAACAATAGCTGATTTAACTGATGATATACTCAATAATAGAAACATTGGTGAGACCTCATTTGCAGTATTTTTTGACCTGAAAAAAGCGTTTGATACTGTGAACCATAATATTCTACTGTCCAAACTAAGCAAATATGGTATCAAAGGAAATCTGTTAGCCCTGTTGGAAAATTACTTAGCCAACAGGACCCAAGTCACTGTTTGCAATAATGTTATCTCCACTGTCAGAAAGATCAGTTACGGTGTACCCCAAGGCTCTATACTTGGCCCTCTACTATTTTTGATATATATAAATGATGCAGAGCATAGTCTCAGACATTGTAAAATTAAGCTATTTGCTGATGATACTGTCATATATTTGCATAACAAAAATATTATTGACCTTAATAGGAAGGTTGAAGTGGATACAATGAACTTCTGGAGTTGGTGTCAAAGTAACAAACTGACTCTGAATGTAACCCAAACAAAGTGTATGCACCTTAGGGGACAAAGGTCAAGAGTGGGACATATTCAACCTAATATTAATATAAATGATACCTTGCTAGAAAATGTAGAAGAATATAAGTAAGTACCTAGGAATAACCCTAGACTCACATTTAAAATTCTCAGCCCAGGTTAGACAAACCCACAGGTCCGTAAGCCATAAACTTTACCTTTTAAGAAGAATATCAAGGCTTTTTTTATCAAGAATTTTTAAAAGTCATATCTTACCATTGTTTGACTATGGTGATATTACTTATAGTGGTTGTAATGCAAATGAATTGAATGCTCTCCAGGTCCTTCAAAACAAGTGTATAAAAGTAGCTTTAAAACTTCCCATCCTCACTGATACCCTGTTAATTCATAGACTAGCCAATGTACCCAAGCTAGAAGATAGAAGAACAGCTCACATCTTGAATTTTGCCTTTAGGAAGAGCAAAAAAGATAAATATTTAAACAATGACAGAAGAAATACAAGACAATGGGGATGGACCAGTCCTGTTATCCCCAAAACCGAACACTGTGAATTATGATTTGAATTGTATACAGCATAA
This sequence comes from Sthenelais limicola, assembly GCA_942159475.1. Lineage (NCBI taxonomy): Eukaryota > Metazoa > Annelida > Polychaeta > Phyllodocida > Sigalionidae > Sthenelais > Sthenelais limicola. The sequence continues at coordinate 111,773,304 of OW804098.1, forward strand.
AACAGCTAAACTGTGGAATAATTTAGATGCTGAAACTAGAAATATTGACTCATATGAACGTTTTAAGGCCCTACCCAAGGCCGAAAGCTTGTTACCCCTATATATTTAAAAGTATTCAATGTGCTCCTATTCCTCATCTATCATCCTTCATCTTAGCTATCTCCTAGTTCTCTTTTAGATAGTCTCTTTCACTATTCAGCTACATGAAAAAAAAGTCAAGAATTTGTAAGGTAATAGCCATCTTACCAGACTTAGCTAGACTAAGACTGAGGCTGTTTCCCACTTGTCCAACACATTATCTTGTCATGTTTATATATGTTTGTATGTTTGTAAAGCAATGTTATCTTATGTGTATTGGCTGATAAACACTCCGAATAAAATAAAAATAAAAAATACTTGAGGACGTTTTACCCTCTTAACACATTTTTACTTGAGGACGTTTTACCCTCTAAACACTTTTTTACTTGAGGACGTTTTACCCTCTAAACACTTTTTTGGTTGAGGACGTTTTTCCCTCTAAACGTTTTTGAGAACGTTTTGGGGAAAAAAAAGTCTCAAAAGTGGGGGCAAAAAAAGCGTCTTCATGACTGTTTAGAATGAAGACGTTTTTGCTCTCAGTCTTTTTGCTATAAGGAAGTGGCTTTGTTTTTGTATGTGGCACTCTATCACTCTTGAAAAATAAATTCAAGGAGGTTTCATTGCCTTAGTTCTTCATATGTATTTTGATCATGACAATAACTAGGACCAAGTGAATCATAGTCAGTTGCATGGGTAGTCCTATCAGCATTATCCACAGCTTGTCTGGTAGGTGTATCATATATTTCTGCATAGTCATTGTCCTCCACATTGACATATGTGGCGTGGGTGGAAGGGGAAGATGCTGGTCCTGAATATGCTGCAGACTCTTGTGTATTCTTAATTGTGGTGTGGCTCGAGGAGGAGGAGGATTTCTTTTTCATCTGGCACTTTATGATCCCTCTGACAAATGAAAATAATTCAAGTATATTCACAACTAATTTGCACAAGTGTGTTATGATGTAATTAACCAATAGTTCAGTGAAACAACAAAGGGAAATCAGAAATTGCATCACATAATTACTCATCATTACTAATGATCAATCTACAGACGAAAAATAGATGAATATATTTCAGGAGAGTAGGAACTAACTATAATTTGTGCAATGAATAATAAATGATGAAATACCTACCGGCATTTCAGAATCAATAATGTTACAATGAAAACAAGGAACAATACAGGGAAAACTACTGCAACAGATAGAAGAGCCCCTGAAAACCAAAGAGTTTGAATTAGTCATGATTCAAAAGCCACGTGAATTTAAACCTCCTTTTTACTAAATGCATCAACTATACTAATACTAATTCATAATGGCTGAAAACCTGGGTTAAATAATACTTGCTATGGCATAGCCTGAAGGTTAATAGGCAATAATGAACATGTTCAGAGCCGGCGCTGTTTTGTGCAAGGCAGCCATTGAATGATCAATGGTTGCCTCACCTCCAAAAGCTCAGTATGGCCAACCCAAGGATAATTGTGTATTTATTTCATCATTTCGATGAATTATAAGAGGTTTAAACAATGTGTCTATATGGTAATGTTATAAAACATTGGTTTGTTTTTTATATGCTCTCTGTGATTCTTGCTCATCTATTCTGATGTGTGTTAACAAATATATCCTCAATGATCACATGCTTACTTATATAAATAGAGAAATAACTACTTGTCTATTTATCTAATTATATAAGTAAGCCTGTGAACATGCAAGCCACATGCAAATCTGCATATTTTGTTTGGCCCTGAAAAAAGAAGTGTGTTTTATCTCACATCTGATTGGTTTACGGTCCCAGAGTCTATTGATACCACCAATGAGATTGAGTTCTGTCATATTATGTGTTGTGTCAGAGAAAAACAAGTCAGAAGTTGCAAAAAGGGGATTCTGAGGTACGATTCAGACATCTTATTAGCAATTTATAGATGGAAAAAAGATTTCTTAATTGTCCATGTATTGCTCCTCCCACAAAACAATGATATGCACAGTTTCACTCCATATGTGAAGGGTAAATTCTCACAAAATAATCTTGCATAACATTTCATATGCCGTATAAGGACCTACGCAGAGGGAGAAAATAAAATTCATAAAAACAAAAAGGGAAATTTTTACAGAGAGGGATTAGCAAGGGAAAGAAAATGCTTTAGATTTTCTTTGATAGAAATGAATATCATTACAGCTTTGCCTTCTGGGTCTAATTATATACTTTACTAGGTATGTGCTATTTCCCAGTCTTAGTATTAACTTTTATCAGCAAACATTCAGTAATATTGTGGCTACATTTAGTGTATAGTATTCCCAATTTATCATTGCATTAGGGATTCTTCATCGGAAAGCAGAACCTCTTTCATGGGAATGTATGTTCTTGCCATATTACTCAGAAAGAGTGTTACCCTTCTAATTCCAATTAACTTCTAATTCCATAATTATTTTCTTAAAATTTAATTTCATATGTTGGGACGGGGGTTGACGAGGAGTAATAGAAGAAGTTCGACAAGGAGTTTGGTCGAAACCAAGCAAAGCTGGGTTTTAATATGCCATAAACAGATACAGTAAAGCAAAAAATTATCTGTTCCTGCACGTCTGTGCGTGGCGATGCTGCAATTGAAAGTGAGTGAACAAGAACGTTTCAGGTGAACCGAGACGCAGCAACGGTTCTGATTGGTTAAGAGAACAATGGGCGCATCATAACAAACTGGATGATGGCCTGTGATTGGTTGAATAATTGTGGGCGTGGCCCAGAAGGAATGTAACCGCCCTTGGTCCCAAATATGGGCATTGACCCGTCGATTATATATATGTTGGGACGGGGGTTGACGAGGAGTAATAGAAGAAGTTCGACAAGGAGTTTGGTCGAAACCAAGCAAAGCTGGGTTTTAATATGCCAAACAGCCAAACAACTAGGAGAACAGTTAAATATTTTCCAGGCCCGAGACCACTTTGGCCTCACTCTTCTGTAAGTCACTGGTAGAGGCTACGATGTATGATTCCACAATCGAGGATTTCCAATTTCCCCGAAGCTTGATTTCAGATAAGGGGATGCCGAGAGATGACATGAATGACGCGCCTCCGCGGCGGAAGGAATGGGTAGTGAAACCAGTGTCAATACCAGCTGACGATAACAGATCCGATAGCCTGTGAGATAGCTGATCATAAGTCAAACATCCATGGTCCACCGACGAGAAGAACTGGGCTCTAGGGGGGAGAGCTTGGGCGAACAATTTTTTGGCCCAGAACACAGCACACAGTTGCTTAGTAGTTGTCTTCTTCAGGTGGATATAATAGGGCGAAGATGAAGTCTTTGACGTGCCAATCTTGACAGACACACCATCATCTGAGAAAGACACATCCTGGCGACGCATCATGTGGGGTGAGATCACCACATGACTAACCCTCAGTAGAGAGCGAAACATGAAGACAAATGCGCTCCAGCACAAAATGTCAGGTTCATCATGTAAATCAAGATGGGTGTAAAGTTGCAGTAAAATTTCAGTGGTGATAGGAGGAGCAGGGGAAGGGGCCGATCCTGGCAACTTCTTGATACCCCTAAGCACAGATTTAAGTCCAGGGTGCGATAGTGTAGGGCAATCTAAGTCCAACATCCTGGCATATGAGATTACACCTGCCAAATAGGTGGTAACCGAAGCATACTTCATGGAAGAAGCTAAAAAGGCAGCAAAAGCTGACAATTTAGGCACAGTCAATGGAATTAAGGGAGAAGAGCTGTCCCGAAGAAAATTGTTGAACAGCTTCCATTGTCTCTCCCTCTGAAGTCTGGTAGCTGGGGCTAGAGACAGGTTCCTAAGTTGAGCAACCCTGCCCAACCACTTGTCAAGTCCTGTAGGAGACAAATGTCGTTATTGACACAGCATAGATCAGCAGCTAACAAATCTTTAGGAATAGAGTCATTGTCAGATAGGTATGGTAGGCGAGACAAACCATCGGCTACTACATTATGATCAGTCTTAATGTATCTTGGCGAGAGGGAGATATTAAAGATAAAACACATCCAATACAGCTCGTACAGCCACTGCATACATTGCCTACTAGAGCTAGTACCATTCCTCAACATGGCAATGACCTGTGTGTTATCTATAAAACACAGGACATTTTTGTCTTTCAAGATAGGGGCCCATCTACGAACACCAGCCACTATCGGATACAATTCTTGAATGTTAATGTTTGTCGCCAGGTTATCTTCCATCGGGGTAGGGCACAAATGGTTTTCAAATTTAAAACAAGCTGGCATATCCAAGTCCCGGCTATCCAATCAGGACCTAGAAAGGCTGCAAAGCCTCTAGATGAAGAATCACTCACAATAGGTAAATGGTAATCTTCCTTTACCAAGACACCCACACCGTTGAAAGCTTTAGCAAAACTGCCCCACCATTGTAGGTCTAGTCTGGCTTCATCACTAATGGTGATCCTGGTCAGTTTCTTCATTATAATCACTCTATACATGTCAAAAAATCTACGGCAAAAGGTTCGACCACCTTTAAACACAGCCGCACAGTGCGAAATGTATCCACAGAACCGTTCCAAGTCCTTCTTGGTCATGTATTTCGCACTCTTGGTGAGGTCCACAAGTTTGATGAGCTTTTTTACTTTCTCAAGGGGGAGAGAAAGAGTCATATCAGAAGTGTTGATTGTGAATCCCAGGTAGACACATGAAGTGGAGGGGGCGGTTACTTTCTTCCAGGCCACATGAAAACCCAGGAAGCGGAGACAATTCAAGACAATATCACGGTAATAGGTACAGTCATCATAACAATCACCAGCGACAAACAAGTCGTCTAGAAAATTTACCACAGGAAATTTAAAAAGTTCTACAATACATGTGACAAAGAAGTTAGAAATGTGGTTAAAAATGCATGGGCCTGTCTTGAGACCAAAACAAAGTCTGTTGTCGACGTATAGGGTTTCATCACCTTCTTCACCCCACCTAAAACCACAGAATTTACGATGGTCAGGATTGATCGGTACCGCTCTGTATGCCGATTTTATGTCCACGACTGCCATGTGAGAGTCACTTGATACCATTCGAACTGCATCATCAATAGATTTGTAAGAGAATTCATTAACTAAACTACTACAATGTTCGTTCACCGACTTGCCGATGGGTCTACTGCAGTCAGTTATTGGACGGATACCACCGTCCGGCTTTGCTACGGCACCTAAGGCGTGAATACATTCCGGCGTAGAATCAGCTACCGAAATAAAGCCTTCACCCAGTTCATTTTCAACGATAGTGTCCATTTTGCATTTAACATCAGGTTCTAAGATCGATTTGTAGTTAGCACAGTCATACGGTTCAATATCTGAATCTATCACATCAAAACCGTCCAATACTCCGTGAAAAACATCAATATAGACATCAATACAGGCATATGGTAAGCAGAATAAAAGGTAAGCGAACCTACATGGTTTTAATTGTGCACGAGTACCACCTAAAATATGTATACAAGAACAACATCCACGGGCGCAAGCAGCAAAAACATCAACAATACGGCCTCGCGGTGAAACTGGACTTCTAAATAGTAATACATCATTACATACATCGGCGCCAGCACTACCAAACTTGGTAATACTCAATCTAATATCACCATAAATACCTTGTTCAGGATTTGAAGATTGTTCGAGGTCCGTCGAGAGAAATAATGGAAACAATCCACTTGCGAAGTTCGAAGAAACTTGGCATTGTTCCAATTCATCGGCCATGACAGTGTCACTCAATGTCAAGGACGGGTCAGCCGGAACCTTGGTAACCACTTCCGGGTCATAGTCACGAATGGAATCATCGCACAACAACACACCTTGGTTACACAATACACTCTCCGCATGGTCAACAATAACATCATTACATGGTATAAAAGCACTATTTATACAATTAGATTCAATATCATTAACCTGAACTTTCTCTCGAACAGCCTCATCCTATTTAGTGTGCTTCACACTCGTGCATGCCCTCGCTCCATGTTCCGAAGCTCCGCATGCCGAACACTTGTGTGGGTACTCGCAGTTCTTGACAGTGCAACCACCCTGGTTATTAAACTTGAAACAGATCCTTTCCTTCTTGGTAGACTTAGTAGATTTAGAAGGGATTTTACGGGAGTTTTCAAAAGAGTAACACCTAAGTACTTCCTCCTGTTTAACTTCCTGGAATGCGGCAAGACCAGTTTTATTGGCACGGGCCCTAACAGCGTTATCGTAAGCCAAACTAGCTTTTAGGGAATAGACTTGCGACCCTGCTTTCTGGCAAATGGTAATACAATGGCTGACGACTCCCTGGATTTCAGTTAAAGGTCTAGCATCCTTTACCAACTTGTCTACATGTTCTAGATTTAGCAATAGCAACTGTTCAATAGATTCAATACTTTCACCTTTCTCCAGGTCTTTCTTCTGGTCGAAAGGACGACATCTGGATCTCGAGCGAGAACGATCACGGCCACGGGCCCTGGAGCTGCCTGCCCCGCCCACATTATAGATGGAACCGTCATTCGAAGGGCTACGACCCCTGTTCTTGTAAACAAAGGAGATCTCAGGCTCACTCCCAACTGATGATCCACTTGTAGACGTCTCAGCCTTGGCCTCAGTGTTGGGTTCAAGCTTCGCAAGGATATTCTTCATCATACCTTCCAACGAGCCCATCCGCGCATTCAAACTCGGATTTTCAGCATCAGTGTCTTTCTTGCAGTTCTTCCCAACCGGAGGAACATGGTCCTCCTCGCACTTGGAACAATACTTAGGACCAGCCATTCTGAATCCAACTAAAGCAGGTTAGCAAAAAATTATCTGTTCCTGCACGTCTGTGCGTGGCGATGCTGCAATTGAAAGTGAGTGAACAAGAACGTTTCAGGTGAACCGAGACGCAGCAACGGTTCTGATTGGTTAAGAGAACAATGGGCGCATCATAACAAACTGGATGATGGCCTGTGATTGGTTGAATAATTGTGGGCGTGGCCCAGAAGGAAAGTAACCGCCCTTGGTCCCAAATATGGGCATCGACCCGTCGATTATATTTAGTTTGAACTTTAATCCAAACAGGGATTACTTACTAACTAAAATAGCTATGCCTATGTTTATGTCTATTCCTTGATGTTCAAGCATTGGGAATGCATACTCTCAAATCCAGAGGCTAAGTAAGTACAAGGTTCAAACCCAGTACCCATGTCCACAGATGTCATTTAATATATACACACCATTGTTTGCAGCCAAAGGAGGAGCTCCAGCCTGTTCATTCACTGATTGTGTGCTGGAGGGCTTATAGGATGGTTGCATTCCTGTTGTGCTCGGGGGTTTATAGGATGGTTGTATTCCTGTTGTAGAAGTACCAGGCAGTGTTGATGATGGAGTTAGTCTTGTAACTGGAGGTGCTGTTGTAGGGATACATATATGCAGTGGTGTATCATGGTATATTGCTGTTTGTGCATAGCGTTTCTCAAGGCATTCACCATGTTTCCAGGTTGATACAGGTACAGGTGCAGACTCATATTGAGAAAATACTGAAAGGCATGAATAATGACAAATTAAAATCTCCCTAGATTCAAGTACATAAACAATGCAACATATCTGAATTCCTCTTGGTGAGCCCTCATCCCTAGGCCTGGTAATTGTAACAGTAACAAATTAAAAACAAAATCCAATATTTTCACTTTCCAGTGCCCTTCCCATCTGATCCACCATGTCTGCTGGTTCCCCCACTGTAAGCACTACAACCTACGGTCACTCACATGGCCACTATATCTTATATGCAGCCAAGACTGCCTGTTTCCCGCCTTAAACACTCTATCCAGCAATCACTAGCCAGGCTTCTAATGAAGATTAGTGAATGAACAGTTTAAGGGTAAAAGTGTGTTGTATAAAATTAGTCTTAGACAGACTCTTACTAGACCATGTGCATGTGTAATACTTCACATATGGCTACCACTCCATGCATTGTCATGTATTGTAAGTCATATTGTATTTAAACAATGTTTTCACTTTTATCATTCTCTATGCACAACAACTGAGGACCCCCCACCCCCAGCATTTGAGTTTGAAGCCATTAGGGTTTTTATGACTATGTATATAATATTTCAAATGCTGTTTGCTCTTGTCAACTACTTTCATAACAAGATATATTCCCCTTTACTTTATATCTTTTTATTTCATCCAACCCATAATCTGTGTTGTATCTATACAGAGAGTAAATTTGTACCTGTTATCTACACAGTTACATGCATTTCCCATGTGTATACATCGCATTTTATCATACTAACCTTCATATCCTATGATGAACTTTGGCTTCCTTCCAACATTATACTGTAATACAGCATGAGAATGATGCGCCTCAGATTGGCCTGCATAGAGTTGAAACTGGTGATTGTCTCCTGTATTCCAGGTCATTATTGCACCTACCATGTAAGTGTGAGTGTAAATAATTATGTTATGCTGACTAAATGTCAATGTCAAATTTCCATTCAATGCATAGTACTGCATGTCATCTGCCAAGCAACCAATAATATAGCCACAGTTGACAGTAATGCTATAAACCGTGGACTGTCTGTTGGTAAGATCTTGACAACTGTTGTATAAGATGTTTCCTGCAATATGCGAACAGAGAACAATGAATTAATCCTGATTCGTAAGTTATAAAATGATTCATTTCACTTTAATAATAAACTTAAAGGCACCAGTTCAATATATTGATTCACATGATGAGTTTAAGTATTCTTGATCAGGTAGGACCCAAAGCAGGCCCATTGTTAAAAAAACACAATCATTATATTTTCAAATTGTCTTTCATTAACATAGTGAATGTTATAAATATAATAAATAGGTGAATCATGAGAAGGGAATCGTCAATTAAGGAAATTATCATTATATAAGCTTTTCATATAATGCCGAATCACCAGAAGAACTAATCGCCCTCAGATCCTTTATTAGCCCTATAACAATATTAAAAATAAGCTCCATTTGGGGACTGCCGGTACATACTTTGGTGTATTACCTGATGGCACCATCACCAACCCCTCAGTCATTGTTCGATTAATGACTTTGAGTAGCTGCTAGTGCTAGTGTATTGTAGCCTCAGGATTATATACCAAACAGTGTACCAACCCCTCAATCCTAGTAACTAATCTTCTAACAGTTGGTAAAAGAGGATCTTCTCAATTCTGTCAATGATGCTTATCTTTAATGCATGTCAAGCTTGAAAATTGCAGCCAGCGGTTTTGGAGGATATATAGATAATCACAAATTTGGGATAGAGATGGGATGCAATAAGTTGGAGCATTTGTACCAGAGAAAGCATCAACTGGACCTGTGCCTTACTAACCTGGGATACATTCAAATTGCTGCAGGATGTCTGTAGGTAATATACCAGGAAAGTCAGATTCAAGGAATGAATAGCTTTGTTTTCCAACAAACCTTGTGTACCATTCATTACCATAAATGAGAGCAGATCTATCCCCTGCAGGTACCAAGAACTTCCCATCTGGACACTGGACCTCCCAATCTTGTCCCTGGTGCTTGTAGCCTAAATACCAAAAGTAGGTGTGTGTTTAAAGTTGGAGTTGGTGGTAATAAGTCAGGAAACACAAATTATGACTGATTGCCATGTAGATGAGATTACCATATATGTTTATATGCAGGTTAAATTATAGGTGTAGAACTTAGTCATATTCAAGCTGTTTTTTGATGTTATATTATAAGGACCGGGGTTTATGTCTGGTTTTATGAGAATATATTTAACAAATGTGACTAATATCATGGATGAGAACAGAATAAACCTGGAGCTGAGTAATCAATGAACCATTTTTGATAAAATACAAATCGTCATCCAGAGAAAGGGAATGGCGTCTTTCTTAACATCTTTAGATAAGTGCTCCAACAAATAAACAAATCCAACATTAGATTAGATTAGAAAACTTTCATTGCAATAGGTTTGCCATAAAAAGAGCAACTCTCCAGCTGGCGGGAGGTTTTTTGCCTCTTCATAGCTTATTTACATTTGTCTTTTGTAGAGGACAACATTGCCTCAATCATTGACCAAGGATGGTTCTCTACACATTAAGTTTAAAACAGTAAAACAGCATTAAGAAAAACAAAAATTCAAGAATATGAAATTAATAATACATTATGACTATGTTTAAAAATAGTTATTACTTACATATTGTATTTACCAGTGATACCAGAGCCATGACCAACAGATGTCTTAGCATAAAGGAGGCCATGATGTTCTCTCTATAAATCCACTGATTCACACCAACAGCGGGGGTTGCATCAAAGTATGTTACTTTACTGAAATTACGCCCCAATATATGATCACAGAGGGATAATTCATTTCATGCCGTAGTGATCCATGACACTACCTCTTTGACTTTGCCAGTTCAGAAGGAGGTCATGTGGAGGGTGAATAATATGTTGTGGCTGTCCCCACTGACCCATTTCATTTCAAGTCTTTATGTGTACCTTATAGATTGCCACATAATATTGGGGACATATTCAGATGACTTTTTGATTTGTAAGCAATGTGGAAACAAATTTTGTTTGATTCTTAATTGTTTACTGGAGGAAGATATTTCTAGATCAAAATGAAGTTTGGAATCTGCCAGATCCTCTGGTGATAATATAAAATAAGACAGATGAGTGTTTTTATTTAACTTTATTTACTGCAATATATTTCTTTTTCTCCAATGATGGTGCTTTATACAAATGCAATTATCAGGTACTGACGAGTGATGTTAAAAAACATAGATATATGTATACTGGTGATTTATGTGTTGTAAGGAGAGTTGTATTACTGTACAGGAATTCTTTGTAACTTAACAAAATAATTATTTGACAAGTATTTGTATTACTTTTCATTAATAGGGGTTTAAATATCAGCTTGTACTGAGACCAATTTAGCTTACATGATATCATGCTGAAGGAAATATTTGAGAACAATTTTTGTTTAGAAATAAACAAAAAATTCCAAGATTCGGAAAGGTGCAGTTTGGGGGATGCATTTCAGTTGATCCAATCAGTATGGGCTTCCATGGTTACACATGACTAAATTAGGTTGACATTTGTCTCTTGCAGCACAACTAACAAATTCTAATATTTAGGCAAAACAAGTTAGGTCTCAATAAAAACAATTATAATCATTTCGATGTGTGTTAAAAAGCAAATCGCCTGCTGATAGGGTCCAAACTGATTTTGACACAATCTGAAAAACTGGAATCTCGCCCTGCTCAGGCCAGTCTGTTTATAATACATCAAACAGTGCACCAGCATACTGCCTATTAACGCCTGTCATTATTCCTCAATTGATTGCCTCCCCTAGCAGGATTTGGTAGCATTGTTCAACAGTTTGCTCTCAGTGAATCAATGTAGTAACAGCCAAGCTGGTTTCATATCAATCCTTCATATCTATTTAATTATTGGCATTTCTAGGACCAAGTGAGTCAGTATTCAGCTGTATCGATTTTGCTATCAACATTCTTCAGCACTTTTGTGGTATATCATATATGTCTGCATAGTCCCCATCCTCAACATTGACATATGTGGCTCTTCTGGTAGGTGTGTCATATACTTCTGCATAGTCATTGTCCTCCACATTGACATATACGGCTTGGGTGGAAGGGGAAGATGCTGGTCCTGTATATGCTGCAGATTCTTGTGTATTGTTCATGGTTGTGTGGCTCTCTGAGCCAGAAGTTTTATTCTTTATCCGGTCATGTATGATCCTCCTGCAAAATACAAAATGAGAATCTTTTAAACATATCTATAGACTATAAATTATATGCGAGTGGAAAGAATAAATCCATTTAATATTGTGTTTATTTCTGCATGCGTGCAATCCAGAAGCACTGACATGATCAATTGTATAGTCAGATAGTGATCAATGATGATGAAATTGACCCATCACAGTCAAGCTTACTTAGCAATGACTCAGGATTCCACAGGTTCAGAAAAAGTCATTACTATTCTAAATTGCTTTTGAGGGAATGCATTTGTCAGTAATAATGTAGTGAATATTGGTTAATCTATTTCTCAATCTGTTGAATATTTTACTAACTGCCATGGGTCTTTACTGGTGTCAGCATATATCCCTAATATATTCTGCTTTTATCTCATCATTTATGTAACAGAACACTGACATCTTATTGTGTATTGTATTCATTATTTTCTTCAATATCTAGTATCAGTGGTTGTCTTGGCCTGTCTACCCTATTTACCCTATGATAATATCATGTTCTAACCAAATCAGTATACAGTGATAAAGTAAATGATATTATTGTAACTTAGCTTGTTGTAACCCAAGCAACTACTATGAGTTTTGTTTTGGACCACCACATGTGATTTTTGAAGAGTGACATGCTTATTTCATAATACTAATTTCAAAGTTTTACATAGGCTTAAACAATGTCCATGATCATACAATGTCCATGATCATACAAGCTAATTTCACCTAAATCTAAATCTAGTAGTTGTGATATAAATATGGAATACAAACTCAGCTGTTCAGAGACCCTGGACATACGATACGCCATTTTAGAACAACCCTTAGGTCATTCCATCTAAGGACAAACTAGTGCAATGACTAGAATATAATAGTGCACCTACCTCCATTTAATAATTAACAATGTTAAGATGAATATGAAGAATAATATCAGGACAATGACAGTAACAGGTATAACAGCACCTGGAAATAAAAGAATTTCAATTAATCATTATTTACATTCCACTTGAATTTAACTTTAATTTGACAAAATGCATCACTTAAAGTCTTTTAGTTCATGTCTAATTTACTGTTGATACTTTTTATAATAAAAAATAGTGGCGTAATTAGCAATTAAAAGCAGTGATTCCTACGTCATTTAGCTCCCAAAACAGGCTTCCCATCTATCTACTTAATTGTGCATATATTTCAAGGTATAGTTTAAAGGTATACAGTGTATCAGTTAATGGTTCATGCGTCGTAGGGGTAGGAAAGGAGAGAAAAGGGAGAGAAAAGGGAGAGGAAAGGGAAAGGAAAGATGTCTCTTGTTTACAGCGGGGCATGTGTTACCTGTTTCATCGCTATATGTGATCCGTTTTAGGAAAACTGGTCATAAATCGCAAAATTGATATTTTTCATAGTTTCATAGTGTTTTTTTCAACAAGATCCCTTCATTGAAATGTTCTGATATTTAGAGGGTTTATCACTTATAGTCAGACGGATTCATGTAAGAAATTTCAGGACATTGTAATAAATATATTCTTGCGTTTTGAAGGCCTTTGTACGGAGTATATTTAGTTACTTTACTGATAATTACCCATCGAGAAACTTTGCACAATTTTTTTCAAAGAATAAAAATATAAACATAAAATATAGAAATACTTCTTAAATGTCCTTCATGTTTACTATCATTAGAATCGGCTTGATGTCCTTTTCAAATATGATGATATCTAAAAATCTATATTCTGCGACTTATGACTCATTTTCCTAAAACGGATCACATATTGTTAAAATAGATGAAAATCTTAAGTAATTTTGAAACCGTATCTGAAGATCATATTGTAATTCTGGGGGAAACAGAAACAACGGAAATAAAGGTCAAAACTATTATATGTAATAAATACCCATTGGCACTCTGTTTGGTTTGTAATCAATCTTGATATTGGGTCAAATCACACTCAAACCCTTGCAATTTCACCCTCCATCTCGATCAATTACAAACCAAACAGTGTGTCATTTGGTATACACATAACACATTCTATCTATTTCTGATTTGCAAAAAAATACCAGCTGTCAAATTCTGACACTGACTATGATTGAGGTTGAGATTGAGGTCCAGTTAGAAAAGATGTGAATGCCAGATGTTGGTGGACCATCATTACCATCACCAATAGCCAGGTCATTAATCCTAATATACCTCCTAATGGATCAGTTATAGCTGAAGGTGTTGTTGGGGCATCTGTACAGTTATGCAGTGGTGTGTCCTGGTACATATCTGTATCAGGGTAGCGTCTCTTCCAGCAGTCACCATGTTTCCAGTTCCATAAAGCAAGTGATGAGGATTCATCTTGAGCAAGTACTGTAATATATGGTACAATGAAATGATCGGTATCACCTGCATTCAATGACATAGGCAGTTCAAAATGCATTGGTTTTTCTAACTAAACATAGCAAAATAGATCAAAACAAAATTGAAATGGGAAAATGATTGTGTGAAAGAAGCACCACAGATCCAGGTGTTGCTCACAGATCTCTGGACAAGTCTGTTGCCTTTTACTGCATCAAGCATTGTTTTCTTTTGTCAACCACTTTATTTATATGCAGCTTTAATCATTGTGTCAATCATTGCAAATGATTGGTCATTTCTCAGGACACCGGCCACCCCTCCTCCCCCTCACAATGGAATGGCCTAAACAATATACACCTGCTGCGCCTGGCTCCCCGGCCTCTCTCGATTTTCAATCAGTCCTATCAGTCAATATTATGACTGATAGGACTGTATTTATCTATATTCTGCTGCTGATGTATGTTTACACAAGAATTTGAAGTATCGGCTGAGAGAAAGCAGATAGTAAGTGAAGCTACTCAAGGAAACTATTTCAATGAGTGTCCGAAACATAAATATAGATTCAGGCCTGTATTCAATTCAGTCCAAGAATTCTTTTATTGCAACAGATGGTTTTTTACAGTGAGGTTATCCAACATTCTAAATAGACAATAGTCTAGGTAGATCTTCCGCTGGGTGCCTAAAGCATAACAACTGGACAAAATTATTCAAAACCATTGTCAAATGACTTTTACAATGAAAAGTAGATTTAAGTGTCATTGCAACTTTTCCTTTTATTAATTTTTCACTGAATTTGATCGAAGTGAATTCACAGACTTGTATGTATGTATGTATAGGTTTTTATTTCCGGAAGCGTACACTTTCAATAACATATCAAATTTTGACACTGAAAAAGCGGGTGGGTCTCCTCTATGAAACCATAGATTTTCCTGAGGGCCCACTTTGGAAAAAACAGATACAGTAGTAGTTGATAGATAGATAGATGACAAACTAACATGGCAGTAATAACAAGACAAACACAAAAAATTGGGCAAGCTAGTGCAATGACGATCTAGTTTCTAGGTAATTTGCCTACCTCATCACTTTTATCCAAGATCTGGTACAGTACAGTACTTCTATATGTTTTGTGGATATACTGGGCTGTTTTAGCCAGTCGGTGAGTAGCATTCTGGCGAATACTTGTAATCAGAATGTTCATTGCTCTGTGAGAATTTAATATGAATTTCTTATTAAGGTATTTACCTTCATATCCTATGACGAATATTGGTTTCTCAACAGAAGTAAGCAATAGAGATCTAGTATTACCAGTGGTGAGCAGCCTGCCGGAATGGAGGCTGACCAAGGACGTTCCAATTTCCCAGAACATTTCCCCAACTATGATGTAAGTGTAAGTATAAATTTCACGTGGTGGTTTCGATGATAATGTAAAATTCCATCCTTCGGGCCATGAGTCTTGCTCTAAGCAACCAATGATATATCCACATGTTTCACTACTTACATAAAGTGGAAACTGTCTGTTGTATTGATCTTGACAGCTCTTGTGTATGTGGTCTGCTGCAATATTGGACAATAAATCAATGTATTACACTCTAAGAAATCAGCTGAAAATTCATCTGGATCCACGTAATTTCCTGTTGTTTCCGGGTACGAACTGTAGTTTACATGGATTCAGCATGCATGCGTGGAATCCATGTAATCCTACACTTATATTACACTGTTTCCGCGCACCACCCCTGGGGGTCCGCGGGATCAGTGTAATATCAGCTGCATACATGGGTTCATCGTAAAAGCACATTTTTTCAAAAACTATATTTCCCCCCCCCCCCCCCCCAAAAAAAACAGACGCTAATATATGATGAAAAATCTTCAGGTTGTACAGAGGTGACAGTCAGGATAAAAACCTTCAGTACTTGTCAAGCCGAGTCTCAAGAATAATACACTAATAGTACAATACCGTAAAAAAGGTTGAAAGATCGAGTTAATCGACTTAATTAGTAACTTATTGACAATAAGCTGGGACTATCGTTAAATAAAAACTTTGATGTCTCTAAAAAAAAAAAAAAAAAATCTTTTTTAAAAAAAAAACAAAAAAACAGACGAAACATAAATATTTTTTTTTTCAAAAAAACAGACAAAGCATTAATGATTCTTTTTAGTTATTTTTTTAAAAAAATTAACGGCGAACCGTTATCAGTTTCTGATATTGAGCCGATATCGTACCAATATTATTTCTGATATCAGTTCTGATATTGAGCCGATATCAGACCGATATCATTTCTGATATCAGATCTGATATCGAGCCGATATCAGACCAATAGTATTTCTGATATCAGTTCTGATATTGAGCCGATATGTGATCCGTTTTAGGAAAATGAGTCATAAGTCGCAAAAAACGGATTTTGAGATACCATGATATTTGAAAAGATGAGATCAAGCCGATTCCAATGATAGTAAACAGTCTAATAATCTAATAAATATTTCTAGATTTTAAGTTTGATATTTTCGTTTTTGAAAAAAAAAAGTTTCCAATATTTCTGGGAGTCAATACACAGTAAAATAACTAAATGTAGTCCATATGGAAACCTTCAAAACGAAAAAATGTCCTGCCAAATTTTGCAGATCTACTGTAATTTGGAGCCGGGTTTTACAAGGATTCAGAGTAAGTTTTTACATGGGATCCATGTAATTTTACACGAAAATGTAATTTTACACGGAAAAACCGTCATCCAAAAACGCAGTGGAATCCGTGTAAAATTACACGGATTTGACTGAAGGACCGCTTACAGTGTAACTATTTCTGATCCGTTTTAGAAAAATGAGTCATATGTCGCAGAAAATGGATTTTGAGATATCACCATATTTGTAAAGAGGAGATTAAGCCGATTCCAATGATAGTAAACATGAAGGACATTTAAGAAGTATTTCTATATTTTGTGTTTATATTTGTATTCTTGGAAAAAAAGTGTGCAATGTTTCTCGATGGGTAATTACCAGTAAAGTAACTAAATATACTCCATACAAATACCTTCAAAACGCAAGAATATATCTAATACAATATCCCGAAATTTGTCACATAGATTTATACGACTATAAGTGCTAAACCCTCTAAATGTCAGAAAATTTCAATAAGGGGATATTATGAAAAAACACTATGAAGAATATCAATTTTGCGACATGTGACTTATTTTCCTAAAACGGACCACATTTACATAATAAGATGCCTCCCAATTATCAGTATGCTGCTTTTAGTTATAACCATCCTCAAATATGTTCTAGTAACTTCAGTATTTAGATTGCACTCATTAACCAGTCATCACAGACAGCTTTAGACGATTAGTATTTGAGGTCTTTAAATGACAAAACTATGCCTTTGTGGAAGCTTTACCTCGTGCACACATAAACACGTAAACCATATGTACAATTGCATCTCATTATATCTCGACGTTGGGTCAAATCGCACTCCTTTGACACCAGGAGGACTTACTCCACCCACAGGAGCGCTGAGCTATCTGAGTATCTCTAACACATTTCTACTCCTGTATAATTGATTACGTTCATTGTTTTACTGATTACTTCTATAATTGATTCTGTAATTGATTTCTTTAATTGTTCATGACTTCATGACAACATTTGAATTTACTATTATGTACTTGTGTACCTGTTGAATAAAATTTGAATAAAACTCCCTTTATCCACAACTATGTGTTTTGAGTTAAAAAGAATCTAATTACAAATTCAGGCAGAAAGTCAAAGCACACCTTTTCTGCATAGATATATTCAAAACAGTCTTGAGATTTTAGATTCAAACTAGTAACAATACAAAACCCGCCAAAAGTGAAAAGATCTGAGGAAGGTTTTTTGTGAAAAAATATTTGAAAATCTAGCCTCAGTCCTTAAGTCATTAGTTTGGTAGTCCACACTATCGGACTCAATGCAGCTCCTCAAGCTGCCTGCTTCACTTACTCTGTAGTCACCCTGGAGGTCTGACATTTCTCCTGGCTGCAAGATAGCTGGGCTATATCCTGGTGTAATTGCTGCAACCCCAGTGTCTTTGGGATGTGTTGGTGGGCGCCGTCGCTCCAACGGTCAGCTGGGACGTCCTGTCAGCCTACGGGCTCAGCTTCTCTTGCCGCTGGGTGGTGACTCTTGAGAGGTGAGCATTCTGCTTGGCTAATTTCTTTACTGTTTCATCAAACTGGTCGGACATTGACTTTGACATGGCATCCTAATTAATATAATCCACTGTTTGTCCTAAGTTTGATTGTAAGTTCTCCACCAGTGATAAATATTGATTATCCTGAAGATTATCCTTATTGTAAGTTACCGTTGTTCATCCTGATTGATGCTAATTGATATCCAATCAGCATCTGTACACTAATTAACTATTTCAACATTATGATGACAAATGTTCTCTATTATTGTTAGTGATAATTGATAGCCAATTATCACTTAAATGCGCTTATTGATAACTGAAATAACACAGAGCTAAATGGATCCCGACTTGATCAGATCGTCAATAAAAGGTAAGTGTTTATTCTCAAAACCTGACACTCGCGTCTGGGGTCTACCACATTAACATAACCAGCCATGCCCAGCTGTTCTGTACATTGTCAGGTAGGGGAGGCCAGGCATTATGTAACATCACGTAACACTTTTAATACAATTAAGTGGCACAATTAGGTAAAATGATAACTCTCTGTAAAGCCTTGGCTGGATACTTACCTGGAACACATTGAAATTGATTTAGGAAGTCCTCAGGACGTATAGGGTGACTATTAGTTTCATGGAATGACAATGTTTGTTTTCCAACAAAGCCTCTATACAGTTCTCTAAGTAATTGTGTAATATTTGATGGCTTGTACCTGGATGCATCCACTGTAGGTGCCATGACCTTCCCATCTGGACACTGGACTTGCCAATGTTTGTTTGCTTGTTGCTTGTAACCTAAATAGCAAAATAAATTGTGGTTTTGACTGGATTTTGGGGAAGAGCAGGAAGACACAGTTCAATAAATGTACCCTGTTTATATGGTGAACATTCGTGCCGGGCCTAACGTTGTATAGGATAGGGCTGGATTTATTAACATTCTGCTGTTGTTATGTGTTTTTATATCACAACTTTGCTTCTGAAGATGCTATCGTTATGTACTCCTGTGTGTACCATCGAACCTCAGTCTTGATTCAACAACCATTGAAGTCACATCTCTATCCTGTATTCCCTTCTTCTCCTACTCGATTTTAAAGGATGCCCAGCTGTTTCTACCAGCTAGCCCCCTTATCAGCTTTATGATACTGTGGATTGCAAAACCATATATTTTCTGTACATTTGAATGTTCAGGTTTCAGTAGGCTTGAACGTGTGTGCATGGGTGGTGGTGGGGTGGGGCAGTGGATAGGGGCAGGCAGTGAGCATTTCGGACCAATGGGGTAACCATGTATGGCCCCATCTATTCTATATTTCTTGCACATATTTATATTACAGGCAAGTGAAAGTGGGTTAGTAGTTTAGTTCATAGCGTTGTTATTGGTGGTATAGGTATGTTTTTCCCTGATATTTCCTAGATATAATGTATATTATATAATTGTGTATTGACACCTGTAGCCGTGTTGTATATTTTGTTTGTTTTATTTCATTCAGGACGTTTATACAGCAAGTCAAATTATAATAATAGTTTTGCCAATAGATCAGGTATGAGATGTCAACATAACTCAACTTGAGAGGATCACAATAGCTTTCCTACTGACCTACTTTGCCATGTTTCTCGCTAAACTAATTAAGGAAGCAATTAATTAGCAGACAATTTGACTAGTGCTATATTGAGGATTCATGATTTTGATGTGTGGGCTGACACAAACAACCAAGTTCTTGTCTAAATTGTGAATGCTCTGATTAACTACCAACTTTGCGGCTGACCCCAAACTTGGTAGGGAAACCACTAATGTATGGGCAAAACTCTAAGTGGAATACAGCAAGAAGTTGTTGTGTCATGGGAAAATCCAATAATGACTAGTGTCTATAGGTCTACAACATATATTGGTCACAGAAGTATAAACTCAAAGATCAAAAGCTATTAAAGTTCCCAGCTCATGTCTGTCCTCTGCCAAAGGAAAGTGTTATGACATGGCCTGACAATGAATTTTAACCATTCTGTTTATTCAAGGTCCTTTGGTCCATGTTTGAGACACAACCAAAGCAGTGTCAGGCCAGTTGCTCCCCGGTCTTAAGCCCCCCTGACTTAAGCCCCCCTGCCTTAAGCCCTCTGGTGTTAAGCCCCTGGCCAAAAGCCCCCTCGGTCAACCCCGCCTCCCACCCAAAAGCCTCCTGGTCGGAAACCCCCTAGGTCGAAGCCCCCTAGGCCATAAGCCCCGCCCCCCTATATGCATAATAGGCCCCCTACACTGATGCATTAGAATGCAAAATATGATGATATTGGTGTTGTGCATAACATTGAAAATACTGAATATTGAAAAATTAATATTTTTAACGACTTGTTAACTTGCCTGCAATGAAACAGGTGAAACAAATAAATCCTTTATACAAAACTATCCCAAATGATAACCATGTCTTAAAAAGGATCTGTTATTATTATGGATGCTACTTACATATTGTATTTACCAATGACATCAGAGCCATAACCAACAGTTGTCTCAGCAGAAAAGAGGCCATGTTTTCCTCTTTAAAATCCATTAATCCACAAACAACTGAGCTTCTTCAACATAGGTTACTTGATTCATGTTAAATCACTTACTATGATCGCCAAGGGATATCTTCCTTTCCTCTACCACAGGAAGACGCACTAATGACTTTGCTTCTGCATGTATACTTTAATTGCAACTGTTGTTGTTTTTACTGAATATGTTCCAGTTAAGCATCTTTCCTTGTCAAACTGATGTGTTTTCATGCAGAGGGTAAACACTAAACATACTCCAAGCATTAACCTATAACATTGTATGTTATACCTTCATAAAAAGATTTGATCCCTTTCAATTAACTAGGAAAACCTGGTAAATGAATATGACATATGGGTACAGATAGAAGTAGCAACCATGTTGCTCAATTACGAGAAAAAAATAAGTAAAAGATTCTTGACTATTATTCGATTTGAACAAAAATGGCTTCATAAATCTTGATGAAATTATACATGGATGCAGCTACCATAGTTACTAACTGACAAGAAAAAAATCAGCCTGAACATTTTGGCTGAATTGTTTATATTAAGACTTAATTATGAGAACAATATTTCAAAATTGGAAAATAGCTAATTGGGTTGAATAAAGCAGATCAGCACTTTTCAGCCTCAAATTTGCAAAAATAAACGGCCAATGATTCTTTCATAAAGTATTTTTTACATGCTTTCGCCGACCGGAAATGAATAAAAAGTGGTGAAAGTTGCAACCGGCTACTACCGCTGAGGGTTGGTTACAAGTATCACTACCAACCTTAATACTGTTCTAATATAAATGTCTATTGAACTAATCATCTATATAGTATTAGTTTGGTCTAAACTGACATCATCATTCTTTATGCACACAACAAGGTAGCTTAGATCCCTGGTCACTACACAAATAGTGTTCACAAAAGATGGTTGATATTTTGTTTTGAATACATAGATTTCCCATGACGTCACCCAGTAGGCTGGGGAATCCTACTGGCCGCCATGTCCTGGGTCAGCTCTACCGTTGCCGTCTACGGTGCGGTTATCAAAACAAAGTTGATAAGCCTCCCAAGGGTGGATACGTGGGTAATACTACAATAAAGGTAGATCATCTGACCTATCATGAAGGTATTGTTAAGGCAGATTAAAACTGGTTAAGGTTAAAACAGCCAGCCAGAAAATGGTATTTTCAAGTGTCGCAGCATACATAGCCATCTAACTAGACCCCAGACATGGCGATGGCCGTGATGTCAGTGAAATCTATGTATAGCTATTTGCTGCCTTATCCAAGCCAATACTTTCTGAAGCGTGCCATCTTATTGGGTAATCAGTTTCACATAAACTCCCCCTTACCCCTTGTCACCTGTTTTATACAATGTTTCTGGTTAATCCTCTCCCAATAAAACATTAGACATGATTATTAGCTATTGTCTATGCTAGCAGTTTACCAGTCTAAAAAAAATTACACAAACTGCCTTCACTGACCTCAAATACAGTGATCTAGAATCAACTATAGAAATTCCTGTCATGCACTGATTCACACACATGAATCGTGATGTCCACTCTAACAGCTGACATGAAGGATTTCCCATGTATGGTTCAGTTCACAGAAATGTGTACATTAGAGTAAAAGCTACCGTATTAAATAGTTACAGTAACAACATCTAATTTTCTTATCTCAGGGTGAACCATTTGGCACTCTTTCCTCAACATTATGAATGACATTTGAAATCTCTTTTTCATACTTTTGTATAACAAACTAATTTCAACTGAATCATATGAAAATGTTTTCCCTCTTGAAGCTTGTCTTGATTCATTGTACAGGATTAGTTTTGTCATGGCAAGAGAACATATGGGTCAGATTCTCAAAAAATATACAATTCGCCTTAACCAATCCCTTCAAATAACCCAAATTTCAGACGAAAATAAAGTTCAAAATACAGTTCAACCTAACCATACAGATTGCTAGAATCAATGCAATGCCTAATATACTCGAATTTACCTAGTATTGGCCAAATTGGAGTCTAATTTAGCACAATATAAGCATAAGCATAAGCATTAGCAAAATAAAAGCATTTATATATATTATATATATATATACTAAATGAGTATTTCTGCCAATTGTACATTTTCTGAAAATCAAACCCATATCTGTTTATTCATTTATATAAGACATAACATGAGAGATTGTGCCATGTGCTAAATTGGTCACATTTTAAAGACCAAACTCAAATACATTTTGTAATTTTGTGCCTTGACTGTTTGGATATGTGTTACATAGCATATATTCATGTATATTATTTCGGAAAGCGTTTGAGGGTAAACGTTATTAGTGGTTGTGTCATGGGGAAATCCACTGGTTCACTTGTGCACTATAGGTCTACTATTTAGATTGATGACCACAGTATGGAGTGCACTTATGACAAAACATCTTCCCTTTAGTAATAATGAGTATCTCAGATTTACTTTTATTCATTCTAAGGCTATTTTAGGCTTCAAATACAATACTATTTAAACAAGAAACTCAATTCATTCTGATGACACACTAGATATAACAATTAATGCTTCATAGGCCTGTCTACATCAACTAATACGAATAACATTTCCCAATTAATTGTTTGGTTAGACCTCTAAATCAGACCAACAAATTTCATTTAGAAAGCAATATCATATCTGTACTAACATGTTTTACGTAGGTTTTAAAATTTGAATCCCTGAGACGGTGAATTCCTTTTAGGGATAAACAACTTTTTTATTTCACTTTTTTATTCAACAGTCATACGGGTTAAGGTGAATATTGCCATGTCTACCTATTATTATGGTTTACAATTATGCCAACTCTTTATTGAAGGTTTATAAGTGTAGTGTCTAGTACTCTAAATCGGTAAAGACTCACGAATAAACAACACCAAACCCATATTTATTAGTCCTCGCTAGCCTTTCTGTTTAATGCTACATATTTCCAACAAGCACCTGGACGATTACCTAGTAGTTGACCTCACATTGCAGTGGGTGTAAGGAAAAGAATACGCAAGGTGAACAGGTGTGTAAATACAATAGATACATGTGATGGGTTTCAGGAAAATGAAATCATAAGTCGCAAAATTGATATTTTTCAAAGTGTTTTTTTCACAAGACCTCTTCATTAAAATGTACTGATCTTTAGATGGTTTATCACTTATAGTCATATAAATCCATGTAGCAAATTTCGGCACATTGTATTAAATATATCCTTGCGTTTTGAAGGCCTTTGTATGGAGTATATTTAGTTACTTTACTGGTAATTACACATCCAGAAACATTGCAAACTTTTTTCAAAAATGAAAATATCAAATAATATAAAATATAGAAAATACTTATCAGGTGTCAGGTGTTTACTATCATTGGAATCACCTTAATCTCCTCTTTTCAAATATAATGATATCTCAAAATCCATATTTTGCGACTTATGACTCATTTTCCTAAAACGGATCAGAAATACAAGGATAAAGCAGAAAATCTGAAAAATATATGAAGTAAAAGCCAGGAAGCAACGTCTCCCAACTGTGGGGAGTATCGGTCCTACAGCAGCAAGCTGGTTAAACCAGTTCATGCCCAGCCCGGCTGACAAAAGTGAGACTTGCTTGCAGTGCCGATTCAGAACAGGGATAAACACTCATCCCAGTAAGCTATACTACTATGCATATGCAGAGACTAATAGTAATAGACTTAATAACGTCCATTTTGGGTACAATGCCCAGCAACCTATAAATGCTAGTCATCAATCCTTTAATAGTGTGGAAGGTTCAGCCTAATTGATGACCACACTTTCACTTGTTAAACCATTTAATTTGCGAATTATTCCTCACCACCAAAGAAACTAAAATGAAAATCCCCGGGATCCCCACAGCGACAACCTTCTCTCCTCGCTATAACTTGTTAAACTAAACTGAACTAAACTAAAAGAAGTAGATTAATATAGTTATAATATGTCATAGGTAGCCTTACTATGATGTTACAGGAGGTTTCACCAAATTAATTCTTGGTATGTATTATTGGGTTTCCTTGAACCACGTACATCA
Organism: Sthenelais limicola; assembly: GCA_942159475.1. Classification (NCBI taxonomy): domain Eukaryota; kingdom Metazoa; phylum Annelida; class Polychaeta; order Phyllodocida; family Sigalionidae; genus Sthenelais; species Sthenelais limicola. The sequence goes on from OW804098.1 coordinate 111,798,120, forward strand.
GATGGAGTTCTGCCATTGTTATTGTTCACCACTGGGCCGGTAGATGTGTCACATATTTCTACATAGTCATTGTCCTCCACATTGACATATGTGGCTTGGGTGGATGGGGAAGATGCTGGTCCTGAATATGCTGCAGATTCTTGTGTATTGTTCATGGTGGGCATGGTGTTGCTTGTGGAGTTAGTCTCTGAGGAAGATCTTCTTTTTATATGAAACTCTAAGATCCACCTGAAAAGCGTTCAATAAAAAACTTTAACCATAGTGATAAAGGATCAGTACTAATGTTAAAATTCATGGAGATCAAACGCCTTTACCAATCACTTGCATTTGGTCCACACCAAAGCAAAATACAAAGAAGTAAATAAATGATGGAAATCAATATCTCAAAGTGACAGATGAAAGTATTATCACATTGCTTTCTGATGAAGATCTTTTAACTGGCACTGTTACAACAGACATCTTCCTCGAATAACATCAAATAAAACTACTCATATGGCAATAGTGCTGTGTACTAAAGTGGTCTGGCCACTGTCAACAAAATTGTTGGTGATGAGGTAGTCAATAAGATTTTTGTGAAATTTATTGCATCGTCTTTGCATTGTCTTGTCATCGCTATGCCTTCAACAAAAGCCAGCGATGACAGATGATAAGTGGGCAATGTAAAAGTCAATAAGAAGTCGATGAGATTCCACATATAAAAGCATGAAAAAAAAGTTCCAGTTGCCAAGCTTTTTTTCCTTGTCGATGCCAAGATGATGCCACCATCGATAACCCTCCGCATCGCTGTGCATCGCCGGCAATTACATCATCTTTGCATCAACAGTAGATGAACAAAATTTAATATTATCATATCTGAAGAATCTCTTAAAAGTCAGATTTTCGGAAAATGTACAATTAGCAGATCTACAAATTTAGGGAATTTTGAATCTTCTTTTTACTAAGATTACTACTGAAATTTAAATATGACTCAATAATATTTCTATTTTCCTAATTGAAATTATAATAAAACTGTTACCTTATTAGTTTCAGTCGCTTAGAATATTGCACTCTTTGCTACAAAACTCATGTAATATTCATGTTCATTCAAACAACTTGTTAGTTAACCTGTATATAGCTTCCCAAACATGCTTCCCAGTTGAAAATGTTTAATAGTTTTGAAACTGGATACCGTAATTGTTAGGCACATTTAATAAAAAGAAGTTTAGTGGAGGGGCTCCTTAAAACTGAAATCATAGTGAGCAGTCAGAGCTGGTCACTATATAGGCTGATGCCTGGTACATATAGCGTCAATAAGCTGAGTACATATAGCGTCACTGAGTTGTTGGGGCGCCATATTTCCCATTCATCCTACACTGACTTATATTTTCTTTATTTGTATTATTTCTAGATTTCCTCATAATCCTCACCTTTTGTGACAGCAGCAGCAGGCTAATATAAGAACCAAGATGAAGAAACCGCCCGCCACTGCTCCAACGATGATCCATATGATATTATCTGAAACATAGAAAATAAGGCTGAAAGCTTATTTTGAATATCCTGGAAGTGTTAATCATACTTTATAGAGGAGCCAATTTGGCAGAACGTGGTGGGGGGGTGGGGGATGTAAGGAGAGAATATATTGAAAAAAGGGCAAAAATCATCATATTTGAAAAGATATGTTTGATGTTGAGTAAAGTTGCTAACTATTCACATAAGTTGACCTTAGGAAGGGGTTTTGTGAATAAATCACTTTTAAAAATATCAATGTATCGACATGTGACTTTTCTGTAACACATATAATATTTGTTGTTTTTTTTGTTTTTGTTTGTCATTTATCTCTTAATTGGCAAAAACTGCACTGCGAATACATTAAGTAGTGATACTGTGGTCACTATACAACTTCAGCTTTCTCAGAGCCTCCTCAACTCATTGCATCAACGATTTCCTTGCTTCTATTCTACACAACGTTTTAGGTCTGCTTATGGTTTGCTTTCTTATTTTGCTAGAGCACAGAAGCCATCTTGAAATCAGCAAACAGTGATTGAATGAACAGGAAACAGTGAACAGATGGAATTGGTTGCTGAGCTTTGTATCTATTGACATTCAGCATTGTACTTCATTGGGAGGCCTCAAGATGCTCTTCTAAAAGTTGACGTGCTTAATTTGAGTGCAAGTTCTAAAGGACATTCTTTTAGGTAGCGGTCCAATAGTGCACTGTCAGCAGACCAATGGACTTGCTATTGATTTCATAAGTAAACAAGCAAGCCAGCAGAACTACTCTTTGCACTTATTGCGCTGAAAAAAGTAGAGTAGAGTATACTTCTTACTTGTAGAGTACACTGGATTAATCCACTTCTCAAGGCTTAGCAGAACCGGCCTTGTCTTTACTAGTCATGTAATTAGTTTTGTAAGTCTATATTTATTTGTGACACTACCCGCTTTACTGACTTAGAACTTAGGACCACCTATTTAAGGTTAGGTTTAGGGTTAGTTTTAGTATTGATTTCTATTAAGTAACATTTGAAAGTGACGTCATCACCCGAATAGGGTCCTGCGCATTGTGGTTAGGGGAATCCCTGCAAACTAGCGAATAGTGCAAGCCGAGGGGTCTGCAAGGGGAATGGTGCAAGTTGAGGGGTTTGTGAGGAAAAAATAAAAGGACAGTGATCAGTAGGGAATGGGCCACGTATAGCTGCAACCTGCAACTTGCAACTAAAAGTCAGCTCCGCGATGCAATGTGGGACCTACACAAGGTACCCGAATAAGTGTATACCAGGTTCAAATAGAAGCAAATGAAGAGCATTAGAAAAGGCTACTATGTAGAAGTGAACCCATAGTGAACCATAAGCACGGATACAAGCTGTCCAGTGGAATCACTGCTTTAGGGGTCATGATGTGAATTATTTCAGGTGATGGGCAGCCCCATGAATACAATCTATACATAACTCAAAACTGCAGCACATTTTTTACAACACATTTAAAGTGCTTGGTGGTGTTTTGATTCAATCATTTACAATATTTTATGTCTGATTGCAATTGTTTCATGAAATGACCATACATTTTCTAATATTACCTTTCCGTCTGGTCTGGGTGCAAGGGTGATGTTGTTCTGTTGTTCTAGCAATAGGTTGTGGGTTTACTACACCTTTTCTTTTCCAACACTCGCCAGGATCCCAGCTGTTTATATCTGGCTTTTCGTCTCCTGGACTGAAAACTAATACAAGGGCCTTATTTTCATTCCCTAGAATTATCAATTCTATCTCATGTTATGGTACCTCAATAGGTTGTCTGGTAGATGAGACAATTATAAAGGATTTCCAAACCTCCTGGCAAACATATCCAATCAGGATTTCCTGTAATCATTTGTGTAAAAATGAAATTTCAGATACAACTTTTAGATCATGCTTTCATCATTTATTCGTTTCTATTCATTTTCTTGGCTTCACAATTTTTTTCAAACCTATTGGGCGGGAGCATCATTGCTATTACTTAAGAAATATTTCCCGAGGTTTTGTCTGCTCGCGGGTACTGTTGCCTGAGGGAAGTTTGAGGGCTTGCCCGAGAACTTCCGTCAGGCAACAGTACCTGCAAGCAGACAAAACCTCAGGAAAAAATGCTTTTAGATGCGATTTGATGAGATTCACTTCATGGGAGAGAAAAAAAGATAGACAAACCTTCTTTATTCTGGTCGAAAAACATCAGCCCATGCCATGAGAGTCACCATACTGTTTACATGACCTGACCCGGAAGTGCGTGCATGGATCCGTATTTTACTGCACACGCAAAGAAGATGGAACGACCCTCGCTGCACGAAACTGACAAAAACCTCCTTATAGACAATATACATACACCAACTACTTCTTAAGCCGTCTCAAACTAGTATTTCATTTGATTAAGAACTATCTAAATTCTAGACTACAATACATTATCACCTTGCGCCCCGTTTTTCGAAATATAAGAGTTCACATATACCCATTGCGTTTTGAAAAAAATCCTTCCACTTTTACTGCGGTTCCGGGTGCTAACTTCCGCCTTGCTCACTTGTCAACAGACATCATAGCGAAGGCTAGGGCTTTCACTCCGGGCGAACGTTCTCTTCTAAACTGTCCAAATTATCCCCAGTAAGCATTAAATCATTGTTATGCCCTGTTTTCAACACGTTCACGATTTCTAGATCAATTTAAATAGCGGTACCAACACTACACGGCGTGCCTCGACGAGATGAGAATCGCCGGAAGTGACAGGGAACTATAGATCCCAGCCGACCAGTGATCCCTGGAGACGGAAGTAGCAGCGAGGTTCTATAGAGAAAAAAAACATCCCAGAATCTCATCAAATTGATTCTAAACTGCTATAGTTTCAGAAAGTTCACTGAGTAAGAGTTCTAATAATGACTAAAGTTACTAACAGGAATGCATGACCATTTTAATTTATCAACAGGTGGGTTTGCAAATAGTGTTTAAAGTAATGGGCGGACAGTTATATTTTGCCACAAATATTTGTTTGAGGGTTTTGTCAATTTGTAAAATCGCCTTAATAAAAATTGTAATATGTATTAATTTTTATTTCTACACAATAGTCGGACATATCTAAGATCATTCATGAAATTATTCCACACACATAAGACACACTATAACATGTGATACTACCTGACTAAAATTCATATCTACCTTCATATGCAATAGTAAAGTCAAGGTTAATATCCTTAGAGCTTATTCTCAGTGTGAATCTGCGGTTTTGGGGTTATTCTATCCTATGGCCTAGAGAGAGTGGAGCTGACGTCCCATGTTCATATAGAAGATTATAGCTTGTACCATTAAAATAGTAGACATAGGCATATAAGGTGTTGCCCATTCCATATCCATGATTGTCTAGATAGATAGTACATCTGCTATTGTCCTGATCACAGAGATCATAATTAAGAGAATTGGTATAACAGCTGATTATAAGTCCACAGCTGGGTCCATTTACAATATTAGATATTGCACCTGGGAGTCTTGGTGGACAGTTGTAACTCATGTTGACTTCTGCAGTATAAACAAGATAAAAATGAGCAAATCAAAATACAGCAGTTGCACACATATTCCTAGATAATGTGTGCTACAAAACTTGTTGAAATTCAAAATGTCCTTGTAAATTCTCTCTATAGTATTATACACCTAGTAGAAAAAAATAAAAAGGTGACAAAACTATAACCAAAGCTGGGAGTGCACATAGGCATGCAAAAGCATGCATCGGTTAAAATTGGGCTCTGCTTCACTGAGATATGTGCAAACTTGGATCTACCTGCAACTCTTATGAATGTAATTGCTATGTTCACTCTTGTTCTGGGTTTGCTTCAATCTGTCTTGTTTTGCTGGTTTTGAATTGAATTGAATTGAAAAACTTTTTTATTCATTTTGATAAAATGCTGAGGAAGAAGGTCACTCCAGCTAAATGGGAGGATTTCTGCATCTTCCAAATCTTTACAATATTGATATGTAGAAGAACAATCTTGACCTTGGTCACTGACACAGGCCGAGTCTCTACATCTTTTACTGGTTAAGTTTTTTAATTTAAATGTTCCATTCCTTTCCAACCTATCTAAGCGTCATTTGACCAAAATTTGTATTTCTTTTTTTTTGTTTTCAAATGCTGTATTCGTCACAATAGTATGCACAGTTACACTTCATCTCAGTTCAGGATGATGTACACTATATAGAAAACTAATACATCAATAATTAACTTTAGAAATACTAAAATGCAGAAAAACCTCAATCTGCGCTGTGTCACACAAATTCATGACAAACAAATTATCAACTTTTTACTTAATTTTATTCCCTGATCCTTTTAAGATTTTAAGACTTTTTTGGGGTGGCTTCACTTGATATGATTGCTCACCGGCAGCCATATTTTCTTCAACTTTAAATTCTTATATAAACATATAACATACAGCAGCTCTGAATAGTGATCGATTCAGTCCTAATTATAAGTTTACTTCCTACTAGTTATTCCAAATTCTGGTAACAGTAGGAAAAAATGGTACCTTAATTGTTGTATCATAATGGTATGTGAACCTATTTGTCTTTTTACTCACTACTCGACTGTACTCATTTTGTACTCTTTGAAGATACAAATAAAAAACATCTTATCTTATAATATGAATAAATGTGGTAAGATATTTGCAGTTTTGTTTAAGACTTTAAAAACTTATCAAGTCTTACCGGGCGCACACTGGAAATAGTTGGCTAACATTTCAATATTGTCAGGCAAATAATTGCTCTCTCCTGCAGTGCAGTGATAGGATGACTTGTATAGCCAGGCTTTGTTTCTGCCCAGGTGTTGATATAAACATGGGTATTTAGCTATAACCATGCTGAGGTTGTGCTGTTCAGAAGCAATCAGGACTTCCCCCAGGGGACAGACCAGTTCACCTATGGTTCCATCCATGCCTAATTTCCAGTTGAAAAAAAAATGATCTAAGATTAATTTGATTAAAGGTAAATGCCTGTATTTAATCAAAAATGAAGAAATCACAGAATTATTTTTAAACTTTGGATTGGATTGAGAATATCGGAGTGGGAACCCCAAAAGACCGCAAAAAACATGCACAATATTGTTTTCAAACTTCGTCTTGAGAAAAAAACATGGTTGGGGAAATACAAAAAGCAAAAAAACATGATGTTATCATATTATTTTGTATATTAGGGATGACTGAAGTTTACTTCAATTCACTATTGATTTTAAGGGGGAAAACTTATCGTAATACATGTTCAGCTGTCTAACTTTTTTTTTATAGTTCAATGACCCCCTATTCTTTTTAACTGGGAGGGTAGACTAACATGTCAGCTATGTTTATCTAGATTTTAAAGAAAATTGCATGATTCAATCATATGCTATTTGGCCAAATTCCGGAAATACTGGTTTTCCACAGGCTTCTACAATGAACATAACAACATTTCAGCTGTCCCTGAAAAAAAACCTAAATCAATGAAATTATACTTTTTCATGGATTAGTACAAGCACAAGCATTGGACCTGTCCTTTGGATGGATCAGTAAAGGTATGCCAAATCACATCTCATTTGCAATAATATTAATAATATTAACTATAACAAGGAGGGGGAAGAAAGGGAGAGGAAGGGGGAAAGCAAGAGCAGTAGGGGTAGGGAGAGGAAGTGCTCGAGGATGGGATAGCAGAAGGCAAGGGGAAGGGGTGCATAGACCAAGAGAAGTTGGTAGGATGGAGCGGCCTAAACAGGGGCAAGACATGGTAGAGATGGAGTGAGGCGGACAGACAGACATGGTAGAGATGGAGTGAGGCGGGTGGTAAGGGTGTATTTGAGGGAGAAAATGGGGTGAGAGGGAGGGGTAGAATTCAAATAAACAATGGCAACAAACAATGGCGGTTTGAATTCGAATTTCATGATATAGATGGGTCAGATTCTCAGAAAATGTACAATTCGCCTTCACCAATCCTCTCAAATCACTCACATATAGGACAAAAATGAGCTTCAAAATGCAGTTTAACATAACAAAACTGATACTTTAAATCAATGCGATACCAAATATACTCAGATATACCCGAAATTCATCATTTTTTTTAGCAGAACATTAGCAGAATAATATGTGGAGCTTCCAATTGTACATTTTCTGAAAATCTGACCCATATAGTTCTACTGCTGGCTGCACATATTGTGATGCAATAGTTCCATACAAATCAAGATGAGTCAAGATGGCAGATGTGCAAATCCCCTATTAGAGGCAAAAAAGAGATAGTTGAAGAAGAAACCCCAACTCAAAATATTTTGACTATGCCTAATTTTTGTGAGTGATTAATTTTTACAAAAACCTGTTGTTATGGGCCTATGATTATTTAGGTGAATGGCATTCCTCGGCATGCATGATGATGTAATGACAGAGACTCTGCTTTGCAATCTTGTTGGACAGATTATGAATTATTAGTTCTGAGCTATTATTATTGTTATTTATCATTAACTTTATTTCCAGAACAACAGATATATGATAAGAATATCTACAGTTGGAAAAAGGTGATAACATATGCTACAGCAGTTCTTCTGGCTACCCCTATATTGTCTATGTCTATGGTAACCGTTAATAAACATATCAAGGTGTGGCGGCGGCAAGCTGGTGCCTTGCGAATGTAATTAAGATATGTTTAGGCCATTTTGTTTTTTTATTATTAAATAAAAACAATATCTTTCCTACTGACCTACTGATCTACTTGACTGATTGTAATAGATACGGTGGAGGAAACATATTGAGATTAGGCAAACTACAAGTTATTCAAAACTCAGCCATTAGGATTATTAAGAGACTTGACAAAAGAGAGAACACAGATCAAGCTCACAAAGACTTAGGTCTTTCAAAACTAGAACATAGAAGAAATATCCATCTCCTAGAAATAGGTTATAAAATGGCTCAGAGTAAAGAGAACTTAGATGGTAGAAATCTCAATCTTAGAAGTCTAGTGAACGGGAGAAACCTTAAAACGTTAACTCCCAAAATGGAAATGGTTAAGAAGTCATTTGTATATACAATCCCTAAATTATGGAACAGTTTGGCCCCAAGGCACCAATGCTATGCAACAATTGAAGAATTTAAAAGATACCTTAAAAAAGAATACGACCCAGGTTAGGTCACTTATAAAAGTATTAAGGATACGATGGTTTAACGGAATAAAAGGAAAAAATCAGAGTTTGCACCCATAGCACTTGGAAGAAATTGTAATATGACTCTGTAAATCCGTTTTCTAGTATATATACTGAAAACACGGATAACACAAACTATAAATTGCATACTCAGAAATCGTAGGATATTTATTATCACAGAAGTTACATGAAAAAGGTCTGGAAAAAACTCGAAAATATAAGAGAAAATGAATAGGTTGTAGAAATAAACTGGGTAGTTTGGTTATTAACAAACTAATGTACGTGTGGTTAAGTATATAACTGCGCAGGAAGAAAATATTGATAGGAATGATAGTACAGTAAATCATCCCTCTAATGTTATGAACTTCTCTCTTAAGTAATTAAGAAGGAAGAATCCAAATAGATGACGATGTCACTAAATTGTATTAACTAGACGAATTGTTAGGAGTAAATTGTTCAAAAAACAAATTGTTAAACAATGTATAATATTGTGTAAAATTTATTATTCAATGATTATTGATGTAATATCACTATAAAGGGCAACTGGGAACACCAACTGAGTTGACAGGAAACAACACCCTTTTTCTCTGTAAAGTTTGTAATTATATGTGATGAAAAGAGAAATAAAAATTCTTATATATATATATATAGATGTTCTGTTTTCATGGATATTGAGAATTATGATATGAGTGTTTTGCCATGTTTTTCGCTAAACTAATTGAGGAAACAATTACTGAATTGACTGGTGCTATATTGAGGATTCATGATTTTGATTTGTGGGCTGACACAACCAAGTTTTTGTCTAAATTGTGAATGCTCTGATTAAATTGCTCTGTAGTTGTATGATAATTCTTAGAAAATTGAGGTATTTTTTGGACTACCAACTTTGCAGCTGACCCCAAATTGGTAGGGAAACTACTAATGTATGGAGACAACTCTAAATGGAATGAGGCAAGAAGTGATAAATACCTCCTTAGTTGTTATGGAAAATCCAATAATGACTAGTGTCTATAGGTCTACTACATATATTGGTCATAGAAGTATAAACCATCTCAAAGATCAAAAGCTTTTTGAGTTCCCAGCTCTTGTCTGTCCTCTGCCAAAGGAAAGTGTTATGACATGGCATGACAATGAATGTTAACCATTCTGTTTATTCAAGCTCCTTTGGTCCATGTTTGGGACACAACCAGGGCAGTGTCAGGCCAGTTGCCTCCCGGTCTTAAGCCCCTCTGACTTAAGCGCCCCTGACTTAAGCCCTCTGGTGTTAAGCCCCCGGCCAAAAGCCCCCTAGGCCAACCCCGGCCCCCACCCAAAAGCCCCCTGTTGGGAAACCCCCTAGATTGAAGCCCCCTAAGCCATAAGCCCCCCCCCCTGCCCTATATGCATAATAGGCCCCCTACACTGATGCATTAGAATGCAAAATATGATGATATTGGTGTTGTGCATAACATTGAAAATACTGAATATTGAAAAATTAATATCTTTAACGACTTATTAACTTGCCTGCAATGAAACAGGTGAAACAAATAAATCCTTTATACAAAACGATCCCAAATGATAACCATGTCTTAAAAAGGACCTGTTATTATTATGGATGCTACTTACATATTGTATTTACCAATGACATCAGAGCCATAACCAACAGTTGTCTCAGCAGAAAAGAGGCCATGTTTTCCTCTTTAAGATCCATTAATCCACAAACAACTGAGCTTCTTCAACATAGGTTACTTGATTCATGTTAAATCACTTACTATGATCGCCAAGGGATATCTTCCTTTCCTCTACCACAGGAAGACGCACTAATGACTTTGCTTCTGCATGTATACTTTAACTGCAACTGTTGTTGTTTTTTCTGAATATGTTCCAGTTAAGCATCTTTCCTTGTCAAACTGATGTGTTTTCATGCAGAGGGTAAACACTAAACATACTCCAAGCATTAACCTATAACATTGTATGTTATACCTTCATAAAAAGATTTGATCCCTTTCAATTAACTAGGAAAACCTGGTAAATAAATATGACGTATGGGTACAGATAGAAGTAGCAACCATGTTGCTCAATTACGAGAAAAAAATAAATAAAAGATTCTTGACTATTATTCGATTTGAACAAAAATGGCTTCATAAATCTTGATGAAATTCTATATGCCCTATGTGCACAGATGGCGGTCATGATGTTCCATGGGTGGTCCATGGGTGTGGATATCTAGGCTCCAGCTATAAGTAGCCGCCCGTCCACACCTGTGGACACCCCTCTAACCCCTTGAGACTGGACAAGCGAGCTTGTCCATTAGAGGCTTCATGTAGCCACCTTATTTTCATTGGAGAAAAAAAACATTTTAACCCAGAATATACACTGTATTGGCACCACTAAAAATCGCTTATGTAAATTTGCTGTATCTGAGGCTACTATGACAATGATTTTTATTATATATTTGTATATGAATGATTAGAAACAAATTCTGGGATAACAGTGGTTACATGAAGCGTTCCTTTCCAGGCTTCACAAAGCCTGTTATTTCAGGCTAACTGTACACATGTTTGGCACCGGAAATGATTAATCATGTGACCTAATGTATATTTTCAAAAATCAATGTGAAAATGGAACCTATTGACGATGCACAAGACTGCACATTATTAGGGAATCTTTTGTTCATATATGTGGTGAGTATCTTCCTTTTGTCTATTTAGTTTTGTAAGAGATATGGGGAATGAATGAGCTAAAAATGTACATGTTCTATGGCATAGACACTTCACAATCGCCTGTCTTGCGACCCCTGGTGCTACCCCTGCCACCCCTGAAGGGGGGAGGGACGGGAGAGGTTGATGGTGTTACCCCTGCCGCCCCTGAAGGGGGAGGAACGGGCGAGGTGGGAGGTGTTACCCCTGCTGCCCCAGGGGCATAACACTGTAACCTCAAGGTATGATTAATAATTGTATTCATTATTCTGTTACTGAGCGTTTCTCCTGACCATGTGGGATCATAGACATGATCAATACATCGCCGATTATCATTGATAAGAATAAGGTTTTTTAGAAAAAATAAAATTCATTGAATCTTTCTACAAGGGATTATTTATATCTGTTGAATCTCTATAGCAGGGATTATCAGCAAGTTTGGGAAGTCTGTGTAAATACCAATTGGGTTAATTATTAGCGCTAAACTTACCTGAATTATTAGCCCTAAACCTACATCAAAATAGGGTAATGTCATGATGCATACACCCCTGTCTCTGTAGGTTGGGCCTATTATATTCCGTTTGTATTCCCAATTGTATGGGTGCTCCATTGCACACATAATTAATTGCAAAAAATAATCCTAGACTGAAGAAAGGGGCGTCAATACTCTAGTAGGATTTAAGACTTTCTAACACCCGTTTCTAGGTTTCACATTAGCTTTGTAAGGTGTCAAAAAGATACCAGCCCCTGCCCCGTCCCCTGCCCCTCAATGCATGCCTCAATGGTTGAGCGAAAGTGTCAGTATAGGTGTTAAGTACACAATGCCACAGCTATATTAAGCTGTTAAACTTAGATATAAATTCTTTCTTTTACAAAATTATTACGTTATAATGGAGACATAGCCTGCCATTCCTGTAGATGGGTAGAATGGGTATTCATGAATAAAGGTAAAGGTATTTGCTTGTCCATGCGTTGATAAATGTGCATGACTTGATTATTTATGTGTTATTATAAGCATATGGTCGATTCTCACTAAATGTCGTCAAATGGGCCTTTTTCTCTCATATGGCCATAATTTGTAATATGTAATTCAAAAACTAATATGGATGTGACAAAATGATCGGACTTGAGCAGAGGAACATGTGGGTATATACTTTTCACTATCTTCAATGTATATTTACGCTGCTGGATGCCTTAAAATGCCATTTTGTAGGCATTTTAAAGAAAATAGATATGAAAATCAAATTTTGAACATCAATATTCCTGAGATATCATGTAAATTCAAATTAAAGCAAATACTACATGAAAGTATAGACAGGCTCCTTTTTTATGAATGAAAAAAAAATCAAGCTGGTACATTTGCTATTTTTCCAGAGTCATTTTTCACTTTGTGTAATTAAAACGTCATTGAGCGATACCACAATCATGAGGTATGCTAGTGACCAATGGAATTAAATTCAATGAGTTCTTGATACTGGTAACATAGCTCAACACATCTATTATTAATTGGTATATTTAATATTTGCCTAACTGGAGAAGCCTTATGACAACATGCCTTTTAATAATATAAAGGGCTTTTGGTGTAGTTTTGGCATCATTGAGCGATACATCTTTATTGATGCATAACTTATTTGCATGTTAATATTGATAAGTGACAATATATACACATGTAGCCTATTTCAATCTCTATTGTTTTAGATATATTTTTGTACATAATTCCCATCATGTATGAAGCTTCTAGGAAAAAATCATCAAGCAATACAGTCATTGAGCGATACATATGGTATGATATGTATGCAGTTAATCCATGAGAAAAACAAAATGCACAAGTCTGTATGTATGCATTTCAAGTTACATCAATTCCGGACATACTTATGGCTAAATTCACTATAATAGTCTTAGAATTTCTGCTTAATGTTAATTATGCATGATTCTAGATGGTATGAAACCAGCAAAAACGTCATTGAGCGATACCACTTCTTTGTTTCATTATACCCTAGGTATATCATGTATATATTTAGGTTATAATATTTTGTCTCTTTGAAAGCAGATTACACCATTATTCAAATAGTAAAACCACATCTAAATTCAATATTTGCCTTTAATTCCATGGTTTCAATTCACCCTGTATCGCTTGATTTTTATTAGATGATGATGCAAATAATTCAGGCCTCAATATACAAGGTAGTTTTCAATATTAGTGTTCCCAACTTTGAACATATCAAGTATAGTACTATAACTATAAATAGATAAAATATTTAAGGATTCAGGTATATTTAATTTTTACACCAATTTTGTTACCCATATCAACCAATTGACGACGTTTTGCGAGAATCAACCATATATTTATATCATTATATTGCAGAGGTCTTCAAGCGGTATTACCCAGGGCAGATACAGAACAATGCAGAAGAACAATCAAGCGTCCAAGAAATAGTCATTGATGAATCTTGACCTTGTAATCATTTTTATTTTCATTATTCATGGTAGACTGAAATAAATTAAATTGCTAAATACAGGTGACAAATGCCTGTATACAATGAGCATAGGCCTATTTATCATCCCAGTATTTCGGGTTTCTTCTATATGACAGACAATCATAAGTAGTACTGTTGTATTATATTTATTTCATTCATATATATACTCCTGTGATTTATTGTTTGTTTATAGAGTGTTTATATGTATGGTATATATTGTATATTGTTATCAAATGCAATAAAGAGGAATACAAAACATTATTTCTGTATTATCTTCTTTTTTCATCATATTAATCCCATGCCAGTACCACTCGATACATATTTTAAATGGCCATAAGAGGAAGACGAATACCTATTCCTCACCCCTAACCCCCACCCCCGAAGCTGTATTAATTGTTCAAAGGACGGCTATGGACGGCTACATGTAGCGTCATGGACGGCTACATGTAGCCGTCTATGACACTACTTGTAGCCGGCTATGGGTGGCTACAGTAACACACCTGTAGCTGCGCAACTGGTTACGTTTGGCCAGGGTGAAAGATGGCTGTGGGAGGCTACAGCAAGCCACCTTTGGTAAGCTAACCACTGGCTTGTGCACATAGGGTGGCTGCAGCTATCATAGTTACTAACTGACAAGAAAAAAATCAGCCTGAACATTCTGGCTGAATTTTTTATATTAAGACTTAATTATGAGAACAATAGTTAAAAATTGGAAAATACTTAACAAATATTCATTTCATATGGAGCAGCTTTAACAATCATTAAAAAATCAAAATTTGATATATACACAGACACTAGTACATGCAAAACGAGCATGATTAATGTTTCATGTCTAGTAAGTTGTCATCCATCCAACACATTTCCATAGCTGAATCTAGCTGAACCTATCTAGGGGAGGAGGAGGATTGGGAGGTAGTGACGGGAGGAGGAAGGGGGCAGTCCCGTCCCCACTTCACCCTGAGGCCGGTCCCCTATCCCCTACAGACACCTGTGATCTTACGCAAAATCAGAGCTATATATGTATGTATATGTATAGCTCTGGCAAAATAAACAAGCAATATTACTGTTTCCTCTAATCCTCCTGAAGCTAATCGGGTTGAATAAAGTACATTAGCACTTTTCAGCCTTAAATTTGCAAAAATAAACGGCCAATTTTTCTTTTCAAAAAGTATTTTTTACATGCTTTCGCTGACCGGAAATGAAAAAAAAGTGGGGAAAGTTGCAACCGGCTACTACCGCTGAGGGTTGGTTACAATCATCACTACTGTGTCACCTTAATACCTTTCTAAATATCTATTGAGCTAATCATGATATTATAATATATATAGATTAGTTTGGTCTAAACTCACATCATTATTCTTTATGCACACAACAGGCTTGATAGCTTAGATCCCTTGTCACTACACGAATAGTGTACACAAAAGGTGGTTGATATTTTGTTTTGAATAGCCATTTTGTGCCTTATTCAAGCCAATAATTTCTGAAGCGTGCCATCTTATTGGGTAATCAGTGTCACATGACATAAACTCCACCTTACCCCTTGTCACCTGTTTTATACAATGTTTATGGTTAATCCTCTCCCTATAACACATTAGACATAATTATTATAGTCTTTGCTAGCAGTTTACAAGTTTAAACACTATCACACAAACTGCCTCCAGTGACCTCAAATACAGTGATCTAGAATCAACTATAGAAATCCCCGTCATGCACTGATTCACACTGTATCGTGATCTCCACTCTAACACCTGTTAGGAGGGATTTCCCATGTATGGTTCAGTTCACAGAAATGTGTACATTGGAGTAAAAGCTACCGTATTAAATAGTTAAAGTAACAAAATCTAATTTTCTTATCTGAGGGCGAACCATTTGGCAACCTTTCCTCAACAATATGAATGACATTTGAAATCGCTATTTTATACCTTTGTATAACAAACTAATTTCAACTGAATCATATGAAAACTGTTTTCCCTCTTTAAGCTTGTCTTGATTCATTGTACATGATTAGTTTTGTCATGGCAAGAGAACATATGGGTCAGATTTTCAGAAAATGGACAATTCAGTTTCACCAATCCTCTCAAATAACCCAAATTTCAGACGAAAACGAAGTTCAAAATACAGTTCAACCTAACCAAACAGATTGCTAGAATCAATGCAATGCCTAATATACTCGAATTTACCTAGTATTGGCCAAATTGCAGTCTAATTTAGCAGAATTTACTAAATGAGTATATCTGCCAATTGTACATTTTCTGAAAATCAAACCCATATCAGTCTATTCATTTATATTATTGTGAACATAAGAAATTATGCCAGGAGCTATATTTTTTACTCTTCAGTATATATTAATATATACTGAAGAGTAAAAAATATCCAAACAGTCAAGACAGGGAATAACAAAATGTCTTTGAGTCCGGTCTGTAAAATATGACCAATTCTTTTGGAAAGCGTTTGAGAGTAAACATTATTAGTGGTTGCATCATGGGGAAATCCTATGGTTCACTTGTGCACTATAGGTCTACTTCTTGGTTGATGGATGCTATACAGCTAGAGATGCCATTGCCCCTCCCTCCATGACTCACACCTGCCTGTCATTTATATTGGGCCAATCAGAGATAAAGCCCCCACCCCCACCTCCAGGAGTAGCACGTGAGCTGCTCCTGTGAGGGTTGCTTGTGAATAAAAGATACTTTAGTTGGTAACGGAATATTACATTGTCTGGTCGTCATTCTCCTACTCGCTTATTCAACACTACCTTATACTAGCTAGATAAGATCCTGACATTATAATAATGACCACAGTATGGACTAAATTTATGACAACACATCTCCCCTTTAGTAATAATGAGTATCTCAGATTTACTTCCATTCATTCTAAGGCTATTTAGGCTTCAAATACTATTTAAACAAGAAACTCAATTCATTCTGATGCAACACTAGATATAACAACTAATGCTTCATATGCTTGTCTACATCAACTAATATGAATAACATTTCCCAATTATTTGTTTGGTTAGATCTCTAAATCGGACAAACACACTTCATATAAAAAGCAATATCATATCTGTACTAACATGTTTTACAATTATGTAGATTTTAAAATTTGAAACCCTGAGACGGTGAATACGTTTTAGGGATAAAATACTTTTTGATTTCATATTTTTATTCAACAGTTGTACGGATTTAGGTGAATATCGCCATGTCTACCTATTATCATGGTTTACAATTATCCCAATTCTTAAATGAAGGTTTATAAGTGTAGTGTCTATTATTCTAAATCGGTAAAGACTTGTGAATAAACAACACCAAACCCAAATTGATTAGTCCTCGCTAGCCTTTCTGTTTAATGCTACATATTTCCAACAGGTTCCTGGACCATTACCTAGTAGTTGACCTCACTTAGCAGTGGGTGTAAGGAAAAGAATACACAAGGTGAACAGGTGTGTAAATACAATAGATAGGATAAAGCAGAAAATCTGAAAAACACATGAAGTAAAAGCCACATAGCAACATCTACCGACTGTGGGAAATATCTGTCCTAAAGCAGCAAGCTGGTAAAACCAGTTCATGCCCAGCCTGGCTGACAAAAGTGAGACTTTTTTTTTTTTTTTTCCTCGCGGTGCCGATTCATATGTGATTAATTTCTCGAGATTTTGTGTCTGAGGCATTTGCTTGAAAATAAACCCCGAGGCCCGGAGGGCCGAGGGGTTTATTTTCAAGCAAAAGCCGAAGACACAAAATCGAGGGAATTAATCACTTTAATAGCCGATTTTTGGATTCAATAACACTGTTTAAACACATATTAACAAATATTAGGCTCAAAAAAAGGTTTTAGATGTACTTACAGCATGAAGAACTCCAATAATTTAACTCCTTAACTCCAATACATAGGTTACTATTTAACATCTGACATGGAAAGGACCGAGTCAAATGCAGCCTTCATAACATCCAAATCAGGATGTTTTACACATTTTAACCCATCACATTCTAATATTTAGATTATTTTACCTATTTCTAACCAATATCACATATGTAAACCTAATGATAACTTCAGAATGTCGTTTACGTCAGCCGCATTCTCCGTTCCAGAAACAAACGAAGCTTCCACTTTTTACAGGCAACCAAGCATCAGACTTCCGGTTTACGAATGCCGTGTCCGTGTGTCTAGGGACTTAAAAAAGAAATAAATAAAAGATTTGAATCGGTAGAAATGTTTTAAATATTGTTTTAAGCGGATAGCGAAGTTTTCCTTTATGGAAATCAAGTAATAAATGAATGGCGAGTTCAGAAACCATGTGTTTACACGCCCGCAAGTTTGCACCGCTTTAGTCGGAATCTATATGGTAATGCGACGGCTTGCCGAATGAAGCTCCAGCTATAACAGCCAATCAGAGGTGCGTATTTACTGATGTTACTTTTCAAACCGGCCGGCGTGTTTTCACAAGGATCCGCTGCTTGCTATCCAAAGCATCAGCGACTTCCGGTTTTCCAATGCCGTGTTGCGTGTGTCTAGGGACTTAAAAAAAGAAATAAATAAAAGATTTGAATCGGTAGAAATGTTTTAAATGTTGTTTTAGCCTGATAGCGAAGATTTAGTCTACGGGAATCTAGTATTCAATGAATGGCGATTTCAGAACCCATACGTGCGACCGGAAGAGATGGGGAGATCCTTCGGCATAGCCACTCATGTGCACGTTGACTTGGCGTTGCATTGTGTACGGTAGTCTATATAGCGCACAGAGGATTTCATTCGAAAGTGACCCACACGTCAACAAACTGAGGCTTGCACGATGTCCGGCACGATGTCTACTGTGGCGGAATTGACAAATGGATTATTCCCTATTTCGTTGCTTACCACCATTCAGAAAGCAGATCATGCTAAGTACAAGGATATTTGGAACATTATCGGTGATTTTGGAGATATTGTGTAGAGTTTTACATAGCCTGGGCTTGACCCCACGAGGGGAGGCAGCCATTGTATCATGAAATATCGCTCGCACGATGTCTATCGTCGTCACGTTATGGCGAACCCTATGCCCTAAAAACTTAAAAATGGCTAATATTTCCATCGGAAACAGTGGAGGAATGACTTTAATGTGACCAGGACTTTATACACGTTCCAAACTGAACGCGGAATCGACGAAAAACAACCAAAAAACTCTAGTTAAGACCCGACCTTGAACCCTGAACCTGGAACTGTCATGGCCGCTTGTGGCGAACATGACGATGATTTGCAGGAATTGACAAATGGATTATTCCCTATTTCGTTGTTCACCACCATTCAGCAAGCGGAATATCCTTCTACAATGATATTTGGAACATTATCGGTGATTTTGGAGCTATTGGGAGTGATATTTAGGCGACAAACAACTAGTTGATGAGGTAAGTGACTGATTGAGCGGAAACGCCGACTGGGGTTTATTTTAACTACATCCGCAAAATAAATCTACATCCGCAAAATAAACCCCTGAATCCGAACAATAATTTACTTCATCCGTTTTCCGGTTTGACCACTTCCTGTCCAAACAGTAATTTATAAGTAACCAGAACCCCAGCAGAATCCAAAGATCTGCTATTAAGAACGGATAAACACTTATCAGAGTAAGCTATACTACCATATGCAGAGACTAATAGTAATAGACTTAATAACGTCCATTTTGGGCACAATGCCCAGCAACCTATAAATGCTAGTCATCAATCCTTTAATAGTGTGGAAAGTTCAGCCTAATTGATGACCACACTTTCACTTGTTAAACCATTTACTTTGGGAATTATTCCTCATCACCAATGAAACTAAAATGAAAATCCCCGGGATCCCCACAGCGACAACCTTCTCTCCTCGCTATAACTTGTTAAACTAAACTGAACTAAACTATAAGAAGTAGATTAATATAGTTATTGTATGCCATAGGTAGCCTTACTATGATGTTACAGGAGGTTTCACCAAATTAATTCTTGGTATGTATTATTGGGTTTCCTTGAACCAGGTACATCAGCTTGAGTTCTGCTATTGCTATTATCCTCCACTGGTCTGGTAGATGAGTCACATATTTCTGCATAGTCATTGTCCTCCACATTGACATATGTGGCTTGGGTGGAAGGGGAAGATGCTGGTCCTGAATATGCTGCAGATTCGTGTGTATTGTTCACAGTTGTGTGGCTCTCAGAGGGAGATGTTTTGCTTTTTATCTGGCACTGTATGATCCCTCTGAAAAATGAACATTCAAAATGTTTAAACATATTAAACCTATTTATACAAGTATCATTATGTACTAATGTAATGAACATGCTGTAAAACTTGTACCTAATTTCAAGACAGTTTATTAAATATATTCTTGCATATCGAAGGTTGTTGTCATATTGATGTTGTCATGCCAACATTATCACCCGATGTTTAATAAACTCCTGTACAAAAATGAATGATTCATTTCATGGTAAACTGGGATATGACACCACCTGTAATATGTTCTATAACTTAACTCTCAGACCAATCCAGCCAAATAAAATTTCGACCCTTTTTAGGAATGAAAATGAGTCATTTATAATCAATATCTAAATCTTATGAGTATTAATGGTGAATACACTGATGAAAAAAAAATACATACCTGCATTTCAAAATTATTAATATTAAAATGAAAATTAGGATCAATACGGGGAACAAGACTGCAACTAGTAGAAAATCAACTGAAAATGAAAGCATTTGTATAAAGTATGATTTAAATTCCACCTGAATACTAACTTCAATTTTAGTGTATTTCATATGAACTAATGGGTAAATATTACATTCTCTGATGCTCCAACAACTTGTTAGTGAAGAGAGCTACACAGATTCAAGGAACAGAATTTGTGAAAATCATCAACATTTGCAAATATCACCAGTACTAAAAGTCCCCCTTTAGCAATATACCATGAAATATATAAAAATGTACCAGTGACATTAGATGCAGGACTAGGTGTGGGGTCAGTATGACTAGGTTGGCAAGGTTTGGTAGGCAGGGGATCATCAAACAGCTGCTTCCTCCTCCATGTATCGTTGTGTTTCCATTGGGAGAAGTCTGGAACACCTTCTGCTTCATTAAATACTAAAATGTAGAGGACAAATTAATATAAGCCCTGTCTGTACATTGCATAGATGTTATTTATATTTAACGGAGATTTTAAGGAGACTTTTTTTAAGATGAACGATGAATCAAATTTGAGGGTCAAACCATTTTTCTAAAGAGCAACTGGATATCTAGAATACATTTATATGTTTTGCATGCTGACCATTACACCAATAATGTTGACTTGTTGTGACTTGTGACTTGTGACTTGTAATGTTGAAATGCATTACTGTTAAAGTATTTTAGTTATGTGGGTAGATATTTATACGACGATTGAGAGATATCGCTATGTAAAAATTCCGTCAATAAAATTAAATGAAATTCTGCACAGAATCCTTTAATACTACTGGCAGTGCGTTTGGTCTCTTGGTCGTTTGGTCTCTTGGTTGGTCGACCTACTCCAGTTGGGGAATACAGATGACCTATTTGATTCAGTTATACTAATTGTTTGTATGACCTGATCTAACATATACCATACCTTCGAAACCTATGAGGAAGAATGGTTTCATTATCTCTGGCGGTATGGCAATAGTCAAATATTCTCTTTGTCTATTTTTCATGTCAACTGTTGTATAACTGCCATTATTAATCAAGAAGAGATTCTCTTTAGTCTTTGGATCAACAAGATATATTTGTGTGTATATGACAGTTCCAGTTCCTCCTTGTATTGTGAAGTCACATCCATTCTCAGGACATGACAATCTTTCACTTTCTCTACATCCTCGGATAAAACCAGACTTTGTATGATTGATGAGTAGTTGCCCATTGTCTCCCATATTACACAGTCTTGATACATGATCTTCTGAAAAAGCAACAAAAACGGTAGATTCAGAATTAATGTAATTCATATGATACTCCTATTCAGTCATTGTAATTGTTTATATATCATATTGGTCTGGAATGAAATAGAAAATATACAAACTAGTACTCTTGTATGTATTTACTCACATGCAACAGGAGAACACTAATTTGAGTGTTCAACATATGAAAATGGTTTGTAAATGTGCAATGCATGGGCTATGGGCTTTTGTAAGACCTGTATAACCTTGCATATATATCAAAGCTGCATTCTAAGCTATTACAAAAAAAACAAATCTTACCAAATTCACTCATATTACGATTTATACAACTGGATTTATCAACATTATGTGGTAGTATACATGTTTAATATAAGAATCTGCCTACCAATCGTTGAGCGATAACTGCAACCAGTATGTCCTCCAAATACAGATGAGGACATTTATAAATCTTCATAGCAAAAAGAACAAGACAGGATCTTCCCAAACTTTAGTCCAATGACTTTTAGATGGGTTGGAAAAGAACTGAACACAATCTTGCGTTTTTTACCGATTATAGCTGACAGTGCAGCTTTATACCTTCAAGTAAAGATACCGTTTTAAATTCACACTTACCATGGACACATCGTAATGCATCAGCATAATCAATCGTAGAGAATCCCTGAGGTAGCACGTCCCGTGTGATTACAATAGTAGAATCCCCCACGAGGTGGTTTATTGAGGAGTTGTATGGATATGTGTATAGTGGAGATGTGTTCCACCTTGGTGCTAACACCTGGTCAGGCTTACACAGCAGCTGTGTCCCAGTGCGTCCGTTGATCGGTTCTCCCGCCTCTTCATAACCTACAAAAGGGTGAAACTATTCCTTCAGTATTCATGAAAATAAAATGTTATAATCTCTTTGCACGTTATCACATACCGGCATATGTATGTTCAAGCAAGTGCGTGAGCATTGTATAAATACAGGTTCAGGTCCCCCACCATACAAACACATCGCTCTAATTTAAGCATTTTGTAACACATTCATTATCATTGGAACTTATAAGGGTAGGGCCACAGACAGCCATATACAAAGCCAGCCGTTGATTGATAACCAAGTGAGCAAGTACTGGGCAGGAGGAGAAATAGAACACCTGATCATGGCAGGGTACACTAATGTACTTTTTATTTGAAAAATTAAATCCCATAGACAAAAGGCAGTTCACATCTGGAGATCCTGGCTTTCAAGTGCTGAGAATATTACAGGAGTAATAATCAACATTGGAGGCTAATATCATTGAAAACCACTTGATGTCAACCGTTGTTCTTCATTCATTTTCCTGTTACACATCACATTTTGTATCTTGAAAGACTGATGAAGACATTTATGTTTGATTTAGAATAAACAGAATGTAACTTAACCATATATTTTCTCTCTAACCTACATAAAACCCTATCAACATGACTAACTATAAGGTTAGTGCAATTTAATAAGTGAGTGCATTTGATAACCACACATACATGTATATACTGCAGTATCTCTACCTATAGCAATGGCAACTTAGAGCTCAATAATTCTACACAGAATCATATATTATATATGTACATGAAATACTATGACGTATATTACATACAATAATATTACATATATGTAATTATAATTAATATGAAATATGCAGATTTATGATTGTGACACCATGTTGCAATACAAAAAGAAAAGCGTTACGACTCAGCTTCCTTGACAACGTTTGCCATTATAGGCTAGTTTTCATATTTTGAACTTGTACACATTTGAATGCGCTAACCCATATATGAAACAAGCATATATACAAAGAATAAGGTCCACATTTAGGCCTATCCACCTGTTCAATAAATGACCACTTATGACATAAAATAAGACTTACATAAGGAATCAGTCAGTTTCAGATATGATAGAAGAAGTACATATTGTAGGATGATGTAGACGTCCATGATAGACTCCTGAACTTATCCATTGATGAGGTCTGATTAGTGGTGCAGCATACATCAGTATTACATACATCAGACTCCGCGGCCTTTAACTTCCGACTTAAGGGTCTGATCCACAGATCAGTTTTTACCTTACGCTCTGATTTTGAGAGAAAAAGATATTGACACTTCACCCATTTTCCTGATTTGTTTGTCATGTTTTCCGTCATTATTTTCAAACTGTAAACAACCCATTCAAGATGAAAGAGTGACATTGATCACCTCAGACAGCAGAAGCTTACTATATTTCAGCTGTTCATCCTTACCTATCCAAGTGTTCAGTATTAAAAGATAATATTGTAATACTGTCAAGATAAAGAATTGTGTCATCTGCTGCATCACTGATATTTTACAGTCCAGAGTCAAATACGTTCATGTATGTTTGTGTCGTGACACTAGCATATTTTGGATACATTCTTTCGGGAAGAGTTTTGAAAGTAAACATCTATAGTGGTTGCATCAGGGGGAAATCCTATGCTTCACTGGTGTGCTATAGGTCTACTACTTAGATTGGTAGCCAAAGTATGAAATATGTTTAAGACAAAGTTCCTGTGCTTGATAATGGTGAATTCAAAGGATTTACTTCCATTTATTCTGAGGGTATTGTTGGCGATGAATACCCCACTGTTACAACGAGGGTAACACAAAAGGTAACAAAGTAATGAAGTATCTATTCCTAGTTCAGGTATATCATAATGTGATGGTGTAACCTTAGTCTTGTTAGTAGGCAGGTAACTAAGTAGACAATGCCTAGGGAGTCCCTTCTGTCGGCCAATCAATGGTTAATTAGGCCCACCTGTGAAAATTATATAGCTACATATAATGAAGTAATACTATAAAAATATAATAATTGATTTATTCCCAGGTAAAACTATATCATATCTGTATTAACATGGTTCACAATTACCCCAACTCTTTAATGAAGGTCCATCACAATCAAAAGTCAAAGTTATTAAGTACTTAGTCAATTTATTTTCCATAATTTTAGTGCTATTATAGAATACCATTTACAGACATGGCTGGAAGATGGAAGATGGAAATCATTATGGAATGAGATTCCAGAGTCTTAATAGGGAGCGTAAATAGTCCACGGCAGTGATTTTTTGAGTCGCGCTACTGTAGCAGTTTCAGGACGTCATGTGGACATGTCCTGCAAAACTCCCCTATAGGCCCACCATTGTGGAGATAAATAATCTCTATTTGTTCATCGATCATATAGTTTTATGAATACTAACTTACATATATCCATCTTTAGAGGCAAACGATTTCAACTATAGCCTCCATAATTGTTAAACCTTTACTGGGGCGATGTATGGAGTTATCACTCCAATACTAACTCTATGGAGATTGTTTACTTCCGGTCCACACATCGGTACAACTACGCAACTAATTTTTGTTAATTTGCGCCCCGCTGCCATGACACTTACGCACCCTATTGTCTGCACCATTCTATACATAGTATCTGTCCTCTATTAATTAATATAACAACATTTGATGGCATCTTTCCTCCAATACATCTTGAGTCCTCTGGTCAATTTCATTAACATCGCTTCATTAATATGAATACAAAAATAACACCGTACTACAGTGAACATAAGAAGCCATGCAATGAGCTAGATAAATAGGTCAAATTGTGTTCCCTACTCAAATACATTCATGTACTCTGTGTCGTGTCTGTCTGGGATTCTTTTATACAAAGACTATTTTTATGTGGAAGTGTTTGACAGGCTGACCTACATAGTGCATGGGGAAATCTAATAGTTCACTTGTGCACTATAGGTCTAATAGTTACATTGGTAACCAAAGTATGAATCATGTTTAAGACAAAACTTTTCCCCTTGATAAAGTTGAGTTTCCATAAATTACTTCCATTTATTCTAAAGGTATGTTTGGCATCGAATAAGTTGTACTTGAAGCTGATTATGTTTGGATCTGATTAAGATTCGTTCCAAATGACTCTTACTGGCAGTGATCCGGGGAGCTTTGTTGTTAAACAGATACTATAAAAAGTATTTATATAGCTAGAAACCTGAAAAAATGATATAGGAAAAGAAAGTTCAAGCTTGATTACAATCTAATAATAATTATCTCACAAATATCATTTAGATTTAGATTTAGAAAACTTGTATTCAATATCAGGATTGCGAAAAGAAGGAATTCTCCTGCTCAGGGGTAATTTTCAATTCTTCTCTTAAAGTCATTTGTAGGATATGAACAATGATGATACTGGATGTTTCACCAAACTAATCCTTGATAAGTATTTTGAGTATTGGGTTGACGTCCACTATTGCCATTATTTACAGCTTGTCTGGAAGATGCTTCATATATTTCTGCATAGTCATTGTCCTCCACATTTACATCAGTGGCTTGGGTGGAAGGGGAACATGCTGGTCTTGAGTATGCTGCAGATTCTTGTGTATTGTTCATAGTAGGCATGGTGTTGCTTGTGGACATAGTCTCTGAGGAAGATCTTCTTTTTATATGAAACTCTAAGGTCCACCTGAAAAGCGTTGAATGAAAAACGTTTAACCATAGTGATAAAGGATCAGTACTAATGTTAAAATTCATGTTGATCAAACGCCTTTACCAATCACTTGCGTTTAGTCCACACCAAAGAAAAATGCAAAGAAGTAAATAAATGATGGAAATCAATATCTCAAAGTGACAGATGAAAGTGTTACCACATTGCTTTCTGATTAAGGTCTTTTAACTGGCACTGTAACAACAGACATCTCCCTCGAATAACATCAAATAAAACTACTCATATGGCAATAGTGCTGCGTACTAAAGTGGTCTGGCCACTGTCGACAAAATTGTTGGTGATGAGATAGTCGATAAGATTTTTGTGAAATTTATTGCATCGTCAAAAAGTTCTATAGTTGCCAAGCTTTTTTTTCTTGTCAATGCCAAGATTATGCCACCAACGATAACCCTCCTCATCGACGTGCATTGCCAGCAATTACATCGTCTTTGCATCAACTTTGCATCGATACTAGTTTTTCGACAGTTGCAGGACCGCTTTATACTGTACATAAGATGAACAAAATTTGAAATTATCATATCTGAAAAATCTCTTAAGGGTCTGATTTTCGGAAAATGTACAATTAGCAGCTCTACACATTTAGGGAATTTTCAATCTTCTTTTTACTAAGATTACCACTGAAATTATTTCTGAATATATTTCTGAATATATTTCTATTTTCATGATTGAAAGTATAATAAATCTGTTAACTTCATAGTTTCAGTCGCTTAGAATATTGCACTCTTTGCCACGAAACGCATGCAATATTCATGTTCATTCAAACAACTTGTTAGTTAACCTGTATATATCTTCTCAAACGTGATTGCCAGTTGAAAATGTTTAAGAGCATTTAATAAAAAGGAGTTTAGTGGAGGGGCTCACTAAAACTAAAAACATAGTGAGTAGTCACAGCTGGTGACTATGCCGATGCCTGGTACATGGGTCAGATTTTCAGAAAATGTACAATTGGCAGCTCAACACTGTTATGAACTTCTGCTAAATTAGGCTCAATGAATACTGGGTATATCTGAGTATATTTGGTGTTGCGTTGATTTATAGTATGAGTTCTGTTATATTAAACTGCATTGTGAAGAGCATTTTTGTCTTAAATTTGGGTTATTTGAGAGGCTTTGTGGAGGCGAATTGTACATTTTCTGAAGATCTGACCCACATATATCGTCACTGAGTTGTTGGGGCCCCATATTTACCATTCATCCTAAACTGACTCATATTTTCTTTATTTGTATTATTTCAAGATTTCCTCATAATCCTCACCTTTTGTGACAGCAGCAGCAGCCGGCTATTGTAAGAACCAAGATGATGAAACCGCCCACCACTGCTCCAACGATGATCCATATAAAATTATCTGAAACATAGAAAATAAGGCTGAAAGCACATGTTAAATACCATGGAAGTGTTAATCATACTGTTATAGAGGAGCCAATTTGGCAGAACGGGGTTGGGGATGGGGGATGTAAGGAGAGAATATATTGAAAAAAGTTGCAAAAATCATCATATTTGAAAGATATGATGAAGTGGATTCAAATGATGGTAGCATTTAGAAAATCTAAAAAGTATTTACATAGTTTATGTTTGATGTTGAGTAAAATTGCTAAATATACTCAATGGGTTGACCTTAGAAAGGGGTTTTGTGAATAAATCACTTTTAAAAATGTCAATGTATCGATGTGTGACTTTTCTGTAACATATCACATATATTTGTTTTGGTGTTTTTTGAGGGTTTTTTTGTCATCTATCTCTTAATTGGCAAAGATTATAAACTGCACTGTGAATACATTAAGTAGTGCTACTATGGTCACTATAGAACATCAGCTTTCTCAGAGCAACTTCAACTCATTGCATCACATATGTAATGTGTTTCAGGTATTTTTCAAAGTGTTTTTAACACAAGATCTCTTTATTGAAATGTTTTTAAATGGGTTTAACACTTTTAGTCATATAAATCCATGTAACAAATTTCGGGACATTATATTAAATACAATCTTGCTTCATGAAGGCCTTAGTATAAGATATATCAAGTTACTTTACTGCTAATTAACCATCCAGAAACATTGTAAACTTTTTTTTTCAAAAATAAGAATATCAAACTTAAAATATAAAAATGTATATATTTGTTGTCCCAGTGTTACTATCATTGGAATCCGCTTGATCTCCTTTATTCAAATATGATGATATCTCACAATCCATATTTTGCGATTTATTGCGACCATATTTTGCGACTCATTTCCCTAAAACGGATCACGTATTTGCTTGCTTCTATTCTACACAACGCTTTGGGTCTGCTCATGGTATGCTTTCTTATTTTGCTAGAGCACAGAAGCCATCTTGAAATCAGCAACCAGTGAATGGATGAACAGGAAACAGTGAACAGATGGAATAGGGGAATTGCATAGCCGCCATTTTGAATCTTGCTTCGCATGGAATTATGGGAGGAATGGTACAGTCTAAAATCTATAGAAAACATGCCGTGTTCAGCAGGGAGTATTTATCAATGTTCTAATGTCAATATCCATGTGTCATACATGGTTCCATAACACTTGACTTCATCTTTTCCATCATGCATTTGGTTTCATAGATCATCTATACAAGCTGTGATATTGGTGAAAACAATTTTGCAATCTTTGATAAAAATGTTGCCATATATTTGTATGTCAGACTTGAACTGAATCCGTCCCAGCATGCACTGTGACAGACATGCGCAGTGAGACATGCAACTCCCCTATTGGTTGCTGAGCTTTGTATCTGCTATTGACATTCAGCATTGTACTTCATTGGGAGGCCTCAAGATGCTCTTCTAAAAGTTGACGTGTTTAATTTGAGTGCAAGTTCTAAAGGACCTTCTTTTAGGTAGCGGTTCAATAGTGCTCTGTCACAGACCAATGGACATGCTATTGATTTCATAAGTAAACAAGCAAGCCAGCAGAAGTTACTCTTATTGCGCTGAAAATAAAAGCAGATGAAGAGCCTTAGAAAAGGATACTATGTAGAAATGAACCAATAGTGAACCATAAACACAGATACAAGAAGTCCAGTGGATTCACTGCTTTAAGGGTCATGATGTGAATTATTTCAGGTGATGGGCAGCTCCATGAATGCAACCTATACACAACTCTGCAGCACATTCTTCCTCCCATTAAACAATACTATTGTTCTATCAATATATATGATCAAACCTGACAAATAAATGCTTGGTGGTGTTTTGATTCAATTATTTACAATATTTTATGTCTGATTGCAATTGTTTCATGAAATGACCACAAATTTTATAATATTACCTTTCCGTCTGCTCTGGGTGCTCTTATTTCCTCCTTCTCTCTCTGTAGTTGATCTTTCATTATGCAATACCCCTTAAGTTAAGTAGAAACGGCTACTATAGTATAGAGTATAGCTGGTATCAAAATTAATGTGTTAATACGGAGGGACACTAAATTTGTTCTTTCCATTTCATTTCGGTAAATTCTGGAATGCCTGCTGCAGAGTCATTACATCGATCTCTGAGAGTAGAGCTCTTCTTGACTTGATACTATAATATATAGGTATACTGGTAAATATGATAGAAAGAACTCTAGCTTATTGCAATTATATAGAGTAAATTATGCTTCTAAATCTGAAGGTATTATAAGATTGATGTCGTAATGACAGAATAAAGAATTGTTTAAAGAATTCAATGGTGTAAACTTTATTATTGATGGAAAAGGCAGGTAGATTCTGCTACGAACGTTTTTCTGACTGCTCTTTGTTCCGTAGTACTATACATCTATAAATACATTTTTAAAGGGCACAATAATTTCACTTGCTCTTACAAATCAGTACTAGCTGGTTTATGTTGCAGGCTATTGCATTTTGGGTCTGGCATAACTGGCTGTGGCTTGATGTTTGATACTCAACTGTACCATATAACATTTCATATCACATACAACAATATGTTCTTACCTTGTGCAGTGGTAGAGGTAGTGGTGGTAGTGGGTGGGTAGGTAGCAGGGCACATTATAGAATGTGGGTTTACTACACCTTTTCTTTTCCAACACTCGCCGGGATCCCAGCTGTTTATATCCGGCATTTCGTCTCCTGGACTGAAAACTAATATAATGGCCTTCGTTTAAAGCTGCTTTCCAGGTGGCTCATAATATTTTGGTTATGACAAGAACAATATTTTATCGATTCGATTGACCGCAATGGGAGAATCTTGACCCTGAAATGGTTGATAAATTATTCCCTAGAATTATCAATTTTATCTCATGTTATGGTACCTCAATAGGTTGTCTGGTAGACCAGACAATTTAATTATAAAGGAATTAAAAACTTTCTGGCAAACATATCCAATCAGGATTTCCTGTAATCATTTGTGTCAAAATGAAATTTCAGATACAGTTTTTAGATCATGCTTTTATCATTTATTCTTTTCTATTTATTTCCTTGGCTTACCTAACTACACAATTTTTTTCGAACCTGTTGGGTGGGAGCATCATTGATATTACACTGCTATAGTTTCAGAAAGTTTACTGGGTGAGAGTTCTAATAATGACTAAAGTTACTAACAGGAATGCATGACCATTTGTGATCCGTTTTAGGAAACTGAGTCATAAATCGCAAAATTGATATTTTTCATATTTTTTTTTCACAGGATCCCTTTATTGAAATGTTCTGATATTTATAGGGTTTATCACTTATAGTCATGTAAATCCATGTAACAAATTTCGAGAGGTTGTATTAAATATATTCTTGTGTTTTGAAGGCCTTTGTATCAAATATATTTGTTTACTTTACTGATAATTACCTATCCAGAAACATTGCAAACTTTTTTTTCAAAACTAAAAATATCAAACTTAAATTATAGAAATACTTCTTAACTGTCCTTCATGTTTCATATCATTAGAATCCCATTGATCTGATCTTTTCAAATATGATGGTATCTCAAAATCCATATTCTGCGACTGATGACTTATTTTCCTAAAACCGATCACATTTTAATTTATCAACAGATGTGTTTGCAAATAGTGTTTAAACTAATGGAAGGAGAGTTATATTTTGCCAGAAATATTTGTTTGATGGTTTTGTCAATTTGTAAAATCACCTTAATAAAAATTGTATGTATTAATTCTTATTTGTATACAATAGTTGGATATATCTAAGACCATTCATGAGATTACACCACACACATAAGACACACTATAACATGTGATACTACGTGACTAAAATTATTCTGACCTTCATAAGCAATAGTAAAGTTGAGGTTAATATCCCTAGAGTCTATTCTGAGTGTGAATCTGCGGTCTTGGGGGTATTCCATCCTATGGCCTAGAGAGAGTGAACCTGACACCCCATGTTCATATTGAAGATAAGAGTTTGTGCCATTCAAATAGTAGACATAGGCATATAAGGTGTTGCCCATTCCATGTCCATAATTGTGTAGATAGATAGTACATCTGCTATTGTCCTGATCACAGAGATCATAATTAAGAGAATTGGTATAACAGCTGATTATAAGTCCACAGCTGGGTCCATTTACAATATTAGATGTTGCACCTGGGAGTCTTGGTGGACAGTTGTAACTCATGTTGACTTCTGCAGTATAAACAAGATAAAAATGAGCAAATCAAAATACAGCAGTTGCACACATATTCCTAGATAATGTGTGCTACAAAACTTGTTGAAATTCAAAATGTTCTTGTAAATTCTCTCTATAGTATTATACACCTAGTAGAAAAAAATAAAAAGGTTACAAAACTATAACCAAAGCTGGGAGTGCACATAGGCATGCAAAAGCATGCATCGGTTAAAATTGGGCTCTGCTTCACTGAGATATGTGCAAACTTGGATCTACCTGCAACTCTTATGAATGTAATTGCTATGTTCACTCTTGTTTTTGGTTTGCTTCAATCTGTCTTGTTTTGCTGATTTTGAATTGAATTGAATTGAAAAACTTTTTTATTCATTTTGATCAAATGCTGAGGAAGAAGGTCACTCCAGCTAAATGGGAGGATTTCTGCATCTTCCAAATCTTTACAATATTGATATGTAGAAGAACAATCTCGCCTTGGTCACTGACACAGGCCGAGTCTCTACATCATTTACTGGTTAAGTTTTTAAATTCACAATAAACAATACACAATATGGGCGTCGAAGCAATGAGTTTCTCAGTTGAATCAAAATAGTTCAATAGTTCTGACAATAATACAGTGTGGTTTGATAATTTATATAAAATAGTCGTCATTCCATATATAGATAGATCTTGAAGTTCTTGAAGGACTTAAAGTGTCAGTAAACCCCCAAATATTATGAGCAAATCCATTTCCTTGCTATTATTGAAATGTTACCACCCCGGTTTTACTTAATCCAAGTTATTATTTAGTGAGTTTTACCCATTTAAATGAGTGAAAACGTAGTTCCACATTTTAACACTCCATTCAAGGCACCACTGTTTGCCTACGTCATAAAGGTGCACCAATCTAGAAATGTACATGCAATGAACATAATAAACAACTCTCATAATTGCTGCTAGAAAGAAGGAGGGTGTACCAACCCAATTATTGACCTCTCATGACTGGTTCTTGAATAGGTATTAGCTGTATTGCATAACTGCTTCAATTGCTGTGAGATTGGGGGGGAAGGTAGGGATATTATGTACATTTCTGGCGCGCCTCTATGACGTCACACAGCACTCTCAGTGCCCTCTTGTGCTAAACAGACCTTTTCAAGTAAGCTTTCTCAATTCGGGCCTGTAAGTGACTATAAGTTAGACATAAATGGAGGTAAAAAAATTGATACTTGGATGTTGTATTTATGGCGGCATGAAGTTTGTTGTCCTAAAAGTGACTATGAACCCGTTTACTGACCCTTTAATATCTAGCTTCCCCTGATATGGACCACCTGATAACTTTTGAAAAACTAGCAAGTTTAACTCATTCTAAGATTTCTAATGAATGTTCCATTCCTTTCCAACCTATCTAAGCATCATTTGACCAAAATTAGTATTTCTTTTTTTTTGTTTTCAAATGCTGTATTCGTCACAATAGTATGCACAGTTACACTTCATCTCAGTTCAGGATGATGTACACTATATAGAAAACTAATACATCAATAACTAACTTTAGAAATACTAAAATGCAGAAAAATAACCTCAATCTGCGCCGTGTCACACAAATTCATGACAAACAAATTATCAACTTTTTACTTTGGACAAATTAATTGTATTCCCTGATCCTTTTAAGATTTTAAGACTTTTTTGGGGTGGCTTCACTTGATATGATTGCTCACCGGCAGCCATATTTTCTTCAACTTTAAATTCTTATATAAACATATAACATACAGCAGCTCTGAATAGTGATCGATTCAGTCCTAATTATAAGTTTACTTCCTACTAGTTATTCCATATTCTGGTAACAGTCGGAAGAAATGGTACCTTGTTGTATCATAATGGTATGTCAACTCATTTGTCTTTTTACTCACTACTCGACTATACTCCTTTTGTACTCTTTGAAGATAACAATTAAAAAACATCTTATCTTATAATATGAATAAATGTGGTAAGATGTTATTTTTGCAGTTTTGTTTGAGACTTTAAAAACTTATCAAGTCTTACTGGGTGCACACTGGAAATAGTTGGCTAACATTTCAATATTGTCAGGCAAATCATTGCTCCCTCCTGCAGTGCAATGGTCGGATGACTTGTATAGCCAGGCTTTGTTTCTGCCCAGGTGTTGATATAAACATGGGTATTTAGCCATAACCATGCTGAGGTTGTCCTGTCTGGAAGCAATCAGGACTTCCCCCTGGGGACAGACCAGTTCACTTGTGGTTACATCCATGCCTAGTTTCCAGTTGGAAGAAAAATGATGTAAGATTAATTTTATTAAAGGTAAATGCCAGTGTTTAATCAAAAATGAAGGAATCACAGAATTATTTTTAAACTTTGGATTGAGAAAGAATATGGGAGTGGGAACCCAAAAAGCCCGCAAAAACATGCCATTGAATTTGTTTTTTTTCAGGGACAGCTGAAATGTTATTATGTTCATTGTAGAAGCCTATGGAAAACCGGTGTTTCCGGAATTTGGCCAAATAGCATATGATTGAATTATGCAATTTTCTTTAAAATCTAGATAAATATAGCTGCCATGTTATTCTACCCCCCAGTAGTAAGAATAGGGGGTCATTTAACTAAAAAAAGTTGAACTTGTATCACGATGAGTTTTCCCCCTTGAAATCAATAGGGAATTGCAATGAACTTCAGTCATCCTTAGAACACAAAATAATACGATAACATCCTGTTTTTTGGCTTTTTGTATTCCACCAACCATGTTCTTTCTGAAAAAGAAGTTTGAAAACAATATTGTGAATTATACTTTTTCATGAATTAGTACAAGCACAAGCATTGGACCCGTCCTTTAGATGGATCAGTAAAGGTATGCCAAATCACATCTGATTTGTAATAATATTAATAATATTAACTATAACAAGGAGGGGGATGAAAGGGAGAGGAAGGGGGAAAGCAATAGCAGTAGGGGTAGGGAGAGGAAGTGTTGGAGGATGGGATAGCAGAGGGCAAGGGGAAGGGATGCATAGACCAAGAGAAGTTGGTAGGATAGAGCGGCCTAAACAGGGGCAAGGGGAGACAGACATGGTAGAGATGGAGTGAGGCAGGTGGTAAGGGTGTATTTGAGGGAGAAAATGGGGTGAGAGGGAGGGGTAGAATACAAATAAACAATGGCAACAAACAATGGCGGTTTGGATTTGAATTTTATGATATAAATGGGTCAGATTTTCAGAAAATGTACACTTCGCCTCCACCAATCCTCTCAAATAACCCACATTTAAGACAAAAATGAGCTTCAAAATGCAGTTTAACATAACAGAACTGATACTTTAAATCAAAGCGATACCAAATATACTCAGATATACCCAAAATTCATCATTTTTTTTAGCAGAACTTAGAAGAAATTACTTATATGTGGAGCTTCCAATTGTACATTTTCTGAAAATCTGACCCAGATAGTTCTACTGCTGGCTGCACATATTGTGATGCAATAGTTCCATACAAATCAAGAGTCAAGATGGCAGATGTGCAATTCCTGTATTAGAGGCAAAAAAGAGATAGTTGAAGAATATACCCCAACTCAAAATCTGTTGACTATGCCTAATTTGTGTGAGTGATTCATTTTTACAAAAACCTAATAAATACAGGAAAATAGTTTTTCCTAACCAGGAAGTGTTTAAAAGCACATTTCTCCTGTTTAAAATAACTATTGTTATGAAAAAAACCTGAAGAAAATTGTTCTTGTTAGGCTATGATTATTTAGTAGAACAGCATTCCTCGGCATGCATGATGATGCAATGACAGAGACACTGCTTTGCAATGGTGACCAACCCTTTTCCTCCAGAACCCTGCCACTCCAGAACCTTTTCCCCCATTCTTCACTTTCCCCCTTACCCTTTTCGCTTCACTTGCAGTTTCCACAAACACATGTTTCTCTGTGTACACATTCGCACCACATTTATCACGCTCCATATTTTACCCATGCACGGCCCCAAACAAAACAAGCTCTACTTTTATCTCTCCCGCCTTTGATAAATGTTGTACATGAACATAGTTTACACCAAATTGAAGGTCGAATAGTTACCTTTCTAATGATGTATAGGTTGACGTTATTTTATAATGTATAAAAGGAGATAAAACGATATTACGCAACCATGTTTAGTGTGAAGATCGATGCCGCTAGCCCCTCCGCTACCATAGCCATCTCCCCCTCCTTCCCCTTCTCTTCCTCCTCCACCACCTCTCTCTTTCTCTCTCCTCCCAGGAACGCCTTTGGCTATTTCAAAGTGGGGGGGACAAGTTTTTCAGAAGTTACTGATCTTTTGGGTCATGATGAATGGCTCAGTCCAGCGGCATTATTTATTTCAGAAGTTTACCAAAAGTCTGAATAAATGTATTTACTTGTGAAAATGTAAATAAAAATTAGGATAATTTCCGGTAAATTTGGGGGTAAAAATCGGCCAAAATTCCAGAAAATCTTACCCATATAACTATTGTACTATACTAGGATACTATAATAACAAGCGTATGATTCAATGATGCCCTACAAGAGGGGGGGGGGTCAATTTTCAATGGTATACATAATATATGATACCATATGTACACACCATGTATGACAGAATATCATTGCAATGGAGGGTCAATTGTCGATGGTAAATTTACAAGATGACACCATAGGTACACATAGTGTATGATAGAATACTATTATACCAATGGTATGAATCAATGATACCATAGAAGTAGGGAGTCACTTTTCGATGGTATACATACTATATAATACCATATGTATAGATCAGGTATGTCAGAATACTATTATACCAATGGTATGATTCAAAGATACCTATGAAGAAGGGGTTCAGTTTTCGATGGTATACATGCTATATGATACTATAATGTATAGACTTGGATGTGCAAAAGCAGCTACACCTAAAGCAGTATATTTCACATGTTTCTAAGCTGCCATTATCTAGGCGAACTTAGATCCACACATATACCTGTACCCACACCCGCACACACACACCTACAATATATTATTTAAGAACATTAAGTTTAAAAAGAATAGGGGGTCAATTTTCGATGGGGTGGGTCACTTTTCAATGGGGGTCACTTTTCGTCATGACACCGGCAGCACCCCCTAGTCGCGCCAATCCTTGCACCCACCTTACCACTGCACACTCCATGCCATGGGCCTGGGCAGCCTGACCCCACGGCGAAAGGTGTTTAGCGCTGTAGAAATATGTTATATAGTGTCTGTGCGTTGATCCAGAAAAAAGGTAGAAGAAATAAATCTATAATGAAGTTGTCTTTACACATTTGAGTGGACATATTTAGCTATGTAAAACAGTTTTTTTAAAAACAAAATCCTCGAAAGTTTTTGCAATACACGCCGCAACATTTAGACCAATTATTTCATTGAAGGTGTTTTAATGCTGTAGAAATATGCTATATAGCGTCTGTGCGACGATCAAGAAAATAGGTAAAAGAAATTGGCCTATAATATTGTCTTTGTTACAGATTTGAGTGGACATATGTAGCTATATCATGCAGCTTTTTGAAAATAATAATCTTGAATAGTTTCTGAGATAAATGCCGAAATATGTAGAGCAATTATTCCCTGGGAAAGGGGTTTAGCACCATCGAAATATGCTATAAAGTGTCTGTGCGACGATCAAGAAAAAAGGTAGAATAAATGGATCTATGATAAAGGTATTTTTACATATTTGAGTGAACATATGTAGCTATGTTAAGCAGTTTTCTTTTTGAAAAAATCTTGAATAGTTTTTTAGATACACGCTGAAACATGGAGAGTAATTCTTTCCGCGAAACAATGCATGGGGCTTGAAGCAACAGGCTTGGTTGAGTGGTGCACACCACATGGCACAGTGGAGTGGGGTGGTGCAAAAAGGCACAAACCAGTCTTAGTGTGGCGGAAATAGGTACATTCCTTCTGACTCCACTTTAGTGGGAAAAGGCATGTGGTGTGAAAAGGTGCGGGGGAAACGCATTGGTGGAAAAAGGTATAGAATCCTTTGCAATCTAGTTGGATAGATTGTGAATTATTAGTTCTGAGCTATTATTATTGTTATTTATCATAACTTCATTTCCAGAACAACAGATACATGATAGGGATATCTACAGTTGGAAAAAGGTGATAACATATGCTACAGCAGTTTTTCTGGCTACCCCTGTATTGTCTATATGGGTCAGATTTTCAGAAAAAGTACAATTGGCAGCTGTACACATTTAGCAAATTCTGCTAAATTAGGCTGCAATTTGGTCAATACTAGGTAAATTCGAGCATATTTGGCATTGCATTGATTCTAGCAATCTGTTTGGTTAGGTTGAACTGTATTTTGAACTTTATTTTCGTCAGAAATTTGGGTTATTAGAGAAGATTGGTGAAAATGAATTGTACATTTTCTGAAAATCTGACCCATATCTATGGTAACCGTTAATAATCATACCAAGAAGTGGTGGCTGCAATGAGGTGACTTGTGAATGTAATTTAGATATGTTTTGTTTTTTTATCATTATTGGCACACAACATTATATAGATATTTTGTTTTCAATATTGCCTGCCTTCCTAATTCCGCTACGCATATAAGAACATCCAACGCATGCATAGTGAACAAAGGAAAGTGGCAGAACTGGTTTGTTGTACAGTTTTGAGGAAAATGGCTCTAAACTATTAGTAATCTTTTGGTTGGGGGAGGCAGAAACCAGGACAGGAATTTTGCATTACAGGAGGCTTTTTCAAGAAAATGGCTATACTCCCAGAAACCGGGGGAGTTATCTTGGCGGAAATTTGGTGCCACTATTTGGGTCACGAGTATGACAAGTTATAAAGTGTTACCAATACAACACAGAGCCAAACCATAAAAGTGTTAAGCATCAACTTTTGCATGACCCTTTTTCTCTTCCTTGACTATTGCCTTTTTTCATTACATTCAATGCTTTTTTTGTTCTTACATTGGGATGCAATTTTGAGCGTCCTCACTATTTTAGTTGTGTAAATGTACATCACTTCTTTACCCTACTTCTCAAAATAATATGAAAGCTTAAACTTACACACTTGACCTCCAATGGTTGGTTGAGATATCCCTAAAGTAAAAAGTATGAATAATATGCTCCAATCCATGGTATTTTCTTGTATTACCTTATCTTGTATTATATAGTATTTGGCACAATAAAGGATGCCAGATTTTCCTCTTTGGTCCACAAGCTTAGTTGCTTCAAATTAGGTTACAAAACTGATATTGTTGCCCTGAAGGAAATAATCTTTGTTTCCCATACACATGGACAACAGTTGAAAAGCAAATGTTACTGCAGCCAACAGTATTAGCTGAATGTGTTCCGTTTCATTGAAGAAGAAGGTCATACTACTTTTTACACTCATGTATTTGATAGTTATACTAGTTTTTTTTATTTCTATAGATCATATATCATATAGACATGTTCCTCTCTAAATAAATAATACAATGGACAGAACCAGTTGAATTGTGGTACTTTTCCCAAAGTTAAATGTGTTGTTCAAATCTCTCTTGTATGCTGAACATCACTTGTGGATTCACTAATGTGTTTAATGCAAGTCTAGCTGGGACAAGGTGACAGGTGATGAATACCTCTATAGTGGTTGAGTCATGGGAAATTCCAATAATGACTGGTGTCTATAGGTCGACTACTTATATTTGTGACTGTTTTAAAATTCCAGGATTACAGCAAAGAAACAATTTCGTGATGTATACACCACGACGGCAGGAAGCTGAATAAAATCTTTTAATAACAAAAAAAAAAAATATTTGTGACTGAAGTTTAAATTATTTCTATGGCAAAGATCAGAGACTATTTGAGTTCCTTGAACTGTTTTCAATTAGTTGTAAGTATATCAGGGATGTATGTCACTCACTCATTGGGCAGTGAATAATTAGTTACAGATGTCTCCCTCATTTTGATTTATCATGTAAGTGACATAATTATTCCTTATTGGACCACTGCTGTATTGTTGTTAATGACTGGTCCAGTAGTGTATCCGCCAAGAAATGTTGTTCAGTGCTGAGCTTTACTGTGGAGGAACGTATATGTTGATTGCCTGCGCTGGTCTCTCCTTCCCCCCCCCCCTCCCCAACCCTCCCCTTCCTACCTAGTGCTAGTGGCAGTGCTCTGTACAGGACACTCTATACCTGTGTGCAGCTGCAGGGGTGGTCATATTATAGCAATAAACCATGAAGGTTTTAGCGCGAGACCGGTCTGTAGGTCCAGAGACGCCACGAGGCCGCAGGCCGAGTGGCGTCACTGGAACTACAGACCGGTCGAACGCTAAAATCTGAGTGGTTTATTGATTTTAGTCCATAATGGATCAGATCCCACCATCATCAACCTTACACAAAGTAACAGAAAAAAACAACTCATTCTTTACTAAGCTGTCATCAACTAACATGTATATGAAACACAACCTCCTCCCGGTCAGCCTGCGGATTTTTTGTTCCGTATTTTACTGGTTTTCCTAGCTGGTGGAACAGGATTTTTAACCATCAAAAACCTCACCATTACGTTCCTCAGTAAGGTTAGGAATGTTATTTCACTTGATTTCCTTATTTAGTTGAATCAAACACCTTTCACATGGTTCTCCTGTTAACATTACAAATATTAATCTTCCTACGCCATTGTTTAACCTGCAAAATTCCGTTCCGGTTGCGATCACACAGTCTATCTTTTACCTTCTTTCTGGTCCAGTCACCGGTCACTTTCGGCATGACCCACATAGCCACTTGGTGCAATCTCAGCTGCACTACACAACCTATTTTGTGCACTCACCCTTCCCTTCGAAAGTGCAAAAACGTCAACAAACTATGGGTATGCCCAGTTGGTGAAACATGCAGGCCTGTAGAGGCACCAGGAAGATTTAAAATTATTAAAAGTTAGTACCCATTCAAATTGCCATCAAGCGACGGCAAATCAAGATAGAAAGAAGCAGAAAAAAGCCACTCGAAGCTCTATTCACGGCCGTTCGAACGGCACCACATTTGCCCATTCCACGCCATACCTTGCGTAGAAAATGAGCCGTCTTTTACTGGGTTGGTTAGGCAAACGGAAGGGAACAACGCACTGTCACCCTTCCGTTTGCCTAACCAACCCAGTAAAAAACGGCTCATTTTCTCCGCAAGGAATAGCATCGAATGTGCGCATGTAAAGGTGGTGTGGGAGGTGTTAACTGATGAAAGGTTAGTAAAGAATGACTTGCTGTTTTTCTTTAAGTGTTTTGTGAAGGTGTCAACCCTAGATTTCTGAGCAAATGATGTTTTTCCTTGTGTAATTCATATCGGAACTGACCACTCTCTGAGGGTGCCTGGTCAAACAGCAGCTGCACGGGACCTGTTAGGGTAAGGTGCCGATGACAACAGCCTGTCCTACTCGGTCTCTACTGAACGCGATGTGACCTGGGGGCTACGGGTGGGTACTGTGCAGTATGGCTGCAGGCAAAACATGTGGGCCACCAGGAACATTTACAATTATTAAAGGTTAGTACCCATTCAAATCGCCATA
Source organism: Sthenelais limicola (assembly GCA_942159475.1). Classification (NCBI taxonomy): domain Eukaryota; kingdom Metazoa; phylum Annelida; class Polychaeta; order Phyllodocida; family Sigalionidae; genus Sthenelais; species Sthenelais limicola. The sequence goes on from OW804098.1 coordinate 111,839,406, forward strand.
CATCGACGGCAAATGGCGATAGAAAGAAACAGAAAAAAGCCACTTGAAGCTCTATTCACGGCCGTTCGGACGGCACCAGTGCGGACGCGATCGCAAAATTTCGCCTTGCCCCTTGCCTGACAGTAGGCTACAGGGGGTGTGTCTCGCGGGGGCCAATGGGCATCAAGGAAAACGGTTGATAGATTGGGTCTGACTTTGGGCAGTTAGCCAATGGGAACGTAGGAAATGAAAAAATAGACCGTTAGTACAGTCACGGTCTGTTGTACCATAATTGCATCCGAAAACACCCAAAATCTGATCCAAAATGGACTAAAGGCCTTTAGACGCGATTTGGTAAGATTCTGGGGGGTCTTTTTGTCACTATAGACCACACTTGGTCCTTCTGGCAACTTCCAGTTTAAGTTATGGTGGTTTGTGAAGGTGTCAACCCTAGATTTCTGAGCAAATGATGTTTTTCCTTGTGTAATTCATATCGGAACTGACCACTCTCTGAGGGCACCTGGTCAAACAGCAGCTGCACGGGACCTGTTAGGGTAAGGTGCCGATGACAACAGCCTGTCCTACTCGGTCTCTACTGAACGCGATGTGACCTGGGGGCTACGGGTGGGTACTGTGCAGTATGGCTGCAGGCAAAACATGTGGGCCACCAGGAACATTTACAATTATTAAAGGTTAGTACCCATTCAAATCGCCATACATCGACGGCAAATGGCGATAGAAAGAAACAGAAAAAAGCCACTTGAAGCTCTATTCACGGCCGTTCGAACGGCACCAGTGCGGACGCGATCGCAAAATTTCGCCTTGCCCCTTGCCTGACAGTAGGCTACAGGGGGTGTGTCTCGCGGGGGCCAATGGGCATCGAGGAAAACGGTTGATAGATTGGGTCTGACTTTGGGCAGTTAGCCAATGGGAACGTAGGAAATGAAAAAATAGACCGTTAGTACAGTCACGGTCTGTTGTACCATAATTGCATCCGAAAACACCCAAAATCTGATCCAAAATGGACTAAAGGCCTTTAGACGCGATTTGGTAAGATTCTGGGGGGTCTTTTTGTCACTATAGACCACACTTGGTCCTTCTGGCAACTTCCAGTTTAAGTTATGGTGGTTTGTGAAGGTGTCAACCCTAGATTTCTGAGCAAATGATGTTTTTCCTTGTGTAATTCATATCGGAACTGACCACTCTCTGAGGGCGCCTGGTCAAACAGCAGCTGCACGGGACCTGTTAGGGTAAGGTGCCGATGACAACAGCCTGTCCTACTCGGTCTCTACTGAACGCGATGTGACCTGGGGGCTACGGGTGGGTACTGTGCAGTATGGCTGCAGGCAAAACATGTGGGCCACCAGGAACATTTACAATTATTAAAGGTTAGTACCCATTCAAATCGCCATACATCGACGGCAAATGGCGATAGAAAGAAACAGAAAAAAGCCACTTGAAGCTCTATTCACGGCCGTTCGAACGGCACCAGTGCGGACGCGATCGCAAAATTTCGCCTTGCCCCTTGCCTGACAGTAGGCTACAGGGGGTGTGTCTCGCGGGGGCCAATGGGCATCGAGGAAAACGGTTGATAGATTGGGTCTGACTTTGGGCAGTTAGCCAATGGGAACGTAGGAAATGAAAAAATAGACCGTTAGTACAGTCACGGTCTGTTGTACCATAATTGCATCCGAAAACACCCAAAATCTGATCCAAAATGGACTAAAGGCCTTTAGACGCGATTTGGTAAGATTCTGGGGGGTCTTTTTGTCACTATAGACCACGCTTGGTCCTTCTGGCAACTTCCAGTTTAAGTTATGGTGGTTCGGCAGCACGATATTGCGTGGGAAAAGTTGGAAATAAAAGGTGTAGAGGTTAGTGAATCTCAGTTGAACCTTACCAAATCGTGCTAAAAGCACTGGAAATTATCAGGGCTACGCCCATCGAATTGTCCACCAGGCATAATACCATAATAGAGGTGACGCGAACGTCGTCGTTTTAAACATTCAGTGCCCATCCTTATTGGCTAAACATAACTATAGCATTGTTTGTGTAGATTAATGATGTATCGATTTCAGATGAATTTAGATTAAGTTTAAGATTAAGAAACATTTATTCAATCAACGATTGCGATGAGAAGGGATTCTCCGGCAAGTGAGAGGTCTCCCGTCTTTGTGTTTGAGAGGAGAATGTCTTAAGATGTCATTACAGTGGATTTAATTGCCGATTTCGGTAGTGGCCAATGGCGCGCATCTTTCAAAGCAAATTAGTCATATCTCGTCAAGCCAGGAGGATCCAATTGAAACCCTTAATTAGGGATCTATGTTGTATAAATGACCCTGATTGTACTGGAGTTGACCTCTTCTCTCATTCTGAACTGAAACAAAGGCACCTTTGTTGTGTTGATTCATTTCTTGCCCAGCTGCCGCATTAATTCAACTTCAAAGATCATGCCGTTGTTCTTCAATGAGATAAGACAGTTATTTATTTACCATGAGGTGTAGTTTGGGCAAAGAGGTCTTGATCATCTGAAAAGGATGTTGAACTAGAATCTTTAAGACCATGCCTTCCGTATTTCCTTCTCTTGGCTGCTAACTCTATCTACTCAACACAGAATGTATCCATTATGGTATCAGATCGTTTCATGTTTTGGCCAAGCCTATTCTCACAGTTACACCGTATTCAACGGAGCACCAAATTATAGCATATAAGGGAGGGATAATGAGGCAGTGGAAACACAACAAATTGCTTTTTTAGACATTTATATCTTTGACATAGTATTAGTTAATGCATTTCTTATCTGCCGATTTCTATGAGATTTGGGACTCAATAATATGTGTTTACTATAGATAACTCTACCAACATCTGTTCTGCTATGTTGAGCTGTATTTTGAACCTGACTTTTGTCTTAAATTTGGGTTATTTGAGAGGATTGGTGAAGGTGAATTGTACATTTTCTGGTGATTTCACCCTGAAGTCCTATAATTCAGCTAAGAATTTGCCATTACTGAGACTAGAGTCATGATAGAAGTTGTATATTCTAATAATGTGAACAGAATTGACAAAAATATAATAATGTCAATAAGAAGTATGTTTTAAGATACATTATTTTAACATACATAATAAAAGTAAATTTGTTCATAATTTTGTGTGCCTCAGTCCAGAGGTTGTTCCACCAAATGTTGTATCTGTATGCAAGATAACTTTGGATATTCTCTTGAGTTTTGGGGTATTGCCTTGAAATTTCTGCAACCCCAGTATGGCTTCTAGTTGTGAGTTGTCTATTTTCTATTTTTTTCGTTTCTATAGCTTTTGTTAGATGTTTAGTTCTGACTCTTCTGCATAATTATCAGGGCTAGACAAGGCATCATCATATGGAGACTCTTCAATCTTCTTCCTTATGCTGCGGACAGTATAGTCTCTCTTGGGGAGCACTGGTAGTGCTACATCATAGTATGATGAGTCATCTGAAAAAGATTTGTAAGTAGTGGTACTGGTCTAAAGCATTTGAGTTCATTTTAAAACTTTAACGGAATTGAATCCCATATTCAGTGTAATGATTCTTACACTTGGGGCCGCACAAATGAATGTGTCCCATAAATTAATTAAAAGTAAAGCCCAGTACAGTGGGTGAATTTAGTGATAATAAAGATATAAATAAATAAAGATATTAAGACAACTGGTTTTATGAATAGATTTGTGGGGCATCCTATTGATGCAACATTAAATTGTTTTAAAGATTTTATTTATACTTGGTTGCCGACTCCCCTTTTCAGGGTTAGTTCTGTCGGGCCAAGATATAGGTGGTATAATACAAGGTTCTTCTGAGTTTTTCTTATATACAGATATATACAGACGATCCAAACTTAGTGAGAGGTGTGTTCACATATTCATTGATACTTACAGTTTGGGATAGGAGAAATATACAGTACTCTGAGTATTTACCTTGCCACTTTCTCTTTCAAGAAGTGTTGGTAATACTTTACTAATTACAGTTTACCAATTGTACAGTGGATATAATGATCTGCTGAGAGTAACATCTTGGTGCCCTTACTAGGATCAACAGTGGAGCTCTCTGACTTGTCTCTAGCAGGTGAATGTGGCATACTGTGACTGTTTGTGTAGGTGTTTCCATGTTGAGTTGGAGAAGGATCTGGTGCATGCTTTGTAGGGGCTGAGCTGTTCTTCCTAGATTTGCAAATGTACCCTCTGGGAAAGAGATACATGAACCATAACTTTTGGAATTCTTGCAGAAATACATTTAATGAACATGACACATGGGATATGAAAGCATAGACTACAAACCACAGAGTTGACCACAAACAGATGGAAAGGAGAATAGAAAATGATACAGAAAACAACCTCAGACAACTGAAGGATGAATATGGGTAAATGGTGCATCTAAACCAATACAAATCATCAGCATCAATTTGGCATGATGAGAAATTGACAATATGGATCAATTGATCAATATATGATCCTCTACATTAATGGGATTCACAGTCAATTATTTTTAATTATTTTAGTTATTAATCATGTTCTTACTTGTGTTTAAGGATGCATATTGTTACAATTAAGAGCACAAGAAGAATCACAACAACCACTGCAGCTGCTATAACGGCCACTGAAAATGGAAAAAAAATAATGAGAATTGGTCACTGCCTTGAGCAATCCAAGGCCTTTCTATTGTCTTGGTAATATATATACACAAGACAGTGTACTAGCAGCCACTCAATCTTGTTTGTTACTTCATTAATTAAATTGTGTCAATTCTTCAACAGAGCACTAGCATTGTAGTCAGTGGCTATAGCTCCTGCATCATTCAAAGCAGTTGCTAATGACTTTGAATACAGATTGAGAGCTGAGAATGTGTTCATACAATAGGGCTAGAACCTTGAACTTCAACTTATTGTCAAAGATACACATGACTATAATACTCTACATGATCCACTGGCCAATTTACACCCAACAGAGCCATAATCAAATAACCTAAATAGGAGACTTTACATATTCCGCAGTCAGTAACTGCGGGACAGCTCTGAATCATTTTGCACATGTGCAACTCATTAGAGCCTCACCCAAATGCGGGCAGAAATGCTCCCCTTACAAGTGTCCACGGGACCCTACCACTGCCACTCACTGACCCGTCAATACCACTAGAACTGGCTGCTGCCTGTGTGTGTGTCCCCATGCATACCTGTTTCTTGTAGAAACACTCTGACAAAACTTAGCATATTCTAGAATTGAGCAGATCAATCTACCTCAAACCTGGCATGATTACTCTAAACATATGATTCTATCATTCTGCCCATTGGACATAGCGTTAAAAAGGATGGAGCACAAGGGGTTGGGAAAGTTGGGCACTATGTTGAAGGTAATGGGTCAAAGGAAAAGTGCCTGCCCAGTGGTCTAACTGCAGCGCCACACAGGAGGGGTGGTATTGACCCGCAGCCAATTTGTGAAGTACACTATTGTCTCCTCACCTAAAATAAGATACTATACCCACCATAGTCCTTAGCTGAACGAGATCTTTTGGTCTGTTCCGTCACTAATGATGCTTGAGTACTGAGAGGTTTATAGGGTTTATGCGTTTCTGTTATAGAAACATCAGGCAGAGTGTCTGCTGTTTGACTGGTTGTTACTTGCTGTGTTTCTGTTGTAGAAATAGTAGGCAGTTCATCTGATGTTAGAGTGGTTCTGACTTGTTTTCCATCTGTTGTAGAAACATCAGGCAGTACATCTGGTGTTAGATGTGTTGTGACTTGTTGTGGATCTGTTGTAGAAACTTCAGACGGTATTGTTGATGGCACTGGTGTTGGAACTTGAGGTGCTGGTCTGCCATCTGTACATGTATGGAGGGGTGTGTCCTGGTACATTTCTGTATCAGGGTAGCGCCTCCTCCAGCAGTCTTCATGTTTCCAGTTTGATAGATGCAGTGATTTGGACTCATTTTGAGCAAGTACTGAAATGTATGAGTACAGTTACACTGAACAGTTACATGGAATTGGACATATATTCTACAGAATAATTCTTCCACTTTGTCCATAATAAAATGAATGAAGAATGGAATTCCACAAATCATCACACTATGCTAATGAGGTCAACTGAGATCATTAGCATATGGTGCACTCTCATTTCCAATATCGGACATACGCAAACATGCTTAGCTGAGAGTACATTTATAATACACAAATTTCTAACAGTATCATCCTGCAAACAGCCTAATTCTTATCACATACATGTATTTCTTGGAAACATAAGTCATTGTGGTATCTACCTTCATATCCTATTACAAAAGTTGGTCGTTCATTAGAAAAATGATGCAATACAGGTCTAGTACTACAGTCTTCCGGCCTGCCTGAATGGAGCTTATACCTATAACTATCAATTCCCCATGACATGTCCCCAACCACGAGGTAAGTGTAAGTATAAATAGGACTTGGTGGATTTGATGCTAATGCAAAACTCCATCTTTTTGGCCATTGGTCTTGCTTGAAACAACCAACAACATAACCACATGTTCTACTACTGACAAAAAGTGGAAATGATTTATTGTATCGATCTTGGCAGTTCTTGTGTAAGTGGTCAGCTGCAATATAAAAAAAAGAAATGAATTAATGCCAACACTCAAAAGGGCAAAAGCATTGCTAGTTATATATGTATGCCTCATCAAATTGTATTCATTTGCCTCAAAATTTTGATTGCAAATATGTGCAAGCCTCCACAAATATTTTGGCACAGTTAGTGATTCCATGATTAGGTCATCATTCATGAGGCTGAAAATCATCTGTTTGCATGAAACAAGAAGATGGAACTAAATACATGCAGAATACTTACCTGGAACGCATTGAAATCCCTTCAAGAAGTTCTGGGGATGTATAGACTGAATATTGGATTCACGGGTGGTTAAGTTCTGTTTTCCAACAAAGCGTCCATAAAGTTCTGTAAGTGCTTGTGTAGTATACATTTCCCCATTATCCGATGTGACCAACATAGGTGCTATGACCTTCCCATCTGGACACTGGACTTCCCAAAGTTTTCGATCATTTGCCTGCTGCCTATAGCCTATAAAGTGAGAAAAATAGCAGCTTCAGCTTGATATGATTTGATTTGAGAGAAGCACAGTCTCTGAAGTCACATAGTTATATTTTATGGCTTTTTTAAACAATAATAAGAGTTAATGTTGAAAATCAGAGAGGAGCTACCCTTCTTCTAAATTTACCTCTTCCAATTCATATTATTATTATTATTATTATTACAAGTTGAACCGCACTAACTGTATACCGGTATATAAAATGACTGACAGGAAAGTCAATGAGTACATGATAAGATTATCAGTAATCAGGAATTATTGGGTGTTCCTTAGATGCCCCCCACACGCCTCAAGCCCCCTCTCCCCTTCAGCCCCCCCCCCCCCCCCCCCCCTCTACAGTCACCGTGCTACGTGGAAAAGCGTTGTTAAGGACGCGATGCTAACGTAGTGTAAATTACAGGAGGTCACGTCCTACTAAATGTTGCGTCCTTGCCGGCATAGTTGTTGACAACAAATCTGGCATGTCTGGATGAATGTTATGCTAGAAGGACTAATAATACGAATTCAGGAGCATATTTTATATCAAATTAAAGCTTGGACGATTTCCTGTTCAACAATGTGTACTGTTTAGTGGTCATTTGTACGAAAAGGCTTGAGAATCGAGCGAAACGGCCGATTACGACTCTGGGTCTAGGTCGGAGATCCAGAGTCAAAAGTAACTTCATGCTTAAAGGGTCAACGTCCCCCACACCCTCCCTTCCATCCTCTCCCCTCCCTGCCCTCTCAAAATACAGATTAAGTAGAGATAGTTGTGTTGCCTTGTGGCGGGAATGTGTGGAAATGCACCCAGCAACAAAGTTCATTTACATACTGGAATGGAAATGACGTCACTGTTGGCCGTACGCCAAGTGCACAGTGAAGCGAGATCGAGCCTTTTTTGTGAGGTCATTCGCCCTCCAGAGGTTACAGATCCCGCACAATCTCGCAAAATCCCGTGCAGGTTCCGGTCATTGAATTGCCATTGACTTGTACTGAAAACGCTACAAATCCTTCTTTTTAAGAGCTATGTTGTATTGATTATTTATAATTACTTTAGTATATTATTGTTTAAGGGAGATACTTTCTAGAAATAATAAGAAAATTGCTGGTTTTCATATGTACCCATCCAAAAATCTCACTTGTCAAACCAAGGGGAGGTTTTCAGAGCCCTTTTCTCCTGACTTGCAAGTTTTGGGTCCTGTTACGAGTAACGTAAAATAATTACCAACACTGGGCAACAGAAAAAAAAACAAATTCTAAACCATTTAACCTTAGAAATGCTTTTTTGTAACTACTAAACAACAATATATTGATAAATGTGAAAATATAATAAGATTATGAACATGGCCAATGACGTAAAATCCAGATTTGTTGTTGACAAAAACAAAGTTCTGATGCCAGCCATCCAGTTCAGTCAACGATCATGATATAACTATAAGTTTAACAAATCATATACTATATAACAAGTGTCCAGAGAAAGATATAAAGGTATTGTTTAGATTGAAGCAGTTTATTTATGTTTATCAAGCTTTAATTAAGTGTTGAGCCTCCAAATAAGTTGGCCCCCATTCGCTTAGCCTTGCGATAATTTGCGTCTGCCTGCACGCGCGCAAGGCATTATGGGAAACCTCTGGAGGGCGAATACCAAATCGAAAATTGGCTTTCAACTATTTGAATCATCTGTCATTGGATTATTTGTTATCAACGACCAAGAATAGAACATGGACATTGTACTATACAAAGATTTAACTGAGAAAGATCAGAATTATATCTTTGATTGACTTTGGGAACTGCAACTGCTATGCCTATGGAGGTTTCGACCACTGGCACTGCAGCATGTGATTGGCTTTATCATTGGAATTGATTTTTAAATCATCAAGGTTTATTCTGTGCATGTGTTTACCAAAAGGAGTTGGACTTCGATTTACAATAGGATAACACAATGGATTATGGTACCTGTTCTTGGAGGTAAGAGCTTAATATATGACTATGAATTCCGGCCTCCCTCTGTCTGTGCTATTTGTATGTAGCCGGTGCATACATAGGCCTAGCGTACATGTAGACCTATGATGTAGTTCTGACATATTTGTGTATTAAATCCGTATTGGAAACATTTCTGGATGATAAAGACTGGGTCTGCATTCAATATTCTATTTGTCTGGTTGTGTTACAACTTTATCAGCAAATGGAAAGTTGAGTGACGGCCCATTTCATACAACGGAGGCCTAGATAATAGGCTGGAATTTCTAAACTGAGTGAAGGTGTGTACAGTACTGATCTGTGTTGTTGACAGAACATGTTTTGGTGAAAGTCATGCTAGAATGTCTAATAATACAAATTCAGAAGCATACTTTATATCATATTAAAGCTTGGACGATTTTCAGTCTGATGAAGTGTACTGTTTGGTGGTCAGTTGTACGAAAAGGCTTGAAAATCGAGCGAAACGGCCGATAACGAGTCTGGGAATACAAAAGTAGGCCCTTTGAAATACAGGGGGAAAAACAAAAATCCGAAAGTAGTACACATATCCATACGCGAGCGTTGTTCGGCAAGAAAGTAGTTCTATGTTCGAAGCATAATTAAACAATAAAAAACTACTTTATTATTGATAAATGTACCCATGCATTGAACTCAACCTAACAACGATTCACTCCGTCCAAATTAATATCATATTAATCCATCTAAACATGAAAAACGCTGTTATTAATATTTTATGACGATTATATATACAGTTAGTAAATTATTATATAACACTCATTATGAATCTACAGCTGCAAATTATTTTATTCCAAAGCATATACATGTAGTGATAAGAAGTTTGGTTCAAATAATTATGTTTTCACCTAATCTGAACAGTTAGCTGTTGTATCGGCATTGTTAGGCAATAACATTCAGGTGGCGGGATAGCTCATTCAATCTACATTTATGCCAGCATTTATACAATTTACTCCACTTTGATTTATGTACCACATGCTTTTTGTATGGGCGGGAGTAGTGTGGTAATTTGCACCAGTTAAAAACTGTGGTATGACTTCCTGTCCCTGGTAAACATAGCAAATATAGAACCTAAATTCGAATGTGGTACTCTGGACACATGGTTTATAGATAGAACCTGAGAATGTGGTACAAGTGACACTATTACACTTTATTCCATGATTTGGCCGTGAGCGTACAATATAATCGATATACTTGCCGCTCACAAGGTGGACAATATAAATTCCTTGTATTGTACAGTGACGTCACAACCGTTCGAGCCTTGGGGGACAACAAAGTTTGATGAAATTAATGCAAATAAAGTTGTTTTAAGTTAAGAATCATGGAATAAAAGCAAGAATAGCACAGTATCGCATCTTCGGTGGCCTATATTCTCCTCGCATGGCCGAAAAACAACTCGGCCTACGGCCTCATAGTTTTCGGCCATACTCGGAGAATATAGCCCCCCTCATACGCGATACTATGCTATTCTTGCTATAGTCCTCGATGTTTGTTTTTTTGTAACCTATCGACTTGTGGGCCATTAAAAAACAAACACCTTGGACAGTGCAATAGTGTCACTTGTACCACATTCTCAGGTTCTATCTATAAACCATCTCCACAAGTGATGATATTTTAGATTAAAGCTGCACTCTCAGCTAACATCAGGTCAAAAACAGAAGGTTTGTGTAATTGTTGTTTTTTAATATTGATATGATCCTAATTCTTTCTTGTTGTTGCTCCAGAGTTTCATTTATTTATATTGCATGGAACCACTGTCAGCCTTTCCTGGAACAACTTCATTTATTGTCGCTCACCAACAGCTGTCTTTGCTTAGCCTGTTAAACTTCAAGAACATACAAGAAAGGTGTACAAAAAAGAGGCCTGTATCTGAAAGGCAACTTCCAAGTCTTCCAGCGGGTTTCTGACTAGTTGCTACCAGAAAAAAGCTTTTGTATCTGCAGTGTTAGGCAATAATATTCAGGTTGCTGGATAGCTCATTCAGTATGTATACATTCATGCCAGATTCTTATATTAACATTGAATATTGATTAATTCAGTCCTAATCATAATATGAGAAAATTGGGTATGATTTATTACTAACATAATAGGTGAGAATGCAGCTTCAATATCATCAATAGGTGATTTGCTTAGCTGCTGAATTGGATCTTATTCTGAAGGATTTACAGTTGTCCGTCAGAACAAAAACTATAGCAGAATTGATTAAGTATGTTGAACTATTGATTCTAAAGTACCTGACGACCTAATCCATATATAATATACAGATGTGTTCTTGTAATGAAAAGCACTTGTATAAAAAAAGATGTTACTTACATATTGTATTCACAAATGACATCAGAGTCATAATCAACATTTGTCTCAGTATAAGGTAATCCATCTTATCTTCCTTAATGGTCCATTGATGCACACAAACAAGTGCTTCTAAATATTATTATTAGGTTATTTCACGAATGTTACATCCAATTATATGATCACAGAGGTAGAGTCCTTTTAACCTGGTTATTATGCATGACACTACTCTTCAACTTCAACTTAGTTGTGGCTGAATGTGTTCCCAGTTGAAAAGGAGGTCACCACACTTCCTTGTCACACTGGGGTGATGTCATGAAGAGGGTAAACTCTGTATTGTAGCTGTCCCTACTGACCTATTTCATTTGTATCTATATTCTATAGATTGCCACACATAGATGGGAACAATTTCTGATGACTTTTTCATATTGCCTCTAACAAACGGCTAGGTTGTGTGGTAATATGTATCTTTGATTCATAGAGGATAGGTAAAGGTAAATTGTACATTATGTGGTGACCTCAACCAACAGCAATTCTGCAGTATCTCTGCAGAGATAAGAGCCAGCTCATTACTTGTTGACAGCAACCATCAGCTATAAAGGTGGTCTAACAGAGAATGCATTCCACCATACCTACCATCTATTAGGATGGATGTTTTTTTCAACCAAATGAAGAATTAATTTGCCTAAAATGTCTGTCTGGTAGCATTGCAACAACAGTGAAGAGCAGTTATTATTGACCTACATTAGGGTTGCCTATGTTGTCTGCGGTTAGGGGATGTTAGGGGATTTTCTGGCCATTTCATCAAATAATTACCACATAATGATGTTCATATGCTCAGAACTTGAAGTTGTTAGCAGGACACATTGCTAAATTGGCACTAAGAGTTTGAAAATGAATAGTGACAGAATAATAAATTGTACCCCGATGTAGATTTTAGATTTATCTCTTTCCAAAAGAATATGCCTACAATGAAAAATTGGAAGCACAAGCCAGGAAGGAAGCCAGCCATACAATTTAGATTTTTTTCTTTCACAAAAACGCTTACAGAATGGTCAGATTCCTTTCATGAAGTAGAAATCTAAACATTTATTCATTATTTTCAGCACCTAAGTTGTCCTGTTATATTTTCATATGGCCGAAAGCTTGAAGTGAGATCTAAATGATAGGAATGAAAAATAAACAAAAAAAAATGTTTGCCCCGTGAACCTTGGAATTCCAAAAACGCTGCCTTGCCCCATTTCGTGAGAATTGACCATGATATATATATTTGTTTATTATAATCTTTCTTGCCTTATTCAAGCTAATAACTCCTGAAAAGTGTCATATTGTTGGTTAATCTGTGTTACCTCTTGTCACTTGTTTTATGCAATATTTATGGTTAATCCCCTACCTATAAAACATTAGAGTTTTTTTAAATTAACTTTATTGAGCGAAGTTTCATACGCTGTGATAATTCTCATCCATCAATTCAAAACAATTATTGTGTGATTTAACCTTCAGATGTTCAACATGCAATATACAATTTAATTAAAGTAGTAATTAGTTTACATATATAAAATTAGATTTTAGCACTTCTTTAATCATTTTCTTAACATGCTACATTTGCGTTTTATAGATCGCAACATTTCAATAATCCACATGACACATTTCCAAGATTATGTTGCCCAATGACATCTACATAAACATACAGTCCACTATAACAGAGTAAAAACAAAACATTCCCCCCTAAATTTATACATGCAGGTCAGTCAGGTCACAATGAAGAAATTCGGCAGCTATTATTGCTGCTAGCATAACATATAAGTTTGTCTATCTCACATTACTTGAGTTTATTCCAGATGGTGGGGCCTAAAACATGCAGACTTTTTCTAAAAAGATTATTATGATGTGCAGGTGTCAACACAATTACACAAACTGCTTTTAATATACAGTGATCCAGCATCAGCTATAGAATTCCATGCCATGCACTGATTCACAGAATAAATCATGATCTCCAATCCAATAGGATGACTCCACTAGAGAGAAAAATGGCGCCCACAAATTTTGTTGTTGTCAACTAATTTGTTCGACAAATATCCATACAGAAACAACAGTATCCAGAGAATGTGGCAACACATCTGAAACTCCTCCGTTTGCATTTTCATTGCAAACATGAAATGAACAGATGTTAGTGGCAAACAAAAAGATTTGTCACCGCTGTTTTTACCTGATAATGTTTAAACTTAAAGCACATATAGTTTATAGTAGGATAATTATAATGCGGTGATTTCTCACTGATGTCTGTGTGTGAAAGAAGGAATTCCCTTAGTCCCTGTTAATCAGTTCACACCCTCATAAAAAAAACAGCTGGGCTATGGCTAAGGCTCGCCTCCCTCGATCCAATTCTGGGGGGAAGTTCCTCCTGTCTTAGATTTAATCCTCTCCCCGTTAAGCCAGGCCATAATAGCTCATATCAAGTGGGCACTTTTAATGACACTGAAATGACCAAAGCGTCTAGCCTCCCCCTCCTTCCATCTTCCCCTTCCCTATAAAGGAAAGGAGCGCCAAACTCTATAATATGAAGTTGGTCACCATCAGAACTCAGACAATTCAAAAGTCATAAGCACATAGTAAGTTTATTTTTCATAGTCCTTGTACTATTAGTGGTTGCATCTTGGGAAAATCCAATGGTGCACTATACTGGTTTGATGGAGGATCAAGATGTTGGTTTTACAGCCTTGTGTAGTTGACTGAGCTGTCTCTAACTGGTAGACATGGTGGGCTGTGACTCTCTGTGAAGGTACTCTCATCCAGGGGTGTAGATGGGTCCTCCAGAATGAGGTTTGTAGAGTCTTCCTTCTTGGATTTGCATATCAAGCCTCTGAAAAATATAAATAGATCAACCACAATGCTTGAAATTATGGACTATAGAAGTATAGACCACAGAACACAGAGTAGACTACAAAAAGATGGAAAGTACAAAGCAACAGGCATGTGAATGATGTTGTAAATAGAATAACAAGGGCATGTTAAGAAATCCAAGCATAAGTTTGGCATGATGAAACAGACACAATAGGGAGGATGGATAGATAAATAGATTGTCTTACTTGGGTTTAAGGATGCCTATTGTTACAATTTGGAGTACCACAAGAATTGCAACCACCACAATTAAAACAGCAACTGCAAATTAGACAAATGGAAAACAACTATCAAAAATTTAGTATGAAGGTCCCCTTTCCACTCTTTTTTCAAAGTCAAAGATGTGTCCAAGCCATATCACAACTGAAATAACATTATGGAATAGGGACGTGGACTAGGGAAAAGATTCTAATTAGATTTTGTGACTCATTTTTTTAAAACACACCACATATAAGTATTAGTCACTGCCATTTAGGGGTTGCCATAAGGCCTACAGATGTCGCCAACACTCTGGTTGAGAGTGGTTGAAGTGCACGACTCCCCTGCTTATTGGAACCTAGAGTACCTCCAAATCTAGGTCACCACTAGTAGCCTTGTTTCTAAGTGTTATTTCACCCCACAACCTAAACATAATAGAGCACCCACTGTAGTCTGTAGAGGGAGATCTTCCAGGCTGTTTAGTCACTAATGATGCTTGAATGATGGGTGGTTTATCGGGTTGTTTTGTTGTTGTAGAAATATCAGGCAGTATTATTGATGTTAGAGGGGTTGTGACCTGTTTTACATCTGGTGTAGAAACATCAGGCAGTACATCTGGTGTTTCACTGGTTGTGCCTTGCTGTAAATTTGTTTTAGAAATAGTTGTGACTTCCTGTTCTTCTGTTGTAGAAATATCAGGGGGTATTGCTGGTGGATCCAGTGGTTTAACTGAAGGTGCTGTTTTAGCTCCACAGTAATGCAGTGGTGTGTCCTGGTACATCTCTGTGTCTGGGTAGTGTCTCTTCCAACAGTCACCATGTTTCCAGCCTAATAACGGCAGGGCTGAGGACTGAGGAAGTACTGGAATATATGAATAAAGTTATACTTAAATAGTAGGAAACCTGCTGGATTCAAACACATAGAGAGTGGCAAATGAATCATTCACTCTCTACACTACAAATTGCAAAAGAAAATGGAATTGGACCAAAACCAAAATACTAAATCTTCATTAGAACAAATGATGTTTTGGGATTGAATTATTCATTCATAAAAATGGAAACTGACTTCTCAAGCCATGAAACAAAATGTTGTGCTTTTGACTGCAGAATTACAGCCCTGACTCATGTAATAGTTTAAAAAATGAGGCATAGCACATTGACTTCAATGATACTTCTGGTAACTGGCAATATTGAAACAAGGAAGATATAAGTGGAAAACAGATGAGAGGTACCAAATAAAAACAATGAATGTGATAAGATGAAGGTTTCACACTTGCAGCCTACATGCATCTCAGCACTGTAGGGGAGAAGCTATTTCACTTTACCTTGCTTGGCTGACACTCGTTCTTTTCCCCTGTCAACAACATTTTCTTTTTACATTCTTTACAAGGACAAGTTCACCTCACGGTGGTTATCCACTAGTACTTCAGGGGAGGAGGTGAAACTGTAATTGTGCCGACCGGGTGCTTTAGACCACCTGGCCACCCAACATCCCCATTTTGCATACAACTTTCTGACAAACTAATGTTAGTTTATTTTTAGCCCGACTCCTTTTTGTTATAGATATTCCTGAATTTGTGCAATAAACAAGAATTCTAACAGTATCATTAATGAGCATAATCAATGGCCTTTCACATCTAGCCAGTTATTAGGAGTATTAATCGTTAGAAGTATTAATATTAGAAGTATTAATCATTAATCGTGGAATCTACCTTCATATCCTATGATGAATGTTGGTTTCTCATCAAAAGTACGCAATACAGCACTAGTATTACCAATGGCTTGTGGTGTGCCTGAATGCAGCATAGCAGAAGAACTTCTTATTTCCCACCACATGTGTCCAACAACCATGTATGTGTAGGTAAAAATTATGGTTTCGTAAAATGGTTCCAGTGCAAAACTCCATCCTGGGCGCTGTGGATCACCGCCCATGCAACCAATGATATAACCACAACTTCCACTACTAAAAGTAGTTGGTATGTGTCTGTTGTTTTGATCATTACATCTCTTTATCAAGTGGTCTGCTGCAATATGGAAAAACAAAACAGTGAATTATTGCAGAACATGATAATTTGCTTCGTAGTAGTATCTCATAATTATAACCAACCTCACATTTGTTCCAGTAAAACTGGAACTTTGATTGCAAAGATTAACTTGTGGAAGCCATCACAGATAACTGTATCTTTTTCAATTCAATGATAAGAGTATTGGCTGGTAAAACAATTCATTTGTATGAAAAAAGAAGATGGACGTATACATGTATGTATGTATGTATGTATATTGTTTATTTCCAGTTCAATACAGTTACATCAATGAATTCAATTCAATACCTGGAAATACTTACCTGGAACACATTGAATTCCCTTTAAGAAAACCTCAGCAGGTAGGGACTGAATGTTGGGATCATCAAATGTATAGGTCTGTTTTCCAACAAAGCTTGTATAAAATCCTTTAAGCAGCTGGGTAGTATAATCCATGTGATCAGATGCAATCACTATAGGTGCCAAGACTTTCCCATCTGGACACTGGACTTTTGTGGGATTCTGATAACCTAAATATCAAAATGGATAAAAATATTTCACTGTTTTATTTCAGCATTTTATTTCATCTTTGAAAGTCTTCAATATGAATGTCCATTGACCTAGTTTTGAGAATGCAAATCAGTTCTGTAGCCGATGCAACAGCCACTGCAGGCCTGAGACTGATATGGAATGATTATATTCTGCACTAAGGCAAATAGTATTGATACATATAATATTTACAAATCAAAATTTCAATACTTGAATATGTGTCTTGGGCACATCAATGTCAACAAATAGAAACGCAAATTGAATCTTGCCAATGAATCTGTTCTGTTCCATTTGAAGAATCAATGGTGAAACAAATACAAACAAATCTGTAGAACCATGTAGGAAATCCATATTGGCGTAGTTGTAGTCGCAGTAACCGACTGCATGCACCAAGCGTGCTTGGCAAGACCGTTGAGTTTTAATACCTTTGCCTGGTCAAGCATGTAAGATATTTTAAGTTGGCAAGTGAGTTGAATACTTTGTCTTTATGCATATATGCAATTTCTGAACTAGCAAATAGGTGAGGCAATTTTCTCCATGAAAATAGTGGGTAATGATCACTGATATTCAGATTTAATCCACCATGATTTAGTAGAACCCCGATGAAGAAACAGACATGAACTGATATAAAGCTTGGTAGAAATAGGGGTTAATACAAACTGTTCCCTCTTCCCTGTTACCCCTTTCTGTAATAAGATGAAATCAGTAAAAGATGAAGACGGGCCTTTCTCAAAGGCTTTTACCTGCAACTAGTCTTTTGGATATTTATATTATTATACAGATACAAAGTGTATATTAAGAGAAAAATGACCAAGGGACAGAGGGGGAAGCCATATCGTTGTGCGGCGGAGGTATCCAACAAAGTTTGTGTAGCGCACATGGTTGGATACCGGAGCCAAGCGATGATATGGCTTTCCAGCGTAGTCCCGCAGTTTTTTGTATTTATTTTGCCGTCACTTATTAAATCTACTAGAATATGACAGATTTATTGCTATTATTAAATTCAAGTTTGTCTTCATTGATGTTGATGTCCTTGTTGACACCATGATGGCCGTCACATTGCTTTGGCGTATTTCTACGCGCCGTTTTTACCAACCCGCGAGCATCAGGACTATATCTCAGAATGCAAAATTATTTAATTTGGTACTTTACTGTACTTTACTGTTTTGCAGTAAATTACTTCAATAAATGTATTCAATCATTTTTTTTAATTTTGCAACTCATTTATATGTGCTGATACTATTATCATTGGAGAACTATATTCATTCCATATCAGCCTGAGGCCTGATACGGCCGTCGTATTGGCCTCAGGCCTGAGTTGCACTCTCAGGGCTAAGTCAACCCGACGGGCAAATGAGCGCGATTCTACGCAATTTTTAAAGCGCAATCATCTCGTCATAGTTCCGTGATGAGAGTGGACGCTTTTCACGCAATAATTATTGCGCAATGATTGTGTGATGGTCATGCTAAGGGTATAACGCAATATTAGTGCAATAATTAGGAAATATTTATGGCATTTTGAGCGTGATATTTATATACTACCAATTCCTTTATATTATACTAATAGCATCCGAAAAAAATGAGACACTTCATGGCAGTATCATTTTCCTGCACTTTCTCATAGAAGGGATTGAGGGGTATCAATATTCCCTACAGATGGAATACAGAGAGTCTATACCAAGATATTTTACCATGTCTTTGCATGGTAAAACATCAATTAATTCATTATTATTTCCATCCAGTTAGACAGCCGTAATGCCAAGCAGAACCCCTAGAAGGGTAATTCCAGTTGTACACTTTACCTTGGTGGGCCAGTCTACCTGAGCTAATGAAGTATGCAATGATGGGAGGTGTTTTTATCAAAACATTTTTCCACATCAAACAACTTAAGTACACAAATAAACTATAGAAGTGTGTCACTTATAATATTCCTATGTACATGATGTGGAATATATCTATAATGGTGTAAACGCCACACATGTGTATTAGCAGTACTTTCATTGTAAAAGAAATTGTAAATGCACCCCAGTTCCCAGCTGCGCCACCTGGTGTGAACAGGTGGCATAATGGTAAGGGCTAAGGGTAACGGGCTATTCCCATTATTTCAAACATATATAATAGAATTGTTTTCTATGTATAAATTAGGATCTAAGACCAAACAAAAAGAATTATCCAGCCCTATATGTATTTACTGACCAATAATGATGCAAATTTAAAATTTCCCGTCTGGTTGAGGTGCAACGTCTTCAACCCAGCACACAAGGATGAATAAAGGGAACATATGAAAGAAGTATTTCACTCTTCATGTTTTATGTCGGATCTGCGCTTGGAACATAGAATATTTTAACCCTTGGTCCTTTATCTTTAATATAATCCAGTCGCTTTTAGTTCATTTCCTCCCATCTCCTGCTATCGATATTCATAATATATTTATTCTCGCAGAAGTAAACCTATACGATCTCGAAATATTATCATTTAAATCCCCTTCACGCTGCGTACATTTGTGCGTTTTTTTAAACGCACACTGGTGCCACACATAATGGAAATATGTATGAAAAAGGTTTCCTGAAAGAGGCATTTGTTTTCTTTGTAATGATACAAAAATTAAAGCAATGGCACGATTGCACATCCCCCCAAAATCAAACCCATACATAATGTATAGGGTCGATTCCAGAAATATAATTGCAATTTTGATGTATTTCACGTTTTTTGTTTATGTCATATTTTTGTCAATTCCGATCGTATAAACCTACACATGTATTAATGGTATGTATTCCTATTCCTGGTGTCAGAGAGTGAGTATGCGTGTCAAAGAATGGAGTGTCAGATGCATGACAGTAAGTGTGAATGCTAGGTGAGTGAGCATGCAGTGCCAGGTATTGCATCCTGTTGTGGCTGCATTATAATGAGTATTCAGATGTGATTTTGAATGCGCATTATATGCGCAATTGAGATCACACCCATATTATGGACTTCTGAAGAAAAAATGTATTCACAGATACAATTGGTTGAGTAACACATGTTTAACACAAATATAAATGAATATGAATGGGATCTTGATCCAACACAAGTGTGGGACCACCAACAACACGGGAGGAAATAGACGCAATGGATTTCACATAATGGTTGCTAATGGCATGTACATTTCACTGTGATTCAAAGCCATAAGTATCACACTTCACTTGTTTGCGGTCAATCACAAAATCATTGCAGTGCTATCACATTCAATTGCAGTCAATGCCCGTCGGGAAAGGGCTGTATGTATTGACCACCCTCAAAGGTGAAATAATATAATAATTATAAACTTTCTAAGTGTCCCAATACATAATAATATATAAGTTGTGAATAATATAACAAAATTCATGCTATTTTCCTACCATAGTTCAATAGGATAGTGTGTTCTTATAATGGAAAGCACTTGTGTCAAGGATACAAAGAGCAAGAGTTATACCATTGTTATGATTATCTATAAAAATAGACGTTACTTACATATCGTATTTACCAAATGCATCAGAGTCATAACAAACAGTTGTCTTAGCATAAAGGAGGCCATATTTTCCTCTTCAATAATCCACCAGCCCACAAGATAACTAAGTTGCTTCACAATAGGTTACAAAACTGATATGTTGGCACTGAAGAAATCTTCCTTTCCCATACACAGTGACAACAGTCAAAGCCAAACATCATGTATATATATTCCTAGAGCTAGTTTCATGGTAGTTTTAGTTGACTGCGTTCCATTCTAGTTAAGAAGGAGGTCACACTACTTTTTCTACTCATGTATCTAATTGAAGAGGTTGAATAGTGATGTTCTTCTCAATCTTGAATGTGTTTTTCAAGTCTCTCTGGAAAGGTAAAAAGAATGATAGCAATGTAGACTTTTACTTGTAAGCCAAAACAAAAACGCTAACACTAATTCACTAATGTGTGGATGCAACTCTAGATGGGGTGAGGTGACAGGTGATGATACCTCTATTGTGGTTGATTCTTGGGAAATTCCAATGATGGCTAGTGTCTATAGGTCTGCTACATATATTGGTGACAGAAGTATACATTATTTGAATGACAAAGATCAAAAACTTATGGAGCTAAGCCTAAAACACTAATGAATGCACTATTGTGTGGATACAACTCTAGATGGGATGAGGTGACACATGGTGAAAACCTCTATAGTGGTTGATTCTTGGGAAATTCAAATGATCACTACTGGCTATAGTCTGTCAGAAAAGTAGTTGAGACGTTATTCCTTAGTCCCTTTAAGATGAGAGAAAACGGGAAACTTTTGACTTGAAACCTTTGCCCTGTGAGTCATCGTTTGGGACCAATCATGTCTGTTTGCAACCAACCATGGCTGCCTCTGTTCCATATGCAGCAGCTGTTGTTTTGCTTAGAAGTAAGGAGAGCTGGTTACACTGTTGATTGCAATGAGTGGCTCGCTGGGAATCTATTGTTGTATTGTATTTTACCAGGCTGTTTAGTTCAGCTCCTATAGCTGGTTTTCCTCCAGTTCCTGAGTATTATTGTGTAGTGCCATAGACAATCATATATTTCCTATCTATACTACAGACGTCTCTTTTCTGGGTAGTTAAATATTATCCAGAAGGTTCAGCTATATATTAAGGGCTACTAGTTTCATTTAGTTCCCATTTACTGCTCTAATACTTATTTATGTACTACACCCATTGACATGTTTGAATGATTTCAACAGATCTCCCAGCACAGATTTATTTTATTTGTTTTATTTAGAATTCTTATACAGTGTTTCCTCAAACAAGTGACATCAAGCAATATCAGCATATAATTATTGTTGTAAACAACTGACAGGTAATACAGTTGGCGCAATTGGCGTAATCTGAAATGGGTTTACAGTACGGGAAACAGTTATGATTAAACAGAGTATTAATAGAATGATGAGTTCTGTTGTAATTTCTCCTCTTCAGATGAACAGGGGGTCATTACAGTTGTATGATGTTTTACCAGAATGTTTAGTTCAGCTCCTATAGCTGGTATTTCATTAATTCCAGGATATTATGCTACTATCAATAGTTGTATGATATTTTCCCACGCTGCTTATTTCAGCTCCTATAGCGGTTATTTCACTAACTCCTGGATATTATGCTACCATTGATTGCTGTATGATGTTTTCCCACGCTGCTTATTTCAGCTCCTATAGTGGTTATTCCACTCCAGGTTTTGCCAGTCTGTTTAGCAAGGATCCATCTTCCACTCCTTGATATAATATGTTATAGTATATGTTTTCAAAGGCTGTTTAGTTCAGTTTCTATAGCCTGCCTCCCACTAACTTCTTGGGTAGTATACTACGATTTATCAATTGTTGGTGTATGTTTTACATAGCTCAGTTCAGCTCCTATAGCTGGTCTTCTCCTACATCCCAGGGTAGTATATTACCACCTACTGTTGTATGATGTTTTCCCAGGTTGTTTAGTTCACCTCCTATAGAGGGTTAGATGGAAGCATACATTAGACTCATGTGCTGGTGGGTAAAGTTGTAGCATATCTTGGATTCTCCGCTGAATATTGCTCTTCTGCATAATTATCAGGACTAGAAAAGGCATCATCACATGGAGACTCTTCAATCTTCTTCCTTATGCTGCGGACAGTATAGTCCCTCTTGGGGATCACTGGTAGTGCTACATCATAGTATGATGAGTCATCTGAAATATGATTTGTGAATGGATTTACCTGTCTTAGGCATTATATTTGATTTTAAATTAAAGATTCTATAATAATGGGATAATTTTCCAACTTTGGAAACCATTACATATGGAAGACAATTGCATGTTTCACATATATCAACTAAGATTTAGAGTCCAGTATATTAGATCAACTAAGTGATAGTAAAGGGTGTAAGGTATTAAGACAACTGTATTTGTGGGACATTACATTGGTACCCTTACCAGGATCAACAGTAGAGTTGTCTCTAGCTGGTGGGCGTGGTGGGTTGGGACTTTCTGTGGTGCTGACTGAGTTGTCTCTAGCTTGTGGGTGCTGTGGGTTGGGGCTCTCTGTGTAGATATTTTCATACTGGGGTGGATTTGGGTCCAGTGCATGATTAGTGGCAGACTCGTCCTTCCTAGATTTGCATATGAAGCCCCTGGAACATATATAGGACACATAAAGCCACTTTTAGTTACATCAATTAACATAATGATGGATGATACTTTGAATTCTAAGGCTAGATTATAGCTGCAAAACAGTTAAAAAGGGTAAAAGAATGATGAAAAACATTTCTAATCCCAATTAGAGCATGAATAATTGATTTGGTTAGAAGAAATATTTTATGGTAAAAGGTACATTTCTGTTTCTCATTGGTCTAGTTCAGGAAATGTTCCTGTAGGTCAGCTTGCCTGATTGTAGACTTCTTTTCTTGCAGGCTTTTTTCTACTACAGTTGTCCCCAAAAAATCTGATATCTAACTGATTTATATTAGCTCATTGCCAGTACCAACACATTCACCTATGATTCTATATCACAATTTTAATAATTCCTGATGTTCTTACTTGCGTTTAAGGATGAATATTGTAATAATGAGCAGCAGGAGAAGAACAGCAACAACTGATGCACTTGCTATGATGCCCACTGGAAAGTAGACAGATAGAAAACATTCATCAAACATTTTTGAACAATGACAAGTGTAACAGTACAAATGTGCGATTTCAAAAAGCTGGAGGGACCACCAAACGTAGTAACTGATCAAGTATGTAATAAATAGGAAAATAAAACATGTGATATGGCTAAGGGTAATATGGAATGCCATAGGTTCCAGCTCTTATTTCACCTTTGAATGTAGTTGATACGCAGGGCCCATTGAGTTAACACTGAGAGCTCAACTCAGTCCTGAGGCCGATATGACGGCCGTATCAGGCCTCAGGCTGATATGGAATGAATATAGTTCTCCAACAATAATAGCATCAGCGCATATAAATGAGTTGCAAAATTAAAAAAAATAATTGAATACATTTATTAGAGTAATTTACTGCAAAGCAGTTAGTGAAATAAATGTACACGACTGCTGAATGCAATAATTTTGCGTTCTAAAATATAGTCCTGACCCATGTAGGTAGGAAAAAACGGCGTGTAGAAATACGCAGATGATCATGACAGGAGTCATCATGTGCATCATGATGCAAACAAAGACATTGATGTTAACAAATACATTGATGTAAACAAAATCTGTCATGCTCGAGTACATTTTAATAAGAAAAGCTAAATAAATACAAAAAATAATAATAATAAGCTAAATAAATAGAAAAAAATCCACAGGACATAGTGGGATATCCATATCGTCCCGTGGCGGAGGTTTCCGACCAAGGGTGCCTAGCACCCGCGGACAGAGACCTCCGCTGCGGGACGATACATCCTCCCGTTATGTCCCTTGGTCATTTTTGTCTTAATATTACAGTGTGTACTAATGCCTGTAAACACAGGGAGTGAGGTGGGAACCGGCCGCAGACCCAAACCATTGCCATTAATTAATTTCAATAGGATGTTCACTATTGTTTTTGCCATGAGTAAATATAGAAATAGTATAATAAATACAATTTGACCCTCAGGCGATGTTTCTTAGTTGAAGGCCAACACAATTATTGTAATTTGGACTACACGTTTAATATATTATTATTATCATACATAAAATGTGATTTTGAAGTTATGCCTATCTATCTGTTTTATTTGCCACTACCACTCACTGAAATGCCCATGCTTATTATAGAATGTTGGGATCACCATTTGTCTTTATGTATCATTTATTTGAGGGTAATGAACTGGGTAAGAGAAGAGATCATATAAGCACATCATTTAGCTCAGTTTTTTGTCATGGGAATGCATACTGCCAAATCCAGAAGCTTAAAGAGATTCAACCCCAGGAACCTTGTTCACAGCTCTCATATAATATACACACCATTCTTTATAGGTGAAGAAGGAGATCCAGCCTGTCCAGTCATCACTTTTGTTGATTGTGTGCTAACAGTTTTATTAGATGGTGGAATTTCTGTTGTAGAGGGATGAGGCTGTGTTGGTTGTGGAGCTGGTCTGCCAACTGTACAGTCATACAGTGGTGTGTCCTGGTACATCACTGTGTCAGTGTAGTGTCTCTTCCAACAGTCTATATGCTTCCAGTCTGATAAAGGCATGGCTGGGGACTCATCTTTAGTGAATACTGGAATGTATGAGTAACATTATGAAGAAATGTTACAAACTCCCCAGGATTTAAACACACAGTGCATAGTTATTTCTTACAACACAAACAAAATTTGAGAGAAATAATAATGAAATATGGGTTTACCCTGGTTAGACTCAAGCCATAAGGCAATGCAGGAAAACATCCACAGGGTGGACACGCATATTTTTGTAATTGATGAGGAATGTAACTGTTTGGCCAATTTGTAATAAAAAAAAATAACCAGTCTATCAGAACTCCCTGTACCTTCCATCTGATATGACAACTCCTGATCACACACAGGTCTATTGGGTCTGACTAAAAGGCTCACATCACTGCAAAATCACACAGGTCCCACACAGCACCGTCGCTACTTGCATGACTAATATTAGACACACCTCTTGGCAGTTTTTTATATGAAATTATCAATTGATAACCATGAGATTTTAGAACACACATTCTTATAAAGGCCTGTAATTATTGAGTTCAGTTTTAATGTAAATGACTGTCAAACTTGCAAAGAATTCCCGTAATAAAACAGTATTTATAAATCACTAACTATTTGAGCTAACTTTTAACATTACTTAAATAGCTGTTAACCCATGCCTATAACTTAGGTTATGTGCAGAAACATTTCGGGTACATGTCCACATTTGAAAGACTGCTTGTTGATTGCTATGGCAAGTAGCGATGGTGTTCTTCGGGACCTGTGTGGGACGTTGCAGTTTTGGGTAGTCATACAGGGTTGATCAGGGTATAGAGCAATACATCATACATCTCTAAATATCATAAATGTATCTAATCCATAGTAGAACTCACCTTCATATCCTATGAAAAAAACTGGTTCTTTAACACCAGTAAGGTTCAGAACTGCTCTATTATTATGAGCTTGTGGTTCGCCTGGTTTAAGCACATGTATACCATTCCAGAACATAACACCAACTACCGAGTAAGTGTATGTGTATATCACACTTTGTATATTTGATGTTATTGTAAAATGTAGAGCTTTTAGTCCTGTAGGCCATGTCTCTTTCTCCAGGCAGCCAACAACATAGCCACACTTTTCACTACTGTTGTAAACTGGAGAAGAGCTGGTGTAAAAAGCTTGGCAACTCTTGTATATGTGGTTTTCTGCAATTCGAGAAACAAAATCTATAAATGTATGCATGATCCTATTGCTTGAATCTAAATGTGGCACTTCCTTCAAATGGAAAGGCCTTGGGATGCATAATCATGTTTCTCAGTTATCAGTACCCAACTGCTAGGGCTTAAACCAATATAAGCCAAATATCTGAGGCATACAAAAGTGATAACACTGAGTTTAGAATACTTATAATTAATATACTAAATATTACTAATATACTAAATTCTTTTCCAGTAACCTGAAAATTGATATGAACCGTTGAACCAGATTGACAATCATTTATTGGTATGAAAAGCTTTACTCACCAGAAACACATTGAAATGCCTTCAGGAAATCCTCAATTTGTAAAGACCCAATGTTAGACAGATTTAATATAAGTTTTTGTTTTCCAACAAAGCGTTTATAAAATCCTGGTAGTATATCTGATCTTGAATTAGCAGATGCAGCCATTGCAGGTGCCAGGACCTTCCCATCTGGACAGTTGACCTCCCAAAGGTTGAGATTATTTATTTGTTGCTGATAGCCTAAACAGTAAAATAAACTTTGATTTAGGATTTAGGCTTCAAGGGAAGTGCAGGAAGACAGATTGTAATAATTTCCAGTGGAAAATAAAAGAGTTCAATAGTGAAATCTCTGTACATCCCGATATCATGTTCTTCAAAAATTGGTATGAGTATTATAGGATACCCCAGGAAGATCTCAAAATTAGAGAGGCTGACGTCCTTTTTCTGGAAATATGATGTAATTGCTTGATTCAGAATAAAAATACAATATATAGTGAATACTTTATATGGCCAATTCCACCAATTTGACAACATTTGGCTCCCTAGACCCCCCCTGGGTACCCAAAAATAATTTTTACATTAATCAGTTGATTTGTTATTTTTTATCAACCTTATATATATGTGCATTGAACTACCAAGTATGGAACAATTCTGATTATTAGTAATTTTTTTACAGGGGGGTCGAAAAATAGATCCCAAATATGAAAAAAATGCCAAAAATAGCATGTTGAATAATGGTTCATATTTCTTCATAAATTAGAATTTACATAGAAATAAATAAAACAAATATGCACATAATGTATTGAACTATTGTGCACTTGATAGGTCTCGACATAAGGGTGATAACACTTTTTAGTTTGTGAAAATATTCTAACTAGAAGAAAAGTTAGAGCCAAATAACCATTCAGTAATGGTAATCATAAAGGCAGCAGTAAGGGTGACAGGTCATTGACCCTCTGCCCATATATAATGTACACACATTATATAATTCATTATATTTAGAATATATATAACATTCATTCACATACCCTGGTTTACCTTTTGAAGTTGACTTGAATACTTGTATTGAGTGTTCCTGTTATGTACAAGTATTTAGATGCAACATTTTTAAGGATAAAGGTTCAAATATTATATATGTGTTTGGGATATAATTTGTGACATTTTGTGACGGCAGACGTGACGTAGACGATGTGACGAAGACGACAACAGCGTGACGAAGACGACAAAAGCAATTTGCAGTAAAAATCATGTAAAAACTACTCGGAAATTATTAATTTTGGTCTACATAGATTGCTATTAAGCAAAGTTAATAATAAATGTCAAATTTAAAGTTTATTATTAAATTCATGCCTTGTAAGGCTCTAAAAATGGTAAAATTGGCGTGACGAAGACGACATGAGCTAGGGTTCCAAGGGGTTCCCACCACCTTTTGCCGCCATGTTATTTCTCAGCTCCAATTCAAGAAAAACTCAAATCAATACATTTGATATTTTATACCTATATAATACCATGCACTCTATCATTATTCATCAAAATTTGATATAATTTTTTATTTTTTTATTTATTTATTCCACCTTAGGCACACAACGTGACGAAGACGACATGGGGGGGTACCCACAATTTTTTTTTTTGATTTTTGATGGCTTTTGGCCAAAAAATATTTTTTTTGCATTTTTTTTGTACACAGACCATATTCACGGAACCTTCTATCACAACATATAAAAAAAAATGTTCAATTTTGAAGATTATTTAGAAATTTAGCAATTGCACGGACTAATGGCTGTTAAAAAAAATGATTTTTGCCTCCAAAATGGGATTTTGAAATAAAAAAAAAATTGGGCTAAAAATGCCAAAAATGTTGTTCCACAGGTTGGTAGAACCATCCTATCAAAAAAAATAATCAAATAAATGATAGTTAACTTGATTTAAGTCCATTTTACCCCTTTCCACGGTTGGGGGCCAAATGTTGTCAAATTGGTGGAATTGGCCATATTAAGTGGAATTTCTCATTAAAGAGATAAACCACTGTTCAACGGGGGGGAGGAAATAACATTTCTTAAAATTTGCCCCATAAAAGAACATGGTTAAGTGAATCTAAAAAGCCAATAAAAATAACATGTCACCAGGTTAGTTTTCATTTCAGGAAGCCCTAGAAGGTATGCCTGTTTACTATAGAAGTCTAGCTCAAACAGCTCCTTGGTATAAGTCTTTGGGAAACGGTTCTTTCTTAAAATCTCTTTAATAATTTTAATGATTACCTACCCAACAAAGATAAATCCAAAACCCTACATAGAATTATAAACCCTGACACAGGCGATATGGCATATGCCAACGAAGTACCAGGTATCATTAATAAATTTTTCGCTAATGTTGGTGCAAAAACATCAGCTTTATTACCCCCTACTGATAAAGTATTTGATCTTGGCCCACCACGTCCAGACGAGAACGAACGAGAATCATCCCAGTACTCACCCTTAACGATTGACTCACTATCAAAAATTTTCCAAACATTACCCCCTCATAAGTCATCTGACTGCTGTGAGATCCCCATGCAAATTTATAAATTATTATTTAATACAAGTATGCAGTCCTTAGTACACATTCTAAATACCTCTATTAATAGTGGCATAATGCCCTTGAAATGGAAAAGAGCCATAGTCGTCCCAATCCCCAAGAAAGGAAACGCTGTCTACGTCACAAACCTAAGACCTATATCCTTAACTCATGTTATGGGAAAAGTACTTGAAAAACATGTCAACAGTCAAATCCAGAATATAGTTGAAAATGATGAGTTACTAACCCCATACCAGGGAGGCTTCAGAAAAAATGCCTCGACTACAGAAACTACCTATCTACTCCTACATAAACTAGTTACCAACCGTAATTGTAAATTAACCAGTAGCCTTGTATTCTTCGATTACCAAAAGGCATTCGACTCGGTAGACCATGAAATTTTACTCACTAAGTTAAGTCACCTAAAACTCCCTCTCTGGTTCCAAATTTGGGTTAAAAATTACCTAACCGATAGACAACAAAAAGTACGAATTAAAAATTATTACTCCAAAAACTTACCGATTAAATGTGGAGTACTCCAAGGT
This sequence comes from Sthenelais limicola, assembly GCA_942159475.1. Classification (NCBI taxonomy): domain Eukaryota; kingdom Metazoa; phylum Annelida; class Polychaeta; order Phyllodocida; family Sigalionidae; genus Sthenelais; species Sthenelais limicola. The sequence goes on from OW804098.1 coordinate 111,869,114, forward strand.
TCTATCTTGGGGCCACTCCTATTTAATCTCTTCATTAATGACATTTGTTACCTACCCATTAAGGGCGATATACTGCTCTTTGCGGATGACATTGTTTTAATCAATAGTAATGATATATATCACGAGACCCTGGCCCAATGCCAACATGATACTACATTGATAGCCGATTGGAGTCTTGCTAATAAGCTATCTGTCAGTCTACCTAAAACTTAAGCCATGATTATATATAACTCGAATATTAGAAATCCGACTTATCCTCCACCTGTACTACGGATTAATAATACTTATATTGAATGGGTTGACTCGTTTGTATATTTAGGCCTTACAATAGACTCCAAGCTAAGGTTTGACTGCATGAGCAAAAACATCCTAAAAAAGGCCAATGCCAGATTATACAATATTTATATTAATCGCCATGCACTGGACACACGTACACGACTGATGTTAGCGAAATCAATGATAATTACTTATTTAGATTACTGTAATAACTGCTATTTAAATTGTACGAAAGCACAACTTGACCAGCTGCAAATATTCCAGAACAAGGTGTTGAGGTTTGCCTTAAAAAGGCCACGTAGATACGATATACATTTGCTCCATGTGGAATCAAAAACCATGACTATCAGAGAACCCATTTTTTTCAATTGTTGTAAATTCTACCACAAACAGCTACATGCTTGTTGTGTTGATTGGATTGTACGTGCCAAGAATGATGGAGTCCATGATCTAAGAGGGAACCGCAACCTAAACTTTGAAGTGCTACGTCCCACATGTACAACCTACCAAAAATCGATCGCTTTTACAGGCGCCCTCTGGTGGAATGGTCTACCGGATGTCCTCAAAATGATCCAAGACACTGATGGCTTTAAACTCAGACTTAAAAATGATATTCTACAGAACCGGGTCCCAATACCAGATCTCTAAACCCCCATGATATTAGACAAATATTATGTGATTAATTTCTCGAGATTTTGTGTCTGAGGCATTTGCTTGAAAATAAACCCCGAGGCCCGGAGGGCCGAGGGGTTTATTTTCAAGCAAAAGCCGAAGACACAAAATCGAGGGAATTAATCACTTTAATAGCCGATTTTTGGATTCAATAACACTGTTTAAACACATATTAACAAATATTAGGCTTAAAAAAAGGTTGTAGATGTACTTACAGCATGAAGAACTCCAATAATTTAACTCCTTAACTCCAATACATAGGTTACTATTTTACATCTGACATGGAAAGGACCGAGTCAAATGCAGCCTTTATAACGTCCAAATTAGCATGTTTTACACATTTTAACCCATTACATTCTAATATTTAGATTATTTTACCTATTTCTAACCAATATCACATATGTAAACGTAATCATAACTTCACAATGTCGTTTACGTCAGCCGCACTCTCCGTTCCAGAAACAAACGAAGCTTCCAGTTTTTGCATGCAACCAAGCATCAGACTTCCGGTTTACGAATGCCGTATCCGTGTGTCTAGGGACTTAAAAAAGAAATAAATAAAAGATTTGAATCGGTAGAAATGTTTTAAATGTTGTTTTAGCCCGATAGCGAAGTTTTCCTTTATGGAAATCAAGTAATAAATGAATGGCGATTTCAGAAACCCTGTGTTTACTCTCCGCAAGTTTGCACCGCCTTAGTCGGAATCTAAATGACAACGCGACGGCTTGCCGAATGAAGCTCCAGCTATAACAGCCAATCAGAGGTGCGTATTTACTGATGTTACTTTTCAAACCGGCCGGCGTGTTTTCGCAAGGATCCGCTGCTTGCTATCCAAAGCATAAGCGACTTCCGGTTTTCCAATGCCGTGTTGCGTGTGTCTAGGGACTTAAAAAAAGAAATAAATAAAAGATTTGAATCGGTAGAAATGTTTTAAATGTAGTTTTAGCCCGATAGCGAAAATTTAGTCTACGGAAATCTAGTATTCAATGAATGGCGATTTCAGAACCCATACGTGCGACCGGAAGAGATGGGGAGACTCTTCGGCATAGCCACTCATGTGCACGTTGACTTGGCGTTGCATTGTGTACGGTAGTCTATATAGCGCACGGAGGATTTCATTCGAAAGTGACCCACACGGCAACAAACCGGAGCTTGCACGATGTCTACTGTCGTCACGTGTCGAGGCCTAGGTTGTGATTACTTGGATTATTCCCTATTTCGTTGCTTACCACCATTCAGCAAGCGGATCATGCTAAGAACAAGGATATTTGGAACATTATCGGTGATTTTGGAGATATTGTGTAGAGTTTTACATAGCCTGAATTCTAGAATTCGGGCCCTGATTGTCACTGACAGTGACAGTGACACTGGGAGTCAGCCATTGCTTGCACGATGTCTACTGTCGTCACCTTATGGCGAACCCTATGCCCTAAAAACTTTAAAATGGCTAATATTTCCATCGGAAACAGTGGAGGAATGACTTTAATGTGACCAGGATTTTAAATTTATTTATACACGTTCAAAAATGAACGCGGAATCGACGACAAACAACTAGTTGATGAGGTAAGTGATTGAGATTTGAGCGGAAACGCCGACTGGGGTTTATTTTAACTGCATCCGCAAAATAAATCTACATCCGCAAAATAAACCCCTGAATCCGAACAATAATTTACTTCATCCGTTTTCCGGTTTGACCACTTCCTGTCCAAACAGTAATTTATAAGTATCCAGAACCCCAGCAGAATCCAAAGATCTGCTATTAAGAATATTTAATACCGTGTTACCCCAAATCTAAGACAATAGCTACTGATGGTAATCCTTCCTTCATCTTCATCTTTTTCTACTACAACCACCATCTCATACCATATATTTTACTCACCTCATTATTTCTACTATGTACCAAAGTAATTGTACACATGTTACGATTTCAACACCTAAAATCTTATTGATTGAAATGTAATAGCCAATAATTCAGGGCTTGGCAGTATACCGGGTATAACCCGAGCCTCTCAATAAATAGCTATGGCATACGCCACTATATTATTATATCCTGAATACAGATTTGTACAAAAAAAAATAATACACATAGCTAACATATTGCTTTACCCTTACAAGCAATAAAAATAGGGGTTACCAGCTTTTTTAAAAGACTATTCGGCTGAATTTGCATCTTGATAAGTTAAAAACAGGAATATTAAATATTTGCAAAGCTGAATAATATCTTTCAAAATATGTTGATAACCTGTTCTTTAATGCACGGCAGCAAACCTGTATAATAGCTATGTTTAGAAGAATTTTCAACAGAAAAATGTTATTCGTTTGTCTGAAATCTTTGAAAATCTGAGAAAATATTCATGTTCCCACAGACTTCAATACTAAACTTTGATGGTCCCTAAAACGAAAAAAAATATGGTGAGATCCATTTCTTTTTGCTTTTTGTTATCACCCAACCATTTTCTTTCTCAAGACAAAGTTTGGAAAACATATTGTGACTCGATATTTTTAATGCATTAGTTCCTTGAACTGCCCCCTGCAGCAATTCATATGACAGTGGTTTGTCTCTTTCAATCCAGAAGTCAGGAAACTATTTCAGCTTAACTATTATATATTTGTTTATTTTGGTGCAAATTAGTGCATTAATACAAAGAAAACTATTGCACTGTCCAAGATGTTTGTTTTACCCTGGCAGACTTTCATTGGTAAAAGCTGAGGAATTGTATACAACTGGCATACCTTTGTAATGAAATAAGCCGGAAGTAAACATGAAATCACATCAAACATTGGTGATTCACACAGATTACCACACTACTGACTTCCATTCAAATCTCACATTCACCAACATGAAGTAAACATTCAATGTTTAACAAGAAAAAAGCACCATCTTAGAACCCGTTTGAAAGAATTGAATGGGAATAATACTGCATCATGACATGGTTTATAAGAAATGCTACTTACATATTGTATTGACCACTGACATCAGAGTCATAACCAACAGGTATTGTAGCATAAAGGAGTCCATATGTTCTTCTTTAATAATCCACTAGTCTGCAAAAAAAACTCAGTTGCTTCAAATTAGGTCACTTCAAAGAGGAATAGCACTCTGTACCTATATATCAGGAAAAGACTAAAGACCAAACATTACAGACCTTTCTATGTAATCTTTAACTGATAACTATTTGTTGCTTTTGCTGAATGCAGTCCATCCCAGTTGAGAAGGAGGTCAAAATCCTTCCCTGTGACACATATGTGTTGTCATGCGAAGGGTAAACTGTAAATGTATTGTAGCTGTCCCTACTGACCTATTTCATTGGAATCTTTGTACATTTTATAGATTGCTAAACATTAATGGGGACAATTTGTGATGACATTTTCATAAATTTTGATTAAAAATAAACTCTGAAGAACACTTCAATTTAGATTAAGTTGAAACAACTGTGTTACCTGTAATTAACTCATACAGGCTTCAGATAATGTACCTGCAATTTACAATACTTGATCACTATATTTCATTGAAAAATGGGAACTCAGTAAATCAACACACTTTATTACTTATATTCATTTATCATTTTCCTGTTCATCAACTTTACCATTCGCTTTCCGAGCCTGTTACTCAAATTATTTTAGGAAGAACTAAATTGCAGTCTGTTGTGCACTCTTTGATGAAATGATGTAGCAAATGTACACAACAGGTGTATCACATGAAGCAACATCAGACTAAAATGATGATGCAACCTCTTTCTTTCTTTCTTCAGCATGTAAAGTTATCCGTACATTTCATCCCTCCAAAAAGTACTTTTCGAACAATGTCTTCATTACCAATGTCATATTTCAGGATATGGATCTGTGAACCAGCATCCACAATTTACCGCTCTTATAAATATTTAAACTTTATTTTCCATTTTTCATACATATGGCTCTACCTGGGGAATGGGTGTTATGTCTAAAGCTGTCTATACAGTATGTCTCTCTCAGGGGCAGTTCTGTCCTTAATAGTATAAGTAATAAAAGTTGTTTTTTTGTTTTTTTTAAAAGGTTTTATTCATGATATCCGGCCCTCTAGGCTTTTACACATCTAAAGTTCAGTATCAGTCTCCCTTATATTTTGTATTTTTTTAGTATTTTCCTGTATTTTCTTTTTCTCATCCGCTTAGGGTCTTGTCCCTTTACATCTTATGCGGTATGAATTTCATTCATTCATAACAAATACCTGTATACCTAAGACCATACCAGCCTACAATAAAAAAAACCAAAGTACAATATCAAGATGTTTTATGTCCTCAAGATGTTTTATGAGTTCTGCTTTACACCTTTTTGGCCTCGCTGCTAGAATTTTCAAGGGCAACGAGATAGAACATACAACTGTCAAAAACAATACAGATACAGTTAGAGTTACATACGACCTGTCCAACAGCTGGACACTATTCAAGTTATGGATCATAGGTACAACGCTCTAGCCTCCTGGATATAATATTTTCATTTGGTGCCCTTAGCCTTCACCCTATCATGAATTTTGTCCCCGCACTGGATTGCACGAAATCATTTACATAATTCATTCAGAAATACCACAAAAACAACATGATTTTCATGAAACAATCTCTGTCTCTTTATATAATTCTTTGCCAAGATAATCACCCAATTAATAAAATCCCTCTCTCTACCCCTCCCATCACTCCAAGGATGACTTGAGTGGGGGTTACCAGCCCCGAGGATGCAAACACAAGTGTTTGACTGTCATTAAACCATCTCCTGACCACGTTCCAAAACACCATTACTTATTCACAGTAATGAAGTAATAAAAGTTAAAAACCATGTGGTTTAACAGCATGTGTATTATTTTGTTTGAGAGTGGGTATTATTTAAGATGATCCACCCCAGCCGCCCCCCTGCATCCCCTGTTTATTTTTTGTAATTTAGGATGTTTATACAGCAGGTCAATGAATGGCTTGTGTCTTCTATGATTCTGGTTGTTCCATTCCTATATTAAGAACTGAGATGAGTATTATAGCCTATGCTATATGTATACAAACATAAACACAGTAAATAATAATAAACTCAATGTATGGTGATTTAGCTTTGTCATGCACTGATTCATACACTTCTTTAATGTTCAAATTAGATCTTAAATCAATTATTCACTATTGAAAAGCAATATTGTGAGTTGCCATATATTGTGAATATGAAAGATTGTGTCTTGTGTTAAAGTGGTTATGTTTCACAGTCCTGACTCAATACAAGCAGCAATGCTGTGTCGTGACTGTCTAAGTGTTTTATACATAGACCATAGATCTTTTTAAGTAGATGACTATTATAGTGGTTGCATGATGGGGAAATCCACTGGTTCACTTGTGCACTATAGGTCTACTACTTGGATTGGTAACCAAAGAACTAATTATTTCTTGATGGTGAGTTTCGAGAAATTACTTGCTGTAATTCTTCCATTGAATAAGATATTATACCAGAAGTATCTTTATTTTTCAAAGGAACATATTTTGATTCACTATTGCTTTATAGGCCTGCCCACATTGAGTACAGTTGACAACAAAATAACAATCTCTGAGTATTTTTGGCTGGACCTGTAAATCAGACCAAAAAATATCAAGAAAGCAATATCATATCTGTATTAACATGGTTTACAGTTACCCCAACTCTTAAGTGAAGAAATTAGTAGTTAGACAAGTTAAAATGATTGAGTATTCAATAAGTTTATTTTCCATAGTTCAAGTCCTATTATAGAATTCCATAGACACAAACTGGAGGCGTTATTTAAGCATTATTTCCCAATATGTTTGGCCCAAGCGCCTACTATGATTACGAGGATATCTTCTACCTGAGTTGCTCACAACAATATCTCAATAGACTTCAATCTCTTCAAAATTCCACTTTCAAAATAGCACTAAAATTACCGTATATTAAGGAAGCCTGAATGATGGGAAGAAACTACTGGTCCCCCACCCTAAAAATGAAGCATTCAAAAAATCATACATGAGGTTATATATAGGTATATGTGGGGGGATCTAAACAGGCATGTAGGCCCATTTCGGCTCATTTCGGCATTTCGAGGGATAGGGAGGGAAAATGTATTGTATATTGTACGGATTTTGTGATACCGTTGTTATATATTCAGTCAGCTTATACCCAACCAAACTATAAGGTGGATAACATTGTAATTTTCATCTACATCTTCTAAAATAATGAGGACTTTCGTAGTGTACTTAGTGATATTATTTATGTCAACTAGACTGACGTTTTTGTGAACACACTGAAGGGTTAGAATATCAAATATTTAAGGCTTACCTAAAGAATTGATATCCGAAATTCTTGACACTGCACGACCACCGCTTTTTTTTTTTAAAAAGCCGCTATCGGCTATTCTTTACTCCCTAATCAGTCGTACCCGTTATCACGGTTGTGCGCAATAGATGGGGAAACGAAAATTACTGCCGTCTTTGCCAACACGATTGTGCTCCCCCGCATATTCTGTCTACAATGATGACAATCTAATGAGGTTTTCCTTGCAAAATGGCCGGAATCGATACATCAATGTTGTATATAAACGATGGTAGGGTCAGGTATAGCTGGAAATATGGTCTCGGGAAGATTCGAATCGACAGCCATTGCCGCGAAATATATCAACAAGCGCCGAAAATGGTGTCTCCCAATACCGCCGCAAGCGCCTCTGCATACTCACTCCCGCTGGCTGTACACATGCCTCGCACAGCCTGTGCGAGGATGTGTATTATTAGACACCAAAACAAAAGCATAGGAGCGGAGGGGGAGGGGCAGCCCGAGGGGGGGGGTGATGGTGGGCAGCATTGAAAAGGAGAAAAAAGATTCCATTCTTATATGATACAAATACATAGCCTAAGACACACCAAAATTAATCTAGGCCTAGCAGTAATACTCTGGACATTGTTTAAACTAAAACTGTTAGTTCTTACAAGGAAAGTCAAATCCAACTTATTCTTGTTACAACCAAGACAATCTAACGCTCTAGCAGCGAATACTAGACCTGAAAATGAGGTTGTATACCGAATTATGAATAATCAAAGAACGAACATTGAACATTTCATCAAGAGACACAAACAAATAGAAATTAAAAGACATTCAGTGTATGATGTAATGACAAATGATTGTAAGCTGTAAAACTGAATAAAAGTTGTTATATACATATGTAGTGATCTCGCAGGTTCGTATCCCTTAACCTTACCGATGTATAAAACAAATGGAACAAAAGGCAGTCTCTACCTGTTCGCAAAGGGTTTTATTCTCGTGAGGAATTGCAAGCTGAGCATCAGTTTACACAATCCTACCTCAGTCCGAGGATCTCGGGCCTCCTAGCCAGCTAGGTGACCCTTGACCACAGGTGTCTGAGGCAACATGCAGGTTTAAGTAAACATGGCACAAGCCAATATAAGAGTAACAAGATACTAGTTACAAGAACAAGAACATTCATAACCATTAGCAAAATAAGGTTAACCCAGGTTGCCGTTACTCTGGCAACAACAGCTGGACTGCTGTTATATGTAAAATGCAACAGGTAAAAGTTAATACATAGACTAAAAAATCACTGCGGACCAGTACTGCCCACTGGGGTAGATTGGCTGAACTAACCCACAGCAGACAGCACCTAGAGATAAACTCTAGTGAAACCCAATAACACCACAATACCCCCTCTTTTCTTTGAAAAATACGTTTTTTAAAACTCGACAGGGTATTAAAAAGTTGCAAAATGTCTACATACAGGAGCATAAAGTGTCCTCACGAAAATGAACAACAAATGATTCTTATGAAAACTTCAGGTTGAGCGACAACATAGGAGCATTCAGTGTCCTAACTAATATTAACAATCTCCGAAAAACAAAAATCTCTGTAAAACAGAAATTAAAAGGAATTCACGTTCAATTTGTAGACATTTTAGAATCGTCGGCGCCTCACACCAAGGTTGCGATCCTGGATCCAGGGCGTCCGAGCAGTGTCTGAAGTGGCTTCAAGGGGTCAAGGGGCGGTCGGGTCATCATCCATCCATACGTTCATCCAGTTTAGTCCATCTTCGCACCTCCAGGGTCGGTCTTCTTGTCCACGGGCTTGTCCTGAGGAGAAGGTCTTTCTGGCGTGGCGAACATTCCACCCAGCATTTTGCTTCCACCATCAAGAGGGGCCCGGCCCAGGGCAGCCGAAGCCACAGTTCGCCAAGGCTGTGGTGGCTGACATTGGGACTTGAACTGGTCCAGGAGATTGGTGAGGAAATTGATTTGTTGATCATCAACTTCAAACATCCCACCAGCTCGACTGGACACCACGGTCAAAGCAGGAGTTGTACTCGAGCCAGAAGAAGGTTCGGCTTGAGCAGCCTCAACTGCCTTGTCAGGCCGAGCGGACGGCTTTCCACCCAGGGAACTTTCCACCCAACTCGGACCTTGATTGGACTCATCCGAATCATTCAACAGCAAACCCTGAAGTCTAGTGTTCTCCTCGAGGAGCTTCAGAATCCGCTGCTCTTTCTCTTGGTTGGATGCCTTCAGAGTCCGAATGAGGAGAGCTTGCTGACTGATGGTTTCCTTCAGCGAGCCTACCTCATCCACCTTAGCCCTCACTGCCTGAAGCTTTTCAGAGGAACTACAAGGGCGGTCACAGTTGACTGGACCTGCCTCTTGGCTTCCTCCGCAGCTTCTTGCAGGGCTTTCAGTGCAAGGCAACTCGGCTAGAGTCCCGTCCACCCATTTCTGAGCCTTCTTCGAACGTCTGCTCGTCTTTGCAGGAGGAGCAGTCGACTCAGTTGCCTTTGACTGGCTCTCAGACCTCAGTCGCTTGTTGGCTCCGATGGCCTTCAAGCTAGAGCTAGCACTTGGTTTGCCCTGAACTAATGTGCTACTGTTAGCCGGGGTCGGAGTGGACTTGGATCTTCCGTCACCAGACTTGGAAGAACCAGAGTCACCAGCCTTTCTGAGGATCTGGAGATAAGCCGGCGAGAGATGAGTGGTCCAATTGAAAACACTGACAGGTTTCCACATGGCCTTCACTCTAGCAGCTTTCTCCATAGCCTTACTTCTACCTTCACTAACTGCAACCACATCTGCATGGGCCAAGTTTGCAAGGATCTTGGATCCTTCGAGGACCTTAGCCTCCTCGGACTCGGACAACACTTCGCAGTCCGAACCGTCCAGATCAAGATCTGCATCCGATTCGGCCAGCTTGGTGTTGAGAGACTCGGCCAACTGGTCGTCAGTCATATTGTCGTATTCATCTGATATTGACATTGTTCAAACTAGCGGATCCTGAAAGAATAAACAATGACAAGGTAATGACAAGCAAGTAGACATACCTGTTCCAATGCAGATACCGTTTGGACAGTTCTCGGACACACCCTAGCGGTGGCTGTCAGCTTCTACACACATAGAGCGTAGGGGTATCGAGAAATCCAAACCTGTTTACTACACAAGCATACCCACGCCTAAGGCAATGTGTATTGGTTGATTACTCCAAAACACAAAGATTTAACGTTTATTGGTAGATCGGTAGCAAAAGACGCTTCTCAAGTTCGGTCTAGCACCTTCGGACAGGAATGTTCATTCATTCTATACCAATGGCGCGACCAACATGGCCGCTATGGGGCTCACAACAGCCCGTTCAATACCAATGTGTCCCAAACACAGTTAATATATGACCCATAGCGTTCATGCAACTTGACTACTCGAGCAAAGGGACTACAAACACGGGGCAATATATTTCACAAAGTTCATCACTTAGTAAAACTTACTGCACGTTTCTCTTTCAAAGAGGTAGTCTCGAGGCTTTGCTTCGCAGAAGCAGGAAGTAGACTTACTGAAATAGTAAAACACTCGCATATTTAACCACTGCAACTCCAGAGTTGCGCTCAGTCACCGCACTACTGCAGTGCCAATGTTCCTTCCCGCGCTCACCTTCTGAGCTGAAAATAGCTTTGGGCGCGTGTTCCCACTCAGCTATTCGGGTCTCTGCTGAGACGATGCAGAGGTGTAATCATTCCCTGATTTCCTCAAACCCACCCCGGGCATAGGCAACACTCTATTTGTCCATAAATAGATTCCGATGTTGACACTGAAGTCCGTGGCCACTAAAGACGTTTTGGATTTCCAGTTTAACATTCAAGCGGTACCCAAGGCAAGGTTAAGTACTCTCCGAGACTCATGTTCATCTCCCAGTCACAAATGGAATTAACTGAATAAAGTCCATTTTTACTGCTTATCAATAGGGGACAGGGCGGCTCTTAGTTCGGTCCACCACCCGTCTGACTTCTTGTTGTGTGATTTTTTAGTTTGGGCAGAAATCAGTTCGGAGATTCCCACCCTCGGTCCAGTACCATAATTAGCTCAACTGCAACCGAACTGGGGCCTTACGTAAACATTTAGCCCTTGCTATGCCAGGAGAAGAAGGATCTGGTGGCTTTGCATCAACCACAGCTCCTTTCCTTGGTCTACCTGGTTGTTTCTATGGCTGCACTGGAGGTACAGGAGCAGCTTGGGCTAGCTGTTTCCTAGGCCTTCCGCACTTCTTTTTCAAAACGACAGGGGGCGCCACCGGCTGGTCGGACGTATCTGTGTGAACCTTCGGCCTCCCGCGCTTCTTCTGACAGACTGTAGCTACCTTAGACTTCTCTTTGTTAGACAAAGTCTTTCCCGGACCCAAAGGTCCAGGCTTGGTAGCCGTAGGTCCCTAGTCTGCTAAGGAACTGTCAGGTTTGGCAACAGATTTTCCTTTTTTTACCCCCTCTTTTCTTTAGAGGCAGAGATTTACTAGAGGTTTCCTTTGAACTATCCTTTCGGATTTTTCTAGGTCTACCTCTAGGCTTGACGCCCACAGTAATCTTCTCTTTCTCAACCAATTTCGGACAATCTTTCCCTGGCACCACTCTTCCGGCTTCTAGTCTAAAGATTTCCATACCAGCCTGTTCCTGCTTTTGGAATTCTGGAGCCCGATTCAAGTTAACTGCTTGAATTGGCCCATTTTCATCGAATGCCGGCTTCAGATAATCGATATGGTATCGCATTAGACCTTCAGCTGTCTCCAGTTCACAGGTGGTACCTTCTATGAACCTTCGGATCTTATAGGGCCCGTCCCACTTGGGTCGGAGCTTCTTATTCGCTTTTGGGGGACAGAATCGATACACCATCTCCCCCTCCTCAAAACTGGGGGGCCCAGAACGCTTGTTATAATCTCTTATCTGGTGAACAGCAGATACCCCGAGATTATCCCTCATGTACTGGTGCCCTTTTCTCATCCACTGTTTCAGGACAAGCATGTATCCATCGCATCAGATCATATCTCATACCCGGCCAAAAATATCTCATCTTTACTGACCAGACATTCTTGCAGGTTCCGAAGTGACCCGAAGTTTTAGGACCATGTATACCCTTTCCTCATGGAAACAGGGACTATTTTCCTCCAGTGTTTCCTATCGGTGGCTAGTCTCGTCCAACCCAGACATAGCACACCATCTTTCAACTCCATACTACCAAGATGCTTCACAAATGTCCGAAACTCAGCCGACTCACCAGCAAGGTCTTCCCTGCTAGGAATTGGTTCGGTTCCCTCTAACATTGCAAGCAATCTTTTTACAAGTGGATCGGTTTGCTGAGCTTCTTGCAACACATTCTGCTGAGTCGCTAGGGAAACAGCATTAGTGGCAATGATAGCATCATGCACACCGCAATCTAGGCAATCTGATCTTCCACATTTTCTGGTAGGTAAACAAGACAGCGCATCAGCATTATCATGCTGCTTCCCTGCCCGATGCAATATCATGCTCTGATCCAGCCCAAATTCCTGTAAGGTGAGTAGCCAGCGGGCTAACATATTGGTCGGATCCTTGAAATTGAGTGACCAACGCAAAGAGGCGTGATTTGTCCAAACAAAGAAGATCTTATTACCCAGTAAGTAATGTTGAAACTTCTGTAGGTAGGTTAAGACAGCGAGTAGCTCATGTTTTGTTGCACAATAGTTTCTCTGTGGCTTCGAGAGTCTATTGCTTGCAAAACTTAGAACCATTTCTTTTCCATCTTGAACCTGGGACATAATCCCAGCCTTGCCAAAGCTACTTGCATCCGTATCTATGATGAACCCACCCGCCGAAATCTGTAGCCACCGAAGACGTTTTGTATTTCGGACAGGGATATCACAGAATAGGTGCAGAGATCAGCAAGTCTTTGCATGTATCAAGTGCATCTTGGCAACGAGGAGTCCACTCTATAGGTTTAGTATATCGTTTATCCTTGCCTGCCGCGGTTACAATTCCTTGCAAAGGAATCCCCAATTTACCAAAATCTTCCATGAAGTCTCGGTAAAAGGAGGCAAATCCGATGAATTGCCTTACATCCCTTGCATTACTAGCGATTGGCCAGTCCTCGACTTCCTGGGATCTTCTTCGGATCCACCTGAATGCCTTGGCCTGACACAATCCAACCCAAGTATTCCACTTTCTGGTGGAAAAATTCACATTTCTTGGGTTTCGAACGAAAACCATAATTCCTAATACGCTCAAGGACGAGTCTCGGGTTATCTAGGCACTCATCAAGAGTTTTCCCCAAAACCACGATATCATCCAGATTAACCAGACATGATTTCCATCGAAGGCCATCCAACATCTGATCCATCATACGTTGGAAAGTGGCGGGGGCATTACACAATCCAAAAGCCATAACTCTGAATTGAAATAACCCAACACTGGATAAGAATGCAGTTTTTGACTTGCTCTCTTCATCCATCGCTACTTGCCAGTACCCACTTTCAAGATCAAGAGTACAAAACCGCTGGTTTCCACCAAGTGATTCTATGCACTCATCGATCCGAGGTAGTGGAAAGCTATCCTTTATAGTGACAGAGTTCAGCTGACGATAGTCAACGCAAAATTGTTGAAAGAGCGATCTTTCTCTCATTTTGCTCGGACAAATCTGAATCGTTGACCAATTTCTTCCGCGGATACTCTGCACTTGGTGGTACTAAGATGTTGGGGGCTATCAGATCATCATCCGCCACAGGTGATTCTGTAACCTGTATTGAATTGATAATTGCCTCTCTGATAATATTGCCATCGCCATCTCCAGATAAGACAGAGTCCTCGGCCACTAGAGTAACTCGACTCATCTTGCCCACCACCCTACTTTTGCCAATTTTCATTGGGCTGCCGGACGGATTGCTAAACGCTACCAAAGCGGTTGAACCTCCACCTGAAACATAAGTATTCAGGCTCCCTTAGGCAAAGTCTTTTAGCAATCCTTGGTCTGGCTCGAACATCCAAGCATCTGATGCGTCTGAGCCCCTATCAAAGTCCAATTCTGCAAGTGTGATAGACCTGGGTTCCATGATCACCGCTTTCCTAAGTGTCACAGATTGACCAGTATCCACACTACTCACATTCATGGTCTTAATAGAGGAAACTTCTTTATTCTCACTGTGCTTTTTCCATTGCTTGCACATGGCAGAATGTCCGAAATTCTCCAAATAAAGAAGTCCTGACCAATCCAGATTACATCGGGTAAAAATCTGCACCCAGAATCCTGTCTTCAGGGCCCTTTAAACCACTGACTACAAGACATGTAATCATATACATCCGACCTAACACTTCATACGGACAGAGCACACTCCCATATGTAGTTATAGGCGTTCCATTACCCATCGAGCACGCCATATGTACCGAAACCATAGGCGGCGCATGTGGAAGGGAAACATAGAATTTTTTGGTAATCAAGCTTGTTGTAGCACCCGGATATACCAAGAAAAATCCATTTTCCCCGCCTCTGCCTACAGGGGCATACCATCTCTTCCTTACTAATAACTTAGAAGGAATCTCCAGAGTTTCCAGTTGTTGAACAGATACTTTCTGAATTCGAGCAGACTTCTTCTGATCTTTATCTACCAGAATAACCTGCCCAGACTCAGCTTGGTACTCGGGCTGCCCCGAACGGATATAAGGGCCCTTACCCGAGCCTTCCTCTACCATAGGAAGACATCCACCGTCCGGCAGCGGCCGCGGACCTCCAGCTATCGGATCGGGTAGCTTCTTGTCGCTAAGCTTTAACCCTATCTTACACACCGGTGCCTGGGCTGGATTCCCAGTCTCTGTACTACTACCATGATCCTCGCGGACTGTGGTACTAAGAAGCGTGTTGTCCAAGGCTCCCGTCTCGCTTTCTACAGGAGCCAAACCTAGTTTCCCGAAGTAGCAGGCTTCTCCTTAGAAGTGTCTGCCTTCCTCAGGAGTTCGAAAAGAGCTACCTTCTTGGGACAAGCCGAGGCGAAATGTCCCTCATCACTACAGAAGTAGCACCTCCTAACCTGCCAGGTTCTTTCCCCTTAGCTCCAGCAGTTGTCATCACCTGCTGAGCAGAGGAACCAGTTTTTTATTCTTTCCTTGCCAAGCCTGGACAGCTTGCACTACGGCATTGCTAAGATCTTCGGAATCCTGCAAAGCTAGTGCCTGGCTGACCTGAACCATGGCCTTTTCTTTGGCGTTCACATTTCTGCGTCTCTTCAACTGGGAAGCTTCGGCTGCAGCTATTTCCAATGGAATAACTACAGCCTTCGGACCCATGAAGGCGGCTTGTAGAGCAGCAGCAGGAACTAAGTCCAAACTACAACTTCCCATACTTCGGCCCAGAGAATAGCATGGAGAAGGTCAAACGGCTGTTTTAGCTTCACCCAAGCAGCTTTCCCCTGGTCGATTAAGCCCCTAAGAAAAATTGTTAGGCACAGAGTACGTAGAGTATTGTCCAAAACCACTCCATGAATCCTTCGGATCCCAGTTCCTAATTATTGCCAGCTTCGGGGCAAAATTAGCTTCCTACGCCAGTAACTGACACCTAAAGGTGAGTTCTGATCCCATTGCTCCTTCATACCTGAAGCCCTGCACCCTTGGGACAGGATTTTCCGAAATCCGAAATTCCATGAATCCGAAAATCCGTCCGAAATTCGTCCGAAATTCTGTCCGAAATTCGTCCGAAAATCCGTCCGAAATTCCGTCCGAAAATCTGTCAGAAATTCCGTCAGAAATTCCGTCAGAAATTCCGTCAGAAATCCGTCAGGAATTCCGCCAGAAATCCATCAGAAATCCATCAGAAATCCATCAGAAATTCGTCAGAAATCCATCAGAGATTCCATCAGAGATTCTGAATCTGAAATCCGAGATTCCAGATTCACAAGAGGGGCCAATGCAAGGATTTTTCAGCATTGAAAATTCCAGGCAAATCTTGATTCTTCTCTGAAGAGGCAATCTTGCAGGACCACAAAGTTTGGCATACTTATATCTCAAGGATATATGAAGAATGGCAATAGGTCCAAACAAGTGAACTAAGCACTTCAGTGCTAACAAAACCGGTTGGTTAAGTTTGGTCATGGCACCAATTGTAGTGATCTCGCAGGTTCGTATCCCTTAACCTTACCGATGTATAAAACAAATGGAACAAAAGGCAGTCTCTACCTGTTCGCAAAGGGTTTTATTCTCGTGAGGAATTGCAAGCTGAGCGTCAGTTTACACAATCCTACCTCAGTCCGAGGATCTCGGGCCTCCTAGCCAGCTAGGTGACCCTTGACCACAGGTGTCTGAGGCAACATGCAGGTTTAAGTAAACATGGCACAAGCCAATATAAGAGTAACAAGATACTAGTTACAAGAACAAGAACATTCATAACCATTAGCAAAATAAGGTTAACCCAGGTTGCCGTTACTCTGGCAACAACAGCTGGACTGCTGTTATATGTAAAATGCAACAGGTAAAAGTTAATACATAGACTAAAAAGTCACTGCGGACCAGTACTGCCCACTGGGGTAGATTGGCTGAACTAACCCACAGCAGACAGCACCTAGAGATAAACTCAAGTGAAACCCAATAACACCACACATATATGGGGTATATATCCACAGGTGAATATTGCATGAAGAACCAACCCAGAAACAGCTACAACTGAGACTAATGTAGTCATCCCATGGTTAGTGTTTAGTACCATCATAATAATGGAACCCTCTCTTTACAGATGATGGACCCACAAGCTACCACTAAGTACCAGGGTTGATTTCTATTACAGGGTGGAAGCCCATTAATTCATGACCACTAGCATTTCATGTAAGCCAGTGCAAAACTAGCAAGGTGGGTCCCCATGACACCAGAATGTGACCTGTCAGTTGGCATACATCCAGGTCCCCGATTACTGCTATCTATTAAGTCTCAACCTGTGAGATATGGGTGTAACCCTTACATCTGTTTGTATGAACAGTGGCTATTTCTGACCTTCACAGCCAAGTGTGCTGAATTATAAATAAACATATTTTATGTTGTGACTTCAGAGAAATGTTGCTAGCATGGGACAAGCTGGAGGGGAAATCCTTTGCCGACTATTTTAGGAATAACAAAGAAAACCATTGTGAGTAAACTTTTTTAATGAAGTCACTGAAAGTTTCATCGAATTAATCCTTGGTAAGTATTTTGATTATTGGGAATTCTCGGACCAGGTACATTATATACATTCATGCCATTGCCATTATCCACAGCTTGTCTGGTAGGAGTATCATATATTTCTGCATAGTCATTGTCCTCCACATTGACATATGTGGCTTGGATGGAAGGGGAAGATCCTGGTCCTGAATATGCTGCAGACTCTTGTGTATTGTCTATAGTGGCGTGGCTCTCGGTTTTGTCTTTTGTCTGGCACTTTATCATCCCCCTGAAAAATGAAAGATTCAAAAGATTTTTTTCTTGTAGCCTTTCTCCTACTACAAATGTCCCACCAGAATTCTGATACCTAACATATTGATATTGTCTCATTGTGATTCCAGACATATTCACAGCTGATTCTCTATAGTTACTTTAGTTAATAATTCATGATGTTCTTACTTGTGTTTCAGGATGCATATTGTAATAATGAACAATATGATTAGAATGGCAGCAACTGATACGCTTGCTATGATGGCCACTGCAAAGTAGACCAAATGAAAGCATTTATCAAAAATCAGTATTACTGAACAAAGGTCTGATGTATGTGTTAATTAGGGAATTACCTATGTAGTGTACAGTTCAGACACAACCCAACAAGATATATACACCTGTCATACCTTAAAAACCTGACAGCTCATTTAGTTGTCGAGAGACAATTATTCATACAATTAGACCATTATCTACCAATCTTGAAACAATGTATTGTAGAGTTGTATATGTTGTGTGCATATATACAACTCCATGTTCTGAGTTATGTGCTTTTAGTCCATTCTGGGTCAGATTGTGGATATAATTTGAATGCACTATGAGCCTATAGACTATGTTTTGAACGTGGTATATGAGCACTTTTTTGCTTGTGATTGGTTATGACCCTGAGCCTCCCCTTTGCCATCAACTATATGGGGTTTTTCCCTCCCCATTGGTCTCCAATCACACACCCCCACCCCAACCACAACCCTCGTTCTGTGTATTACCGACTGTGGACGGCGGCCATTGTTATTTTGAACCTTTCAGTTCCGTACTGTCAGACAATGCCTGTAGCTATCCCACCCCACACTCATAAGCAAATACTTGTACTAACCTTTAATAATTTATGTATTTCCCCATTCAAATGTTTCTGGCATCTGTATAGGCCTACAAGACTGTCCATCCTTTATATTGTCTATTTTCTATGCTATAAGCGATCAGCGCTAGCCTGACGAAGACCCCTTGTAACAATAAGCAAATACTAATGGAAAACTAAACATGTAGATACAAAATTGAATCAAGGGAAAGATTGTCAGACCTTTTTCCTAAAACATGAGAACTTTTTGTAATTGTTGAGTTTGTTGGTAATGGCTGAGTTTGGAGCCGCCAATGTTTTCATTGTGTGAACTGGGCACTGTTGAAGGGAAGCATGCATGCGCTAAATAGGCTGTGTATATTGCAACTGAAAGTGCACCAAATCGCTATGTGGGTCGTGCGGAGTGACCGGCGACGTGATCAGAAAACGAAAAGGCCATAAATAGAGCTTCAAGAGGTTTTTTTCCGTTTCTTTCTATCATCATTTGCTGTCGATCTATGGCGATTTGAATTCATAATTTACTAGTTTGCTGTATGGCTCTTTCAAAGGGAAGCATGCATGCACTGAATAGGCTGTTTACTGCAACTGAAATTGCACCACGTGGCTATGTGGGTCATGCCGAAAGTCACTATGCTTTACTCTCCCTACAACTGCCGGCTGTATAGCGAGAGTGACACTGCAAAACTGGACCCACGCAGAAATGAATTGACTGCAGCTGCTGGATGATAACCCTGCATCTAAGTTCTTAGACTCGGTAAAAGTAAAATACAGCATTTGTGTAGTTGATCTGACCCATTATGGACTAAAATTATTAGACAACTCGGGCTATAGTGTTTAAAGGATCAACAATCCAATAGTCTCACTCAGCCTGGCAGCCTCATGAGACTATGGGATCGTAGATGCTTCTCACGCTATAGCCCTCGTTGTCTAATTCCTAAAAAAAACCTCTGAGTTGTTTGCCTATAGGCTTATGGAGAAAATGTGAGGCCCTTAGAAGTGATGCTGTAGCCCTTCTTGTAGTATTAGAAACACTAATTATCTAAATTATATTTCCAAACAAACCATACTTATAGAGTTATCTTTGGAGAAATTTTAAATAATTCTAAATTAGATAAAGCTTATAATAAATCAGATAAATTCCTTGTTTGTCTCTGTTGCTTGGAATATTTACTGCAGTTGTTGCAACTGTGCAACACACTCAGCTGTTGCCTCTGAGTGTTGCACAGTTGCAACTTGTGTGATATTCACGCTCCTCCAGACTTATCCTGTATTTATTCCATATCTGCATCATTGGGGCTCATAGATCATGAATAGCTTCTACTATTATTATCATTATAATTATTATTATACTAGCTTCAGGTGAAAATGAAGTTCCATATATATAATAATATATAATTTTGTTAAGAGAAATGAACTGGGTGAGTCATTTTACCATATAGGCACAACATTCAGGATTGTTCTACAATTTGTATTGCTCAGTTTTTTGTCATGGGAATGCATACTGCCAAATCCGGAGGCTTAAAGAGAATCAAACCCAGGACCCTCGTTCAAAGATGTCATATAATATACATACCATTGTTTATAGGTGAAGAAGGAGATCCAGCCTGTCCAGTCACTGTTGTTGATTGTGTGCTGGAAGTTTTATTAGATGGTGGTATTCCTGTTGTAGAGGGACGAGGCTGTGTTGGTTGTGGAGCTGGTGTTGTACCTGGAGGCACTGGTCTGCCATCTGTACAGTCATACAGTGGTGTGTCCTGGTACATATCTGTATCAGGGAAGTGTCTCTTCCAACAGTCTATATGCTTCCAGTCTGATAAAGGCAGGGCTTGGTACTCATCTTTAGTGAATACTGGAATGTATGAGTAACCCCTGATCACAGACAGGTCTAATGGGTCTGACTAAAAGGTGCACACCACTGCAAAATCACACAGGTCCCACACAGCACCATCGCTACCTGCATGACTAATATTAGACACACCTCTTGGCAGTTTTTTATATGAAATTATCAATTGATAACCATGAGATTTTAGAACACACATTTTTATAGAATGATCTCAAAGGACTGTAAATATGGAGTTTATGACTCGAATAGTTTTAATGTAAATAACTGTCAAACTTGCAAAGAATTCCTGTATCAAAACAGTAATTAGAAATTGCTAACTCGTTGAGCTAGCATTTAACCCTACTTAAGATAGCTGTTAACACATGCCTATAATAATGAAGGTTATGTGCAGAAACATTTCAGGTACATGTCCACATTTGAAAGACTGCCTGTTGATTGCTATGGCAATTATGGTTTTGATCATATACCGTATAGAGCAATACGTCATATATCTGTAAATATCATGAATGTATTCAATCCATAGTAGAACTCACCTTCATATCCTATAAAAAAAACTGGTTCTTCAACACCAGTTAGGTTCAGAACTGCTGTATTATTATGAGCTTGTGGTTCGCCTGGTTTAAGCATATGTATACCATTCCAGAACATAGCACCAACTACTGAGTAAGTGTATGTGTATATCACACTTTGTGTATTTGATGTTATTGTAAAATGTAGAGCTTTTAGTCCTGTAGGCCATGTCTCTTTCTCCAGGCAGCCAACAACATAGCCACACTTTTCCCTACTGCTGTAAACTGGATAAGGGCTGGTGTAAAAAGCTTGACAACTCTTGTATAAGTCCTGTGCTGCAATATGAGAAACACAAATCTATAAATGTATCCTATTCCTTGAATCTAAATGTGGCACTTCCTTCAAAAGGAAAGGCCTTGGGATGCATGATCATGTTTCTCAGTTATATGCACAACTGCTAAGGCTTAAACCAATATAAGCCAAATATCTGAGCCATACAAAAGTGATAACGCTGAGTTCAGAATACTTATAATTAATATACTAAATATTACTAATATACTAAATTCTTTTCCAGTAACCTGAAAATTGATATGAACCGTTGAACCAGATTGAGAATCATTTATTGGTATAAAAAGCTTTACTCACCAGGAACACATTGAAATGCCTTCAGGAAATCCTCAACTTGTGAAGACCCAATGTTAGACAGATTTAATGTAAGTTTTTTTTTTCCAACAAAGTGTGTATAAAATCCTGGTAGTATATCTGATCTTGAATTAGCAGATGCAGCAATTACAGGTGCCAGGACCTTCTCATCTGGACAGTAGACATGCCAAAGGTTGAGATTATTCATTGGTCGCTGATAGCCTAAACAATAAAATAAACTTTGATTTAGGCTGCGTCCAAGGGAAATGCGGGAAGACAGATTGTAATAATTTCCAGTGGGAAAATAAAAGAGTTCAATAGTGAAATAAACATGTTACATCATGGCCCCAATTACAGACATAGTTATAGTGAATACTTTATATTAAGTGGAATTTCTCATTAAAGAGATAAACCACTGTTCAACAGGGGGAGGAAGATATTAATAAAAACAACATGTCATCAGGTTTGTTTTCATTTCAAGTTATGCCTGTTAACTATAGAAGTCTAGCTCTATGGGAAAGGGACAATTTTTTTCCGTTTTTTCAGTATAGAAAAAAAACATGGGAAATAACTTTTTCCTAACAAATCATAGCCCCAATTATAGACACAATTATAGTGAATACTTTATATTAAGGAGGATACATTCAGGATAATTGTTTCATTTTTTTCAAGTATCAGTAGATTAACTTGCTAAATATTGACTGTATCAACATATTTCATGTTTCAATGGATTCCCCATGTCTTAAAACCTAATAGTGTATTCACACTTGATTACATGTTTATTCTACCCCAAGTTATGGAGTTTCAGAAATTTAGTGGCGGCCATTTTTGTTTTCAGCTGTCAAAGGTTGTCCTACGAGAGTTGAATCTAAATGTTTTGAAATATGTTAATAGACACCTTTACCAACACATTGGTGAAGAAATTTCTTGGTAAGGAATTTGTTCACAGATTAGCCTTTTTTCTCCTAAAATTCCCTGACTATCTTAGAACCCGTTTGAAAGAATTGAATGGTAATAATACTGCATTGTGACTTGGTTTATAAGAAATGGTACTTACATATTGTATTTACCAATGACATCAGAGTCATGACCCACAAAAATTGTAGCATAACAGAGTCCATATGTTCTTCTTTAATAATCCACTAATCCACACAAAAAACTCAGTTGCTTCAAAGTAGGTCACTTCAAAGAGGAATAGCACTCTGTACCTATATATCAGGAAAAGACTAAAGACCAAACACTACAGACCTTTCCATGTAATCTTTAACTTATAACTATTTGTTGCTTTTGCTAAATGCAGTCCAGTTGAGAAGGAGGTCACAATCCTTCCCAGTGACACATATGTGTTGTCATGCGAAGGGTAAACTGTGTAAACTGTCATGCGAAGGGTAAACTGTGTAAACTGTGAGATGGTTAGAGAGGGAACAAGGAGAGTGGGAAGATGTGGACCCCACTGTCCCACTAGCAAATCCCGTGCAAAGCACGGGCATTTGCTAGTTGAATAGTAATAATACTGCATCGTGACTTGGTTTATAAGAAATGCTACTTACATATTGTAGTGACAAATGACATGAGAGTCATGACCAACACAAATTGTAGCATCAAATGGTCCATGTTTTCCTCTTATGTAATCCAATGATCCACACAATCAACTGAGCCTCTCAAATACAGGATACTTCCCAGAGGAATAGCCCTCTGTACCTATATATCAGGAAAACCCAAGAGACTAAACACTACGTCTGTATATAATCCTTAACAAGGTCAGAGAACTTCCCTATGACACTCATGTGTTGTCATGCGAAAGGTAAACTCTAAATGTATTGTAGCTGTCCCTACTGACCTATTTCATTGGTAGTTCTTTGGATATTCTATAGATTGCCAAACATTGATGGGGACAATTTGTGATGACTTCTTCATAAATTATGAAATGAATTGTTTCACCAAAAAATGGGAACTCTGTAAATCAACACACTTTATTACTTTATTAAGTATTTATTTTCCTGGCTTAGAATAATTTAATGTTTGCTATTTTACTATTCCTTTTTGAGCCTGTTACTCATTTTCATTTCATACGTACTAAATTGCTTTGATGAAAGCATGTAGCAAAATGTAAACATCATAACATGAAGCAACAAGACTAAAATGATGATGCAACATGTTGGGTTTTTTCTTTATTCAGTATATGAAATTGATAAAGAGATTATGTTGTAGAGTCCTGACTCAATACAAGCAGCAATGCTGTGTCGTGACTGTCTAAGTGTTTTATACACAGACCATAGATCTTTTTAGGTAGAAGACTATTATAGTGGATGCATCATGGGGAAATCCTATGGTTCAATTGTGCACTATAGGTCTACTACTTGGATTGGTAACCAAAGAATTAGATTTCCCCCCCTTGATAGTGAGTTTTGAAAAAATTACTTTCCTGTAATTCTTCCATTGAATAAGATATTATATAAGCAGTAACTGTATTTATTCCCAGGAAATTATATTGATTCACTATTGCTTTATAGGTCTGCCCACATTGAGAAGAATTGCCAACAAAATAACATTGTCTGAGTATTGGGCTGGACCTGTAAATCAGACCAATAAATATCAAGAAAGTAGTATCATATCTGTAGTAACATGTTTTACAAGTACCCAACACTTTAATGAAAATTGATCAAAATCAAAACTCAGACAAGACAAAAGGAATAAGTAGTTAATGAGTTTATTTTCTACAGTTCAAGTCCTATTATGAAATACCTTATAAGGTGTATATGTACACAAAGTGGAAGCGTTATTTATGCATTATTTCCCAATGTGTCCTGTAAACCATAATACCAACAAGGGGCAAACATGGTAGGAAATAATGCTTTTAGTCTCCGTTGTGACCATTTCTGTTCATGAAGTAACCTTGGTAATAATATATTGAGTCTAACCTGATGGCTACCCCTATACAATGGTTTTGTTGATATTTCTTAATTTTACAACCCTATAGTTGCTCCCATAGTCACCCATGGGGGATATATGCACAAGTGGTTATTGCATGAAGAATCTACACAGAAACAGCTACAACTGAGACTAATGTACATCCCATGGTTCATGTATAACGCCATCATAATAATGGAACCCTCTCTTTACAGATGATGGACCCACAAGCTACCACTATGTGACAGGCGTGAGTTTTATTATAGAGTGGAAGTCCATGACTAATTAATTAATGACCACTAGCATGTCATGTAAGCAAGACTGGCAATGTGGGTGGCCATTACACCAGAATGTGACCTGTCAGTCTCCATTTACTGCTGTCTACTTAGTCTCACCCTGTGAGTTGAGTGTCTAACCTTTACATCTGTTTGTATGAACAGTTTTTTCTGACCTTCACAGCCAAGTGTACTGAATTATAAATAAACATATTTCATGTTGTGACTTTAGAGAAATGTTGCTAACATGGGACATGGAAATCCTGTGGGGATGCAATTACTATTTTAGGAATAACAAAGAATACCATTGTGAGTAATAGGGATTAACATTGGATAGATTAATCTCTCAACATATGAACAGCAGAAGAACAAGAAGAAAACTGTGCATGGGCAAATTTTTAAAAAGCTGCCAATAATTGTCTCACTACTATGAAGTCACTGAGAGCTTCATTGAATTAATCCTTGGTAAGTATTTTGGTTGTTAGGAATTCTAGGACCAGGTACATCATATACATTCACGCCATTGCCATTATTCACAGCTTGTCTGGGAGGTGTATCACATATTTCTGCATAGTCATTGTCCTCCACATTGACATATGTGGCTTGGGTGGAAGGGTTAGATGCTGGTCCGGAGTATGCTGCAGACTCTTGTGTATTGTCTATAGTGGTGTGGCTCTCAGTTTTGTCTTTTGTCTGGCACTTTATCATCCCCCTGAAAAATGAAAGATACAAAGACTTATTTCTTGTAGCCTTTCTTCTACTACAAATGTCCCACCACAATTCTGATACCTAACGTATTGATATTGTCTGATTGTGATTCAAGACATATTTACAGCTGATTTACTATAGTTATTTTGGTTAATATTTCATGATGTTCTTACTTGTGTTTCAGGATGAATATTGTTATAATGAGCAACATGAAAAGAATGGCAGCAACTGATACGCTTGCTATGATGGCCACTGCAAAGTAGACAAAATGAAAGCATTCATCAAAAATCAGTATATCTGAACAAAGGTCTGATGTATGTGTTAATTAGGGAATTACTTAGGTAGTATACAGTTCAGACAGAAGCCAACAAGATATATACACCTGTCATACCTTGAAAACCTGACAGCTGATTTAGTAGGTGAGAGACAATTATTCATACATTTAACCCATTATCTACCAATCATTATTATATGCATTTGCGTTGAAACAACATACTGTAGAGTGGTATATGTTGTGTGCATATATACAACTCCATGCTCTGAGTTATGTGCTTAAAAACCCCTTTGAGTTGTTGGCCTAGAAAATGTGAGGCACTTAGAAGTGATGCTGTAGCCCAATATGTATGCAATATGTTTTGCAGTTGTTGCAACTGCGCAACACACTCAGCCATGGCCTCTGTGTTTTGAACAGTTGCAACTTGTGTGATATTCCTGCTCCTCCAAACTTATCCTGTATTTATTCCATATCTGCAGCATTGGGGGTCATATATTATGAACAGCTTCTACTATTGTTATTCTTATTATTATACTAGCTTCAGGTGAAAATGAAGTTCCATATCCATATAATATAAAGCTAGAGCGATTTCTAGGAAAGGAGGTAGAAAAGAAATGGTAGAAAGAAGGTTTTCTTTGTCCAGAATGTTCTCAGAATTTGTTGTTTTACAAACCACTTTACTCATCTTTAGAGGTCTCTCCCCCCTCTCTGGATGTCATCGTATGTGGTTTGTGAAGGTATTTGGGGTGGAAATGTGATGTTGAAGCCTTTTTAAAATCGGGATAACCACACTCTATTTATAGCCTGGGAAAGCCCCTGTAAGATACTACGTCATTAGCCACAAGCTACTGCATCAATTCCAGGGGGGCCGACTACATGCAGAGGAGTGGGAGAGTGAAGAAGAGGGGTGGGAGAGGGCCGCAGTGGCAGTACCAGGAGGGCCTGGGGCCACCGGCCCCTATAGACCCTGTAAAATGTCCCCAGTGCCCTGCCCACTAACTCCAAAGGGCAGAGGGCCCCTAAAGTCCTGCTTAGGGCCCCTTCACTGACAGAATTTGCACTTTCCTTCAAATCACTGTACATGTACAACACTCCCAATAACCCCATTTTTGTGCGCAAAATTCTTCAGTTCAAAGTGGCATTTATTTTGGATTTCACCCAACAGCATTGTTTGTCTTCAAAAATATATTAAAGAGGAGGGGAGGGAGAGGATGTATGGAAAGGGACAGAGGGAAGGGACAGAAAGCGAGGAGGGGGAGCATGAGGAAGAGGGGAGGAGAGGGGGTATCGGAGGTGGGGTTGGAAGAGAAAAAGAGGTATGACAGACAGAGAAGAGGCGGAGGGAAAAGGAGAAGGGGAAGTGTGGGGAGAGAGGGGGACCGTCCGGAGGACGGGTACTTTGCTAGTACAATCATAAAAACTGTCAGACATTTAAAAACAAAAGATCAGTTTTCAATTCAGCAATTCATTTCTATATATGTTATTAAGCGCTAGTATATAATAAGACATAAGTTTGTCAAGAGAAATGAACTGGGGGAGAGAAGTCATTTTACCATATAAAGCACAACATTAAGGATTGTTTTACAATTTGTATTCCTCAGTTGTTTGTCATGGGAATGCATACTGCCAAATCCAGAGGCCTAAAGAGATTCAAACCCAGCACCCTTGTTCAAAGATGTCATATAATATACATACCAATGTTTATAGGTGAAGAAGGAGATCCAGCCTGTCCAGTCTCTGTTGTTGATTGTGTGCTGGAAGTTTCATAAGATGGTGGTATTCCTGTTGTAGAGGGACGAGGTTGTGTTGATTGGGGAACTGGTGTTGTACCTGGAGGTGCAGTTCTAGCATCTGTACACATATGCAGTGGTGTGTCCTGGTACATCTCTGTGTCAGGATAGCGCCTCCTCCAACAGTCTTTATGCTTCCAGTCGGATAAAGGCAGTGATGTAGATTCATCTTTAGTAAATACTGCAATGTATGAGTGAAGATCATGAAGAAATGTTACAAACTCGCTAGGATTTAAACACACAGTGCATAGTTATTCCTTACAACCCAAACCAAATTTGAGAGAAATAAAGATGAATTATAGCTTGAACCCGGTTGGACTCATAACCAGTCCATCAGTTCCCTGTGCCTTCCCACTGACATGACAACCCCTGATCACACACAGGTCTATTTGGTCTGACTAAAAGGTGCACAGCACTGCAGAACCACACAGGTCAGACACAGGTCCAATACAGGTCACACACAGGTCCAATACAGGTCACACACAGGTCACACACAGCAATGTCCCTACTTGTGTGACTAATATTAGACGCACCTCTTCGCAGTTTTTCACATGAAACAGTCAATTAATAAACATGAGATTTTAGATCACACATCATTATAGGATGATCTCAAAGGCCTGTAAATATGGAATTTATAGTTGTAATAGTAATAGTTGTAAATGTAAATAGTTGTAAATGTAAATGACTGTCAATCTTGCAAAGAATTCCTGTAATAAAACAGTAATTTTGTGTGCAAACATTCCAGGTACATGTCCACATTTTGTCACGACCATGAATCACACCTTTTCTATTACATATGATTACATAATAGTGTATAACATTACTCAAGTTTCATTTGATTTCATATTCATTTATTGCCTAACGTTGTGCAACATTAATCAATGTCATTAATTACCCATCTCTCTATTATGCATCATTACTCATAATATATGTATGGTAATATCGCACCTACACACAAGGGGGAGCCAGGGGTCAGACCGGTGTGACGTCACCACTGACCCACCCCCTTAGGTCACGGACAGTGACCCAATTAACACCACCTGATTGGTTGCGTTAATGAGGCACCTGCAAGGTGATTGGTTAAGGCCTGCCATTGGTTAATTACTCAAGAGATGTAAATGTGTACCACATGATTCCTTCCGATTGGAGGAATATGTAATTAATGCGCATGTGCAATGGGCTTCATAGTCAACTGACGAGCTGTATAAATTAAGCTGAACAAATGAGATTCATTAGTCTAGAAACGGGACTACACTGTTACGTATTATTATTATTATTAATATTCATATAGGCTATCCTCTAGCCTGGCTTCACCTGAACATACCTCTACTCTACCTGACTGATAGTATAGCAGTCATATCAATTTGAAATACTGCTTGTTGAGTGCTATGGCAAGTAGCAATGGTATTGTTTGGGACCTGTGCAGGATCTTGTGGTTTTGCGGTGCTGTACATAGTCATACAGGGTTGATCATATATTCTATAGAGCAATACATCAAATTTCTGTAAATATCATTAATGTATTTAATCCATAGTAGAACTCACCTTCATATCCTATGAAAAAAACTATTCCTTCAACACCAGTAAGGTTCAAAACTGCTCTATTATCATGTGCTTGTGGTTCGCCTGGTTTAAGCATATGTATACCATTCCAGAACATAACACCAACTACCAAGTAAGTGTATGTGTATATCACACTTGGTGTATTTGATGTTATTGTAAAATGTAGAGTGTTCAGTCCTGTAGGCCATGGATCTTTGTCCAGACAGCCAACAACATAGCCACACTTTGCACTGCTGCTGTAAACTGGAGAAAGGCTGGTGTAAAAATCTTGGCAACTCTTGTATAAGTCGTTTGCTGCAATTTGAGAAACACAAATATATGAATGTATCCTATTCTTTGAATCTAAATGTAGCACTTGGAAAGGTCTTGGGATGGATAATCATGTTTTACAGTTATCAGTACCGAACTGCTAAACTAATATCAGCCAAATATTGGAGCCATACAAAAGTGATAATGCTGAGTTTAGAATACTTGAACTAACAAAATAAATGAACTAAATTCTTTACCACAAACCTCAGAATTGATATGAACCATTGAACCAGATTGAGAATCATTTATTGGTATGAAAAGCTTTACTCACCAGGAACACATTGAAAACCACTTATGAAATCCTTAAGTGGTATAGACCCAATGTTAGACGTATGTAATGTAAGGTATTGTTGTCCAACAAAGCGTCTATAAAATCCTGCGAGTGGGTAATTCGATGTAGCCGTTGCAGGTGCCAGGACCTTCCCATCTGGACAATAGACCTCCCACAAGTTGAGATTATTACTTTTTCGCTGGTAGCCTAAATAATAACATAAACATTAACCAACCTGGAGTAAATATTCAGCGATTAACAAAAAAACACCATTGTAGAACCAGTTTAGAAGAATTGAATGGTAATAACACTGTATCCTGACTTGGTTTATAAGAAATGCTACTTACATATTGTATTTACCAATGACATCAGAGTGATGACCAACAGGTATTGTAGCATAAAGGAGTCCATGTTTTCTTCTTTAATAATCCACTAGTGCACAATTACAACTTAGTTAACCTCTTTGTGGAGTACTTCACAGAGGAATAGCCCTCTGTACCTATCTATCAACTGTATATTTCCGCAAAAGACTAAAGACCAAACAATACAGACCTTTGTATGTAATATTTAACTATAACAATGTGTTGCTTATATGCTAAATGCAGTCCATCCTGGTTTAGAAGGAGGTCACAACACTTCCCTGTGACACTCATGTGTTGTCATGCAGAGGGTAAACTCTAAATGTATTGTAGCTATCCCTACTGACCTATTTCATTGGTAATTCTACCTTTGTATATGTTATAGATTGCTAAATATTGGTGGCGGCAATTTGAGATGATTTTTCATGAATCAAACCAGCTGTATGACCCGTAATTAACTCATACAGGTTCAAAACATATTCCTGCAATCTACACCATTGATCACTATATTTCATATATCAAATGATCTGAACTAATTAGATACCAGTAAATCAACAATAACATTTTATTTCAGTAAATCCAGCAGATAATACTAGCAGTTCTAGAGCACAGTGGAATGTCTACTCAGAGCAGCTCTGTATGTATAGTAGGCTGCCAACATATCCAGTGTGATTGCTGCCTTACTTCTTCAAGTGAACAACATATAACCACTTCACTTTCACAACATTTTTTATATTTGCTTGGCAAAGTAGTCAAGATCCTTGGGTCCCTACTCCTAATATATAACATCTGTATAATTTATGGGAAGAGGGGTTTCTTTGTCTCACATGTTCTCAGAATTTGTTGTTTTACCAACCGTTTTACTGATCTGTAGAGTTCCGTCCGACCTCTCTGCACGACGTCATATGTGGTTGGTGAAGGTATCTGGGGTGGAAATATGATTTTGAAGACCTTTTTTGTTTTTTAGTTATATTCTATACAACTATTTTTAGGCAGGGAAAGTTGGGGAAGCCTGTCAGAAGAGCTTTTGTATGGACAAAGGACTGATCACATGACTGCCTCTTGAAAGTAAACATAATGACGTCATGTATTTGATAGCTCATGGGAGAGGGAAGGGGAAGGTAGGGAGAAGCAGAGAGTTGATAGAGGGAGAGACAGAAGAGGGGTAGGGAGGAGAAAAAGAGGGGCGGGGTATGGGACACAGAGAACAGGGAGAAGAGAGGAGGGAGAGAGTGTCGGAGAGAGGGGGAGAAGGGGAGAGGGAGGAAGAGAGTGAAGGGGAGATTGAGGAAGGTAAGGAGGGGGAGAGAGAGAAGAGGGGGAGGGAGGAGAAAAAGAGGGGCGGGGTATGAGACAGAGAAGAGGGAGAAGAGAGGAGGGAGAGAGTGTAGGAGAGAGAGGGGAGAAGGGGAGAGGGAGGAAGAGAGTGAAGGGGAGAGTGAGGAAGATAAGGAGGGGGAGAGAGAGAAGAGGGGGAATGGGAGTGAAGAAGAGGGGCGGAATGGAGGCCAGAGAGGGAGAGTGAAGAAGGAAATGAAAGGAGGGACAAGGGGAGGTACAGGGAGAGAGGGGAACCATCCCAAGGATGGATACTTTGCTAGTAAATATTAAAAGTTAAAAACCAGACGGTTTAAAAGAATGGGTATTATTTTGGTTTAGAGTGTGTATTATGATTCTTGCTGTCCGCCCCCACCGCCCCGCACCAACCTCTGTTTAGTTTTTTAATTTACAATCTTTTTACAGCCTGTCAATGAATGGCTTGTGTCTTCTATCGTTCTGGTTATTCCTCTCCCTATATATAAAAAACTGAGATGATTATTATTATTTCATACTTTAAGTATATCAACATAAACACAGTTACACAAACTCCCTGTCCAATGTATATGGTGATCATACCTTGTCACTTTTATTTTTTTTTAAATAAATGTCATGGAGTCAAATTAAAAATCCATGCTATTCTCATAGAACCCATGCACTGATTCATACACTTTGAGGAGGATAAGTCTTTACTATTCAAATTAGTTCTTAAATCCATTATTCACAATTCTGAGTCAATACAAGTAGCAATGCTGTGTTGTGACTGTCTAAATGTTTTATACATTCATCACAGAGGTTTTTAAAGAAGACTATTATAGTGGATGCATCATGGGGAAATCCTATGGTTTACTATAGGTTGGTATCCTAGATTGGTAACCAAATAATTATTACAAAGACAAAACTCCTCCCCTTGATGGTGAATTTTGAGAAATTACTTACTAATTCTTCCATTGAATAAAATATTATATAATCAATGACCTTATTTATTCCCAGAAACAAATATTTGCTCCACTATTGCTTTATAGGCTTGCCTCATTGGTTAAAATTGACAACAAAATAATATTCTCTGAGTATGTTTGGCCAGACCTATTAATCAGACCAACACATTTCAAGTAAGCAATATCATAACTGTATTAACATGGTTAACAATTACCCCAACTCTTTAAGATTGGTCAAAGTCAAAACTTAGACAATTCAAAAGGAATACGAACTCAATAAGTTTATTTTCCATAGTTCAAGTCCTATTATAGAATACCATATACACAAACTTGAGGCATTATTTAAGCATTATTTACTTCTCAGGTTGCTATCTATCTGTAATACCTATTTTTGACCTAACATTTTTTATTTCATTACGTCTGTTTGGAATCTCTACTTATCTTGCGCATGGTGCTTCTTGCACAAAAAAACCTTTTTATTCGATACCGACAATTGCAAAGGCCCCCCTCCTGTCGTCGATCGGAGGGGCATTGTTACCTTTGCTTTACTTATTCTGTTCCAAAAAAACTACGGTAGGGCTTTAAATCCTCCCTATGCAGGGAGATCAGTACCCACCGATAGTGTCACCCATATATATAGACAAATAAAAGTATCAACAACAACAACAAATTATTTCCCAATGTATTCAGCCTTGGCGTGTGTTATGGTCCAAAGGGCAAACATGGAGGGAAATAATGCTTTTAGTCTCTGTTGTAGCCATTTCTGTTCATGCAGTAACCTTGGTAATTGTATATTGAGTCTAACCTGATGGCTACCCCTATACAATGGTTTTGTTGATATTCCTTAATTTTCCATCCCTATAGTCACCTCTATAGTCACCCTTTTGTCGCCCCTATAGTCGCTCTCATAGTCGCCCCTATAGTCAACCCTATAGTTGCTCCCATAGTCAACCATGGGGTTTATATGAGTACATATAGTTATATCCTGCCACTTCCAAGCCCTTTTAATATAAATGTGCTGTGTATTGTGTTAAAAAGCTTCTGTCAACTAGACTGCCAGCTTACGCACAGCTTTTCTCATGCCCCATGCATCCCAGATTCAATTATGAACACTTATCGTCTCATCTATGGGATCTCATTATCAGGGCCAATGTGTATATTCCCTTTACTTCTCACTCTTTCTGTCGGGGAGGAGCCAGTTTCAGGTCATCTCTTGGCGTGTGATTGATGCATTGAATGATATTTAACTGGATTTTCTCTTTGTCTGTTTGGCCTTTGGTGAAATAAACCTTGTTTCTTTTATTCTTGATTATTATTGTAATTGTATATTTATTATGGTGAAATAAACCTTGCTTTCTGGTAGGTTTCTGGCCACTTGTGTCTCATCATGCATTATTTCCATTATCAAGATCACCCTAGGACATATGTTATAATATATGTTTTCCCAGGCTGTTCAGTTCAGTTTTATAGTCTGCCTTCCACTAACTCTTGGGGTAGTATACTACAATCTTTCAATTGTTGGTGGATGTTTTACATAGCTGGTCTTCTACTATATCCCAAGGTGGTATATTACCATCTACTGTTTACTCAGGTTGTTTAGTTCAGTTTAAGTTCATAGCCTGTGCTCACAGTGGGTCAGGTGGAAGCATACATTAGACTCATGTGCTGGAGGGTAAGGATGTAGCATATGTTGGATTCTCCACTGAATAATGTGATTTAGCTTTGATCCCTTCTGACTCTTCTGCATACTTATCAGGGCTAGAAAAGGCATAATCATATGGAGACTCTTCAACCTTCTTCCTTGTGCTGCGGACAGTATAGTCCCTCTGGGGGATCACTGGTAGTGCTACATCATAATATGATGAATCATCTGAAATATGATTTGTGAATGGATTTACCTGTCTCAGGCATTATATTTGATTTTAAATTAAAGATTCTATAATAATGGGATAATTTTCCAACTTTGGAAAGCATTACATATGGAAGACAATTGCATGTTTCACATATATCAACTAAGATTTAGAGACCAGTACATTAGATCAAATAAGTGGTACCAAACGGTGTAAGGTATTAAGACAACTGTATTTGTAAATCAATTTGTGGGGCCTGCTATTGATGTGACATTACATTGGTGCCCTTACCAGGATCAACAGTAGAGTTGTCTCTAGCTGGTGGGCGTGGTGGGTTGGGGCTCTCTTTGGTGGGGACTGAGTTGCCTCTCGCTGGTGGGTGCTGTGGGTTGGGGCTTTCTGTGTAGATATTTTCATGCTGGGGTGGCTTTGGGTCCAGTGCATGATTTGTAGGGGCAGACTTGTCCTTTCTAGATTTGCATATGAAACCTCTGCAACACATGTATAGGACACATAAAGCCACTGTCAGTTATATCAACTACAATTGCATAACAATGATTGATACCTACTTGAAAAGTTAAAAAGGATAAAAGAGAGAAGAACATTGTTTATGCCCAATTAGAGCATGAATAATTGCTTTGGTTAGAAGAAATGCTTTTTGGCAAAAGGTGTTGTGTTTCTGATTCTAATTGTCTAGTTCAGGAAATGTTCACAAGACAGTCATCTTGCCTTACTGTAGAATTCTTGTCTTGCAGGCTTTCTTGTCCTACAATGTTCCCATGAAAAATCTGGTATTTAACTGATTTATATTACCTCATTGCCAGTCCTAACACATTCACCTATGATTCTATATTAAAACTTTAATAATTCCTGGTGTTCTTACTTATGTTTAAGGATGAATATTGTAATAATGAGCAGTATGAGAAGAACAGCAACAACTGATGCACTTGCTATGATGCCCGCTGCAAAGTAGACATAAAACATTCATCAACATTTTTTTTAAGAGAGCTCCTATGAGAGTGCTAATGAGGTAATTACTTTTGCAGCTTATACAGTACAGACAGAACCCCGCCAGATATATAACTTTAAACAAGAAAGTAGATTCCTTAAGATTTGTAATAATCTACCTGAGCACACAGATGAGGAAACACTTTACATAAACCGGCCCAGAGTTACAATTATTTTATAACCAATGTGGCCACACTCGTGCCTGATGATACCGCTGATGGTCGAAACCACTCATACCCCCACCCTGGGTGAATAAGATTGAACAAATTTTATTATTTCACATCATTTTCATCTATTATGGGAACTCTGACTATATCAGATTTCTAAGGGAATCCCTCCAAGAATCCCACAACGCCAAGGTATCCCAAATGGGATTGCCCGATGATGTAACTATAGGGGTTACCAAGTTCTCCATGCAACAATACACGTTGCTCTAGAGAGAGCGAAGGTAGAACATTCGATAGAGGCTCAGCCTCAGTTGTGGTAGCATGATCAAGGCATCAACACATCAAATATAAGAAAGTAGATTTAATCGGCAAAAGAAAATTATTAATGCTGTATTTGGCAATACTAGATACTACACTATGACAGTTTGAGACCATGGCTCTGACCAAAGTGTCTCCTTTATTAATGAAATCCATTTTTATACCCAATGGGAGTCCCTTCATCGTCAAATTTTTGTACATACATATAACCTTCTGAGTACTGTATTTTGGGCCATATTGTCTGAAACTTTTCGAAAAACATGTGATTCAGCATTATGCAGCAGCTGCTTAGTGTGCAACATCATAAATCATCTAAACTGTGTTGTTTAGGTCATGTGTTACAATGACAATGGTAACGGTACACAAGTCTGATTTCAAAAAGCTGAAGGCACTGCGAAATAGTAGTATACTGATCCGGTACTGATAGGAAAATGAAACATGTGACATGGTTCTTTTAATCGCTTATAATGCTGTTTTCATTATTTCTTTCTAGAGGGTGATATGGAATGCCATAGGTTCAAGCTCATATTACAAACAGTGTCTACTAGTGCCTGTTAATCCCCCAGTAGCCCAAAGTGAGGCTGTAAACACAGGGAGTGAGGTGGGAGCGGCCACAGAGCCAAACCATTGCCATTATTTTCCATAGGATGTTCACTATTGTTTGTGCCATGACTGAACATAGAAAATAGAATAATAAATACAAAATTACCCTAATTCTATTTTCAGGTGAAGGCCAACACAATTATTGTGATATTTCAAGTAATTTGGACTACCCATTCTTTTTTTGTTTACAACCACCACTCACTGAAATGCCCACATGTGTATGATAGAACGTTGGGATCACCATCTGTCCATATGTATCATTGATTTGAGGGGAATAAACTGGGTGAGGGAAATAGATAGAACCTGATGAGAATGTGGTACAAGGGGCACTATTGCACTGTCTGAGATGTTTGTTTGTTTGTTGTTACAAAAAAAGCCATTGAGGACAGTGCAGTATTGTCCCAAGTTCCACATTCAGATTTAGGTTCTATACTTACTCCCACATTGCTATGCTTACCTTATATGACTATGTTTACTGGGGACAGGAAGTCATACCACACATGTGGAACTGGTTCAAATTACCACATTACTCCCACCCATACAATTAGCATGTGGTACATACATGTATGTGGAGTAAGACATACCATATAAGCACAAGATTCAGGATTGTTTTACAATTTGTATTGCACAGTCTTTTGTAATGGTAATGCATGCTACCAAATCCAGAGGCCTAAAGAGATTCAAACCAAACACCTTTGTTCAAAGATGTCACATAATATACATACCATTGTTTATAGGTGAAGGGGATCCAGCCTGTTCAGTCTCTGTTGTTGATTGTGTACTGGAAGTTTTATAAAATGGTGGTATTCCTGTTGTAGAGGGACGCGGCTGTGTTGGTTGTGGAGCTTGTGTCACAACTGGAGGCACAGTTTTAGCATCTGTACAGTCATACAGTGGTGTGTCTTTGTACATCTCTGTGTCAGGGTATCATCTCCTCCAACAGTCGTCATGTTTCCAGTCTGATAAAGGCAGGGCTGAGGATTCATCTTTAGTGAATACTGCAATGTATGAATAACATTATGAAGAAATGTTACAAACTCCCTAGGATTAAACACACAGTGCATAATTATTTCTTACAACACAAACAAAATTTGAGAGAAATAATGATGAAATATGGCTGGACTGCTGGACTCAAACCATAAATAGTCTATCAGTTCCCTGTGCCTTCCCTCGCTGCCACAACGACTCCTGATTACACACAGGTCTATTATATACTTCATAGAACTAAACACGTTATAAGCTAATATGTGCATGTATCATAAATGTATGTAATTCATTGTAGAATTCACCTGCATATTCTATGATGAAAAATGGTCCTCCAATTAAATCCTGTCTCAGGACTGCCCAATTATCATGAGCCTTTGATTCACCTGCTTTAAGCATATATATTTCATCATTCCAGTTCATCATACCAACTACCATGTAAGTGTATGTGTAAATCACACTTAGTGTATTTGATGTTAATGTAAAAAATGTCCATCCTGTAGATTGTTGGTCTTGGTCCAAGCAACCAACAACATAGCCACACTTTGCACTACTGCTGTAAACTGGATTAGGGTTGGTGTAAAAAGCTGGACATCTCTTGTATAAGTGGTCTGCTGCAATATGGATAATAAATATTCTTTTAATCTATATGTAGCCCTTCTCTCAAAAAGGAAAGGCTTTGGGATGCATAATCAGGTTATTCAATTATCAGTACCAAACTGCTAAGCTGAGTATCTGGGACATAAAATTCTGATTCAGCTGCAATTGATAGTTTAGTGGATTGTTATAATTAACCTCAATCTAATCCACTCACCTCACATTTTATGTTTGACAATATTGATATGAACCATTGAGCCAGTTTATGAATCCTGTATTGGTATGAAAATCATTACTCACCAGGAACACATTGAAATGACTTCAGGAAATCCATAAGTGGAACAGGCGGATTGTTAGAATTATGTAGGTTAAGCTTTTGTTTTCCAACAAAGCGTATATAAAATCCTCTGAGTGTTTTTGAGGAAGCATTTGCAGCCATTGCAGGTGCCAGGACCTTCCCATCTGAACAGTAGACAATCCAAAAACCTGGCTTATTTGTTTCTTGCTCATAGCCTAAATAGTAAAACAAACTTTTATTGAGACTGCATTCAGGGTAAATACAAGACGACACATTAAAAACATTTCCCAGGGGCACAAAAAGGTTTCAATAGGGAGATAAAGAGAAACTATTTCAGCTTAACTATTTCAGATGGGTCAAGTCTTCAGAAAGGGTACAATTCACCTTCATCAATTCTCTCAAATGACCCAAATTTAAGAGAAAAGTGATGTTCACAATAGAGTTTAACACACTGAAAGAGATTTACAATCAGCACAATTCCAAAGCTATCATGATATACCCATTATTCCTTATTTCTCAGTCTAATTTATCACATGTTAGCAAATTTGTAATGAATTTTTAACGTTTGTTTCCGATGCCCCTCCATTACATTATTATATTACTGTCTTTACAAATATATACATATACTCAATGAAAATTCAACACTTGAAACATCTATTTAAATTCTTTGCCTTAGTTTTGGATATATTATCTAGGGATAATTTATTACACATTTTGACAGAACTAAAGTGTCAACATTGCGTTCGAATGCCCTGTAAGTCACACATTTACTGGTTGTAGAAATGAAAAAAAAATATCCGAGCTGTGCCATCAACACTAGTTGTTGCGTTCAAACGAACAAGAAAAACTAGAAATAAACATGAACTACATATCTCAATAAAAAATCATAATCATCATTTTTGCACAGAATTCTGAACTATATACTCAGTTAATCAGCTACTCTCTCTCATTCAAATAGCATGTGGTACATACACCAACTTGGACTAAATATCCAACCCTCCACAAAAACAGTATTGAAGAACTGAATGGTAATAATAATGCATCATGACTTTGTTTATAAGAAATGGTACTTACATATTGTATTTATCACTGAGATCAGAGTCATAACCAACAGGTATTGTAGCATAAAGAAGTCCATGTCTTCTTTTTTAGTAATCCACTAGTGCACACTTACAACTTAGTTATATCTTTGTAGAATACTTCACAGAGGAATAGCCCTCTGTACCTATATATCCGGAAAACACTTGGGACATCACAGTACTTCTGTAGATACAACACTAAACCTGCTAGCTCGAGAGACGTCGACATGTCGGCGCTCCACTAATTTCCACTTAAAAGTTCGGAAAAGCTAAGCTTATAACCATATAAATGGTATCATCTAACCATTAATACATATAGACTTTGACAGCAGAATACATCGATCAAGGCCAACTGAGGGGAATAAGATATTAGTGTCAAAAGGATTCGACTCGACCACGACTGCCTGGGAAACTAGACGTCGCCCTTGGTGAGATATATCTGCTATTATCGCCCACTCACGAAAAAACTGTTTATCAATCCATCTACTTCATTGGCAAAATATATCAAATACGAAATGGACACACATTTTGAATTCTCTCGAGGGGATGATGGATTCACTCATCCTATGAATCGTCAAAATTGGACTGTGATTCTGATAAGTTTGCATTGACCTCTACGCCTATCACCGCTGGGACCAACGAGGCTATCCCATCCCTAGCTCAGTCGCCAGTTGCGCGACATTCACATTTACAACAACCGCAACTTAATTCTAGCGAGGTAAATTTCAACAACGGCGAATTAAATAATGATGCGGAAGGTTCTACACTAAGACTAAATAAATCAATTCGTGCCTCCAGTGATCTATTCGTCACTATATCGGAGCAAAGCCCATCAAAGAAGGCTAACGAATCAAAGTCACCAAGCGAAAGTGCGATGTCACTGTCACAAACACATCCTCCTCCCTCGCCTGACAATACTTCTAGTAGGATTACTGAACTATTGCATCAAAGGTCACAAAACATAAGCAAGATGAAAAATATTATGTCAAATATAGAAGAAAACAGTCACAGTACCTCTAGTGTGCACCACACGTCGTTATCCTCAGATTCGTCTGATACCCTGGCTCATCTAATCTCTAACCAACTGACGCCATTGATAGAGTGGGCTGTCACAGCAGGCCGTCAAGCCGCTGAAGAGCTTTTCCAATCTTCTGTCAATGATGTTCATTCTGTCATACAAGACATACAATCAGATATAAAACAACTAAAGGAAAGTTTTGATTATAAATTCTCTAGACTTGAATCAGATATCTCCAACTTGAGTCGTGAAACAAAATCCATGCCATCGCTGTCGCAAGACGCACTGACCTCCGAGCTGACAGCTATGCGCAACGAAGGGAAATTGGAAGCGCAAAAGATAGTTGCATCCATAGATAACTTAGCAAGTCACACCGATTCTAAACTCGATAAGATT
Source organism: Sthenelais limicola (assembly GCA_942159475.1). NCBI lineage: Eukaryota > Metazoa > Annelida > Polychaeta > Phyllodocida > Sigalionidae > Sthenelais > Sthenelais limicola. The sequence goes on from OW804098.1 coordinate 111,909,613, forward strand.
ACAAATAGTAATACTTACGCCAATAAGCCACGTCCCTTGCTGGAGATGCAGCCTCATCCATGGCATCAACAGCAACATGGTGCCCCCCCTTTTCACTGAGGAGGGCGGCCTCACGGTTGGGGCACACGTGACGGAAGACAGCTGAGACCGCCAACACATGCAGGACCTCAACACCGTCCTGATCATAACACTCACCCCATTCAACGTCAACAGCAGAATCATCGTAAGTTCATAGTCTTGAACAATATCAGAGAGCTAGGGGATGATAACATAGCACAGACTATCATCGATTTATGTATCGATCTAGATCCTAATTTCAAAGCCGATGACATAGTAGAGGTCTATAGAATAGGCCTATATGATGTTAAATAAAATAAATTGACCAGTCTTCGTGAAATCCAAATCGGGCGAGATTCTCTCCAAAATATCCAGTAAACTTCCAACCATTCGTCGTGATCCCCGCTTCTCGCAGTTAGAGGTTCATAAAGACGGATTAGTAGTCCCTTCTCACGAATACGGCATCCTACGGGACTGTCATCAGTTACTACGACTGAAGAACTGCCCCTCTGAACATCGTGGCAGCCATTTGCTAGTAGATGGAAAAACATTTACTCGGCAAGACCTCCACACGTTACCGCCCGGGTGCCGTCCAGAGGATGCACGTACTATTATCATCGATGATGGACAGGGATTTGGGTTTAAGAGTGAACACTCATTTCTCTCGAACTTCCACCCATCTAAAGTTGACTTTCAAGGCACGTTGTATCGAACAGCTGAGCATGCTTTTCAGGTGACAAAGGCCGCAGAACTAGGTCACCCGATCATTGCCGAAGAGCTCCGGAATACGCCGAGTCCCTATGAGGTCAAGCGTAGGGCCAGACTAGAATTGTCCCCAACACCAGAATGGAAGAAGAAAGAAAAAGACACTCTTGAACAAATAATCAGACTGTTATTTGCCCAGAATAAATACATCAAGAAGAGATTAATGGATCTCCCGCACACAAAGTTCTACGAGATGACAACAGACAGGAAGTGGGCCTCCGGGACTAATCTTCCGAAAATCATCGGGATTCTAAAGGCTGACCTACTTAAGGCAGCTAAGTGAACCCCTGTTGATGATCGGGATTATATTTAACCTATGACAGCTCCTCTTTGTATGACAGCATAACTTCTCATATTATCGCCCACCAAAACAAACAATAACATTTATCGAGGTGGGTAAATATCGTATTTATACCAAGGGGTCCGGTGGTTGTTGGTAGTTGAACTGATGTGAGGTTGGAAATAAAACCCTTGTGTTATGGTTTTAATGATTGTATTCCACAAGCTTTCGGGCTGGTTTGCCCTTCTTCAGGTCAATAACATTGACAGCATGAATTCAGTACTGATTATCGGTGACTCCCGTGCTAGGGCTCTCGGCCCTCCCCTTAAATCTCATCTCCCAACAGACACTGTTGTTGAAATATCTTCTTCGCCCGGTGCGAGTATTCTTCAATCTGTCAGAAATGCTACCGAGAAATTACACCTCTTCTCACCAACTCATGTCTTCATACTGTCGGGTCTGTGTAATTTAACCGTAAAAGACAAGCTCTCCAAATCTGTCACTCTACGCCATGCTGATGCAGTAACCATGAAGGGAAGCCTATCGCAAGAGTTGAACGATTCCTATAATTATATTCTAGACCACATACATCATCCACCATATGTAAGCGTCGCCCCTATAACAGGTATGCACATCAGCCAATACAACTGGAGACGGGATGTATTACGTGGTTGCTTACAAGTTGAAGATATTCCTCTCGACCCATTCCAAGAAGCATTGAACTACCAAGTTGAGATAGCGATACAACTGATTGTAGAATATAATACCTCAAGAGACGTTGGAACCCCCTGGACGCAGAGACCAGTCCACAGGTTTCATCCCAATAACTCTACCTACACACATAACTATACCCATCTAGCCTTAGATGGCTGCCACCTTTCGGACATTCAGCAGGACGAATGGGCCATTGCAATAAGCAAAACATACAAAGCTCAGATCAATAAGTAAAGCTCCAAGAGCCTAATTGATTAACACTAACGGTAACTATTACACCTGCTATAAATCATATTATAAATTTACTAAAATTTGTTATACCTTCGCGCCGATAAAACTGATTACTCGTTACCATACCTGCCTAACTGTATATTAATTAACTGTTATCATGCCTGTCTAACTGTATAACAAGTAGCTAATGCCGTTTCTACTCTAATCTACTATGATAACGATAGGAAATACATACTCCAATCTGACTCAGAACATAGATTAAGCATCAAACTCATTATTAATTCACTTCCATGGTGCTGAAACTCGGTAATTGATTAGTTGATATATGTATATGTTGAAATGATATGGGTTGATAATTGTTGACATTCTTACCGATATCTCATTAATATTGTAAATTGCTTGATGACTTGAAATTGTGAGTAACAGCAAGGTGGAGACTGGTTAGTGACCTTTCTGAGCGATGAGGTAACTTGTGTAGTGCCTCCCCCCCCTCGTCATTTTTGGTTCACCACTAGCCTCCCCTACGCTACCTCTCAACCAATATTGGCATGCACCAACAGTTTGCTGGAATATCGTCAATGTTGATATTAATTTGCCAAAAATGGCTTACCGCTGTATAAAGAAGAAAGGAGACCTGTATTGATTGAATCTCTTGTGCATGCACTGACTCTCAAATTGTTTCTCTGAGATGTGTAAAATGAAATTATCATAATGCGTTTTCGTAAACCAAGGTTACCACTTGCTGCTGCTGACTTTGAACACTGTGTATAGAAATATAGAAATACCACTCTCAACTCTAAAACACCACGTATAGAAATATTACTCTTAACTCACTTATAGAAAGAAATATTTTTATAAGTAGCAACCTGGCAGCTTGTTCATATCACCTGAATCACCTTGTCATTGTGCACATTACTTAAATGTATATTCATGTCAAACCGCACTTGGTCAAAGATCAAAATCATAATCATAACTACATAATTTTTAGAGCTGCACTGCCAAGCAGTATAAACTCTATTTCTCTGTGAATCCCGAGTCCTGAAAACATACATCACAATTCATCACAACTTTATTATTAACACTGTTGTCGATCTTGTACACCGCTATATTCTATGTAAGGTGTAAATTGTCAAAACTGTATTACTGTTACTATTGCACAATTACTTTTGCGTAATCTGTCAAACGAAACTATTGAAACTATTAATGTAACGCTTAGCATAACTCCTGAACTTATTATTATCATTGTAACCACTCAACCAATTGGTCACCATGACGACATGTACTGGCAGCACGCTGCTACACTCTTTTTCAGATTTAAAGAATTTTAAAGGCCTAAAAATGGTGTCCTGGAACATTCGCAGTCTCGCCAAACACCACACACAGGTCGAATATTTAGTCACCGGTGGAGAGGTAGATGTATTGGGTTTTAATGAGACCTGGCTAAATGCCAGTACTCATGATAACGAGATACAACTACCAAACTACTCATTATATAGACTTGATAGAGCTGCAAGAAAGAGGGGAGGAGGACTGTGTTTATATTTTAAAAGTGATTTAATAGTTGACACCGAGACTTATAAAAATTTAAACGTATCTACTAAAGACCTTGAAATACAGGTAGCATCGGTCAGAAAGGGCAGGAATAAGTGTTGTACCATATTGAATGTGTACAGGCCACCTAGTGGCTGTACAAAAACCTTAATTCAGAATCTACGTGAAATCCTCTCAAAACTAAATCAGTCTCAAGAGATTTACATGATGGGAGATTTTAACCTTGATTTTGGAGCAATTAACACCTCTGCCACATCTTTTTCCTCTGAATTAAAAAATTTAATGACTGACTTCTCTCTAACCCAACATATTAATTTGCCGACAAGGCTTACCCTTAGGTCTCAAACCATAATAGATCACTTTTATACCAACTCCTCTCTAATCAGTGCAGCAGGTACCATAGACATAAACTTGTCGGATCATTTCCCCATATTTCTCATAAGGAAGAAACCTCGCAACTCTTATACTGTGGATTCATTTTGGGCACGATGTACAAAACATCTGGACCAAAAAATCTTAAACGAAATTCTCAGAAATCTTGATTGGACAGCCTTCTTTAATAGCTCTGACCCAGAAGAATGTTGGGATTCAATACTCAGTAACATCCTACTTTATTTAGATAGGATGTGCCCTCTAAAAAAGTTTAAGAACGTTAGAACTACACCGAAATGGATGACAGACGATCTCCTTCAAGTAATGAATGAAAGAGATAAGCTATTTAGAATTGCCAAAAAGAAAAATGACCCAGAAATCCTACACAAAGCCAAATCCCTAAGACATATAGCTAACTCTAGATGCAAGGCCGCTAAGGCACAATACATAAAATCTAATCTTGAGTTTCACGATAAAAACCCACACAAATTTTGGGAATTTTTACGCCCATTAATAAATCCAGGGAAACTTAAGACAAATAACACTATACATATAGAGAAGGGCGGACAGATGATTGAAACATCAGAAGTCCCAACTGAGTTCAATAAATATTTCCTAAATGTGGGCCCCAATCTGGCTAATAAAATACCCCCCTGCCCAGCCGCTACAAACAGCGTCGAGGCTAACTTTAAACCAATCCAAGATTCACAAGTACCTATCTTTAAGTTTTGCGAGTTGTCCCCAAGAGAAGTGGGGAAAATTATCTCTAAGATCGATGTATCGAAAAACTCTGGATTTAATTATATCCCATCTTCAATTATAAAATCATGTTTACTAGCTTTAACTGATCAGATGACGCATATTATAAATATTTCTTTATTGTTGGGTAAGGTACCCAGTTCGTTTAAACTGGCAAGAGTTACACCGTTATATAAGGCAGGCAGTAAGTTGAACACTTCTAACTACCGCCCAATTTCATGCATCTCCATGCCTGCTAAAATTCTAGAATCAGCAGTACAACAACAACTCACAGAACATTTTGAATCTAACAGCCTTTTTAATAGTAACCAATACGGTTTTCGGAAAAATCACTCCATTCAGCAAGCCCAAGTAGATCTTCTCGATAATATTTATACAAATTTAAATGAAAAATTCCTTAATAAAACAGTTTTCCTTGATTTTAGTAAAGCATTCGATACTGTCCACCACCAAATTCTTTTAGATAAACTTAAATCATATGGCATAACAGGCATGGAGCTGCTCTGGTTCACTAATTACCTTAAAAATAGGAGACAATTTGTCACTATAAATGGACTAAAGTCCGAAGAAGGAGATTTTAACCTTGATTTTGGAGCAATTAACACCTCTGCCACATCTTTTTCCTCTGAATTAAAAAATTTAATGACTGACTTCTCTCTAACCCAACATATTAATTTGCCGACAAGGCTTACCCTTAGGTCTCAAACCATAATAGATCACTTTTATACCAACTCCTCTCTAATCAGTGCAGCAGGTACCATAGACATAAACTTGTCGGATCATTTCCCCATATTTCTCATAAGGAAGAAACCTCGCAACTCTTATACTGTGGATTCATTTTGGGCACGATGTACAAAACATCTGGACCAAAAAATCTTAAACGAAATTCTCAGAAATCTTGATTGGACAGCCTTCTTTAATAGCTCTGACCCAGAAGAATGTTGGGATTCAATACTCAGTAACATCCTACTTTATTTAGATAGGATGTGCCCTCTAAAAAAGTTTAAGAACGTTAGAACTACACCGAAATGGATGACAGACGATCTCCTTCAAGTAATGAATGAAAGAGATAAGCTATTTAGAATTGCCAAAAAGAAAAATGACCCAGAAATCCTACACAAAGCCAAATCCCTAAGACATATAGCTAACTCTAGATGCAAGGCCGCTAAGGCACAATACATAAAATCTAATCTTGAGTTTCACGATAAAAACCCACACAAATTTTGGGAATTTTTACGCCCATTAATAAATCCAGGGAAACTTAAGACAAATAACACTATACATATAGAGAAGGGCGGACAGATGATTGAAACATCAGAAGTCCCAACTGAGTTCAATAAATATTTCCTAAATGTGGGCCCCAATCTGGCTAATAAAATACCCCCCTGCCCAGCCGCTACAAACAGCGTCGAGGCTAACTTTAAACCAATCCAAGATTCACAAGTACCTATCTTTAAGTTTTGCGAGTTGTCCCCAAGAGAAGTGGGGAAAATTATCTCTAAGATCGATGTATCGAAAAACTCTGGATTTAATTATATCCCATCTTCAATTATAAAATCATGTTTACTAGCTTTAACTGATCAGATGACGCATATTATAAATATTTCTTTATTGTTGGGTAAGGTACCCAGTTCGTTTAAACTGGCAAGAGTTACACCGTTATATAAGGCAGGCAGTAAGTTGAACACTTCTAACTACCGCCCAATTTCATGCATCTCCATGCCTGCTAAAATTCTAGAATCAGCAGTACAACAACAACTCACAGAACATTTTGAATCTAACAGCCTTTTTAATAGTAACCAATACGGTTTTCGGAAAAATCACTCCATTCAGCAAGCCCAAGTAGATCTTCTCGATAATATTTATACAAATTTAAATGAAAAATTCCTTAATAAAACAGTTTTCCTTGATTTTAGTAAAGCATTCGATACTGTCCACCACCAAATTCTTTTAGATAAACTTAAATCATATGGCATAACAGGCATGGAGCTGCTCTGGTTCACTAATTACCTTAAAAATAGGAGACAATTTGTCACTATAAATGGACTAAAGTCCGAAGAAGGAGAGGTCACCTATGGCGTTCCGCAAGGCACCATATTAGGCCCCATATTATTTACGATTTATATTAATGATTTGCACTCGGTAGTCCGTCATGCTAAAATTCAGCATTACGCTGACGACACCGTCATATATTATCACGGTCGCAAAATTGACTCTCTCCATCAAAGTTTGCAAAAGGATCTTGACAACATTTATCTCTGGTGTGCCAAAAACAAACTGTCCTTGAATGCCTCGAAATGCAAGGCCATGTCATTCTCATTAAGTTATGTATCAAGAGCGAAACTCTCTGCCTCTGTAGTAGACCTCACTCTTGGCTCTCATGTATTAGAGATTGTTGATGAGTACAAATATCTTGGCGTAGTCTTTGCTCACATTTAGATCCCATGTACAGAACACCTTGAAGTTAGTAACTTCTAAGGTTAGATTATTATATAAGGCCAGAGACTCTCTGACTCGTAAAGCAAAACACGACATATACAAACTAGCCATCCTCCCAAATATAGATTACTGTGACTTTATTTACGATTCGGCTCCAAAAGCCTTATTACAGAAATTACAATCCCAGCAAAATCTAGCATTAAGAATTATTTTTAACAAGTCTAAATATGATAATGTTGACCGGGAACATAAGGCTCTAAATGTGTGGCCTCTTCAAATAAGAAGAGACAAACACATCTTAGACATAGCCTTCTACTTGGCCCAAAACGTGAATATTATTGATAGTAGAGATTTACCTACTAGGAGCCATACTAGAGGAAAAAGAAATATGACCATCTTATCCTCCAAGCTCAGTAAAATCACGGATTCAATAACATATAAATCTCGACTACGGTGGAACGAGTTGAAGCCGGTAGCACATAAGATTGAAGATAGCATTACATTTAGGAAATATACACAGCAATTACTAACCCCATTTTAGAACCACTCTGCTCTTACATCTTCAAGAATATAGGCTAAATTGTCGTGTTTTATTTATTTATTCATTTATTTATTATATCTTCTAGGTCAGAGTCTCACTGGTTAGAGTCTTACTGCCTCGCCTTACCAATTCATAAACTCTGCCAAAAATACTGTGTGTTCACCTATTAAACACCCAATCCACCTTCAGTGTCACGCTGACGCTAGTCGCTTATTTAGCGTAATATCTATCTTTGTACTTTATCAATTCAAACTGCACCCAGGCCAGAGGCCAACAAAATGTATATTGTTATTAATTACGAGGGATAAACCATAATCTCTCAATCCTGTCATTTAAGCTAGTAACATTGACTACCTTTCATCTGTTATTAATCATATCATAAAATGTTGTTGTTTAGATTACTTTCTTGCAAAAACCCTATAAGGGATCTCATGACTTTGATATTAGTAAATTGTTGTCTCACTCCGATTAAGTTATTAATTTCTGTATTCACCCCTATAAGGGGCCTTTAACGTCTACGACAGTAGCGACTTGTTGTTTGACCCTAGCAAGGGATTATCATGTTCATCCTAACTGTAACAAATCGTAAGATACGAAATATGGCAAACTCCGGAAGAACTGGCACGCTCCAGTGTCAGACTTGTTCGTCCATTTGTAAATCAAGATCTTGCAATAAAGGATATTTGAATTGAATTGAATTGAATTGAATTGAATATAATCCTTAACTAAAACAACGTCACAACCCTTCCCTGTGACACTCATGTGTTGTCATGCGAAGGGTAAACTCTAAACGTATTGTAGCTGTCCCAACTGACCCATTTCATTGGTAGTTCTTTGTATATTTTATAGATTACCAAACATTGATGGGGACAATTTGCGATGACTTCTTTTTTTTTTTTTTTTTTAAAGGGCGCGATGACTTCTTCATAAATTATAAAATGAATTGTATTTCATGAAAAAAGGGGAACTCAGTAAATTAACACACTTTATTGCTTTCATTATTTATTTTCCTGGCTTAGAAGAATTTAATGTTCATCAGCTTTACTATTCCTTTTTTAGCCTGTTACTCATTTTCGATTCATAAGTAGTTGCTTGGTTGTACACTCATTGATAAAATGATGTAGCAACATGTGAACATCATGTATATATATAATATGAAGCAACAAGACTAAAATAATGATGCAACATGTTGAGTTTTTTCTTTATTCGGTATATAAAATTGATTAAAGTGATTATGTTGTTGAGTCCTGACTCAATACAAGCAGCAATGCTGTGTCGTGACTGTCTAAGTGTTTTATACACAGACCATAGATCTTTTTAAATAGAAGACTATTATTGTGGTTGCATCATGGGGAAATCCTATGCTTTAATTGTGCACTATAGGTCTACTACTTGGATTGGTAACCAAAGAATTAATTATTTCAAAAACAAAACTCCTCCCCTTGATGGTGAGTTTGAAAAAATTACTTTTTCAAAAGCTGCCAATAATTGTCTCACTACTATGAGAGAGTCACTGAGAGATTTATCGAATTAATTCTTGATAAGTATTTTGATTATTGGGAATTCTAGGACCCGGTACAACATATACATTCATGCCATTGCCATTGTTCACAGCTTGTCTGGGAGGTGTATCATATATTTCTGCATAGTCATTGTCCTCCACATTAACATATGTGGCTTGGGTGGAAGGGGAAGATGCTGGTCCTGAGTATGCTGCAGATTCTTGTGTATTGTCTTTAGCGGTGTGGCTGTTGGTTTTGTCTTTTGTCTGGCACTTTATCATCCCTCTGAAAAATGATAGATTCAAAGATTTCTTTCTTGTAGCCTTTCTTCTACTACAAATGTCCCACCAGAATTCTGACAGCTAACATATTGATATTGTCTCATTGTGATTCCAGACATATTCACAGCTGATTCTCTATCGTCACTTTAGTTAATAATTCATGATAATTCTTACTTGTGTTTTAGGATGAATATTGTAATAATGAACAATATGATTAAAATGGCAGCAACTGATATGCTTGCTATGATGGCCACTGAAAAATATACAAAAAGAAAGCGTTCATCAAAAATCAGTATTACTGAACAAAGGTCTGATGTATACATGTGTTAATTAGGGAATTACTTATGTAGTTTACAGTGAAGACAGAACCCAACAAGATATAAACCTGTCATACCTTGAAAACCTGACAGCTGATTTAGTTGGTGCGAGACAATTATTCATACAATTAGACCATTATCTACCAATCTTGAAACAATGTATTGTAGAGTTGTATATACATGTTGTGTGCATATATACAAGTCCATGCTCTGAGTTATGTGCTTATAAACCCTCTTGAGTTATTGGCCTAGAGGCTTATGGAGAAAATGTGAGACCCTTAGAAGTGATGCTGTAGCCCTTCTTGTATCATTAGGAACACTAATTATCTAAATCATATTGCCAAACAAACCATGCTTATAGAGGAATCTTTGGAGCAATTTTAAATAATTCTAAATTAGATTGTTGTTGTTGTTGAGACTTTTATTTGCCAGACGGCAATGTCGATGGGTCTAAACTCCCAGCTTCGGGAGGGTTTCAAGCCCTATCGGACATTACATGATTTATGATTTGTAGGGGTAAACAGTACTCCATGGCGTCGACGACACACAGGAGGCCCCTACTTATGGAGGTCTCAGACAACAATAATTTAAATCAAGATTACGCTTAGAGACAGCACCCAATCATATTGAGTGAGACAAGATTATGTGGGTAATAGTACCAAAAGGATAATATTACAATGCGAATATAAAGAGCCTCTTGGGCAAAATACAAAATGTTTATAACTATACAAAATACAATAATACAAAGTTCGTAGTTCGAGTCAAAATCCGAGGAGGGAAGGAGGGGGAGAGGGAAAGGAAAAGAAGGAGGGGGAAAAAAAGAGGGGGACAGGGGGGGGAGTGGACATGGAGACAGTAATATTAGTAGAGATAGTTATTGTCCGTCCAAATTTCCGTGCTTTTGATTTTATTTGTAAAAGCTTTACTTGTATCGGATGCTTGGATATTTGTGTCGACGGAGTTCCAGTATAATGGAAGTTTGTAGAAGATAGATCTTCATACTAGCTCAAGTCGAGGGGCCGGACACCTAAATGAGATACAATCAGGATTGTGTCTACGAGTGACTCTGGTTCTGGGTTCAAGCATTTTTGCATTTTGTTTTAGCCTGAATGCCTGTTGCAAGATATGGAGTCTCCTCCTCTGCTTAAGGGGGAGCAGGCCGAACTGTGTGTGGAAGTCATCTGTGTTTTGAAAACGATTTGAACTTGTTATTATTCTGAGTGAGCGATTTTGGAGAATTTGTAGAAACTGTAGTTTTGATTTAGGGGCCGAATCGTAGAATATGTCTGATTGATCTAAAAGAGGAAGAATGCTGGTTTGGTAAATTTGGGCACTAAGTTGAACGTTAAGCCTGCTCCTGAGATGCTTAAAAAGCCATAATTTATGTGACACTTTTTTCCGTATGCTTGCAAGGTGTTTGTTAAAGGTAAGGGCACCGTCGACGACAGTCCCTAAGTATTTATATTCATTTACTTCTTCAATGTGCCATGTACAGAACACCTTGAAGTTACTAACTTCTAAGGTTAGATTATTATATAAGGCCAGAGACTCTCTGACTCGTAAAGCAAAACACAACATATACAAACTAGCCATCCTCCCAAATATAGATTACTGTGACTTTATTTACGATTCGGCTCCAAAAGCCTTATTACAGAAATTACAATCCCAGCAAAATCTAGCATTAAGAATTATTTTTAACAAGTCTAAATATGATAATGTTGACCGGGAACATAAGGCTCTAAATGTGTGCATTAAGCTTGTGAGCAGAGGATTCAACTCCCCATTTGGACCTCTGCAAGGGTTTATCAAGAAAAGTAATGATCTTTGACTTTCCTTCATTGAGAGAAATTTTGTTTTTTCTGCACCAGATCAAAATATTATTCAAGTCTTCCTGAAGTTGTTGGGAGATAGTGGTGATATTGTTACCTGTTTTGCATATAATAGTGTCATCGGCAAAATGTTGAAGGTGGGAATTTTTAGTGTGGTGGGGCAGGTCATTAATGTATATGGAAAATAGTATTGGTCCTAGTGTAGTCAAATGGTAGATGAAGCTTATAATAAATCAGATAAATCACTTGTTGGTCTTTGTTGCTTGGAATATTTAGTGCAGTTGTTGCAACTGCGCAACATACTCAGCCGTTGCCTCTGTGTGTTGCACAGTTGCAACTTGTGTGATATTCCTGCTCCTCTAGACTTATCCTGTATTTATTCCATATCTACAGCATTGGGGCTCATAGATCATGAATAGCTTTTACTATTATTATTATTATACTAGTTTCAGGTGAGAATGAAATTCCATACATATAATAATATATAATATTGTTAAGAGAAATTGTTAACATTCCTGATTGTTTTACAATTTTTGTCATAGGAATGCATACTGCCAAATCCAGAGGCCTAAAGAGAATCAAACCCAGCACCCTTGTCAATGATTAAGGAATAATTTCCGAGGTTTTTTCTGCTCGCGGTGTCTATAGCGTCAGGGAAGTTCGAGGGCGAAGCCCGAGAACTTCACTGACGCTATAGACACCGCGAGCAGAAAAATCCGAGGAAATTATTGCTTTTAGAAGAGAATTGATGAGATTCCCTTGATTTGATGATATTCCCTTAATGTTAGAGCAAAAAAAATAGACAAACCTGCTTTATTCCGTCCAAAAACATCCCAAAACATCCAAAATATCAGGCAAAAACATGCGAGTCGTCAGCCTTTCTATGAGACCGGAAGTGATTGCACTGCTTTAATCGAAATCTATATAATACCGCGACGGCTGACCGAATGAAGCTTCAGCCACAACAGCCAATCAGAGGAGCGTATTTGCTAATGTTTATGTACAGCCAGCCGGCCTGTTTTTGCAAGGTTCCGCTGCTTGCTATCCAAAGCATCGGACACCGCGTTAGTCGAAATCTAAATGATACCGCGACGGCTGGCCAAGTGAAGTGGGCGGGGCTTAGCGGAGAAACAGCCAATCAGAGGTGCGTATTCGCTAATGTTTATGTACAGCCAGCCGGCCTGTTTTCGCAAGGTTTTGCTGCTTGCTATCCAAAGCATCGGACACTTCCGGTTCTCGAATGCCGTGTTGCGTGTGTCTAGGGACTTAAAAAAGAAATAAATAAAAGATTTGAATCGGTAGAAATGATTTAAATAGTGTTTGAGCCCGATAGCGAAGATTTAGTCGACGGGAATCGAGTAATAAATGAATGGCCAGTTCAGAAGCTATACGTGCTTACGTTTCGTAGACCGGAAGAGATGTGGAGACCCTTCGGCATACCCACTCATGTGCACGTTCACTTGGCGTTGCATTGTGTACGGTAGTCTATATAGCGCACGGAGGATTTCATTCGAAAGTGACCCGCAACTAGCAACTAGGCTTCTAAATTAGTTTCAACCACATACGCTAGATGTCAGCACAAACTTAGGGAGAAATTGATCTATGGAGTTGATCTATGGAGACGAAAGAATTGATCTATGGAGACGGAAGTATTGATCTATGGAGACGGAAGTATTGATCTATGGGGAAGTCTTGATCTATGGAGACGGAAGTCTTGATCTATGGAGACGGAAGTCTTGATCTATGGAGACGGAAGTCTTGATACTGATCTATAGGGACTGTTACTGCTCTATAGGGAGTCTTGAGACTGAACTATAGGCTTGATACTGATCTATAGGGACGGATTTATGGGGACGGAAGTGGTTTAGAGGGAATCTATAAAGAAAAAAAACCTCCCAGAATCTCATCAGATCGATTCTAATGTCAAATAATATACATGCCTTTGTTTATAGGTGAAGAAGGAGATCCAGGCTGTTCAGTCTCTGTTGTTGATTGTGTACTGGAAGTGTTAAAGGATGTTGATATTCCTGCTGTAAAGCTATGAGGCTGCGTTGGTTGTGGAGCCCGTGTTACAACTGGAGGTGCTGGTCTGCCATCTGTACAGTTATGCAGTGGTGTGTCCTGGTACATGCCTGTGTGTGGGTAGCGCCTCCTCCAACAGTCTCCATGTTTCCAGTCTGATAAAGGCAGGGCTGAGGATTCATCTTTAGTTAATACTGCAATGTATGTATGTGTATGTATGTATCAATTTTATTTCCATAAAGATAGTTACAATGACTAGGAAAATGGGGAGAAGCTACACTTAGCCTTCTCTTTAGCTCCTTCTGTGAAACATAAGCTCCTCAGCTCTTCCAGGTATCCCTAGGTGAGAATTTGTTAATAACAATAGAGTATGCTTGTGGTTATTTGATGATTAGGATCTCTTGAAAACGTACATTAATTGTCATACAATCCAGAGTTATAATCCGGAGTTTTATGTTAACAGCAAAATTAACAGTTAATATTTAGACACCAAAAACAACCCTTGAAAGGAGATGTCTTAATCGTAATCTACATTTGCATACTATGATAACAGTGTATTTACAGTTACAAAATTAGTTTTTGCCAAGAGCTACTAATAATTAGACATTCAGATTTGCATTGATTGTACTTACGGTACATTAGGTAATGTATATGGGTTTACAGACCATAATTTGCATTTTAGAGTTATATAATGATAAGTATACTCAATTCTATATTGAGCTGAAGTACACTATTTGCTTCCACAGTGCACAAAATTCGTTCACTAAACAGATGAACTGACCATTTCATCTTTCTTAATATTTACTCATGTTAAAATTGTTAATATTATTTGACTATATTATCCAGACCATCTTTTGTTCTTTCCAAAAAGAGTTTAAACTCCTCTTTGGAAGTACATTCTTTCCCCTCTTTGGGTAGATTATTCCATGAAAGTGGTAATACGTAATAGAAGGATTTCTTTATCTTTTCTGTGCGAGGTAATGGCACTATCATTTTTGTCCCTTTGTTATGGGATCTGAGGTTTAAGTTTCTATCATCAATAAACAAGTGCTTTTGTACTAAGTCATATGCTATTTCAAGAATGTGTTGCATTCTTCTTTCAGATAAAATTTGTAAGTCGTTAGTTTGTTGTAATTCCTTTACATTTACTCTTCTATTTAAACCAAACGCTACCCTAACAAAGGAGTTTTGTATAACCTGGAGCTTTTCAAGGAGATTCTTTGGCGCACCCATGTAGACAAAGTCTCCATAATCAAAACGAGGCCTAACAGCCACCTCATAGAGAGTTAAGATATCTTCTGAGTCTCCCTGATGCTTGTGCAATGTTTTGGTTTAAGTGATCTTTAAAAGTGAGTGACTTGCAAAGAATTCCTGTAATAGACAGTAGTTATGTGTTGAAACATTCCAGCTACATGTCCACATTTGAAAGTCCGCTTGTTGATTGCTATGACCAGTAGCAACGGTGTTGTTCTGGACCTGTTCAGGACCTTGTGGTTTTGTGGTGCTGTATATAATCATACAGGGTTGATCATATATTTTATAGAGCAATATATCAAATATCTGTAAATATCATAAATGTATTTAATCCATGGGAGAACTCACCTTCATATCCTATGAAAAAAACTGGTTCTTTAACACCAGTAAGGTTCAGAACTGCTCTATTAATATGAGCTTGTGGTTCGCCTGGTTTAAGCATATGCATACCATTCCAGAACATAACACCAACTACCAAGTAAGTGTATGTGTATATCACACTTTGTGTATTTGATGTCAATGTAAAGAATAGAGTGTTCAGTTCTATAGGCCATGGGTCGTGCACCGAGCAACTAAAAACATAGCCACACTTTGCGCTACTGCTGTAAACTGGAGAAAGGCTGGTGTAAAAAGCTGGACAACTCTTGTATACATGGTTTGCTGCAATTTGAGAAACACAAATCTATAAATGTATCCTATTCTTTGAATCTAAATGTAGCACTTGGAAAGGTCTTGGGATGCATAATCATGTATCTCAGTTATCAGTACCCAACTGCTAAACAATATCAGCAAAATATCTGAACCATACAAAAGTGATAACGCTGAGTTTAGTATACTTATAATTGAACTAAATTATTTTCCACAAACCTCAGAATTGACATGAACCATTGAACCAGATTGAGAATCATTTATTGAAAAGCTTATGAAAAGCTTCACTCACCAGGCACACATTGAAATCCACTTATCAAATCCTTCACTTGTATAGAACCAATGTTATACACATATAACGTCACATTTTGTGTTCCAACAAAGACTTTATAAACTCCTGTTAGTGCATCTGGTACTGAACTAGCAGATGTAGCCATTGTAGGTGCCAGGACCTTCCCATCTGGACAGTTGATGTCCCAATAGTCGATATGATTAGTTTCTGGCTGGTAGCCTAAATAGTAACATGAAATTGGATTAAGGCTGTGTTTAAGGGAAATGCAGGAAGACAGATCGTAATAATTTCACATGGGAAAATGAAGGGTTTAATAGTGAAATAAAGTTATTAAATCCTGGCCCCAACTACAAACACAGTTATTATAAATATTCTGTTTAAAAACTTTATATTATGTAGCGTTTTTCATTATATCCAGAAGTCAGGAAACTATTTCAGCTTAACTATATATATATATTTGTTTATTTTGGTGCAAATCAGTGTTTTTATAGAACTATATTCCAAGATGTTTGTTTTACTATGGCAGACTTTATTTGGTAAAAGCTGAGGAATGGTATACAACGAGATTTTTAATGAAATAATCCAGAAGTAAACAAGAAATCATATGATATGCAGTGGATTTGCACAGATCACCACACTACTCTCTCCCATTCAAATGCCATATGGTACATTCACCAACATGGAGTAAAAATCAATATTTTACCAAAAAAACACCATCTTAGAACCAGTTTGGAAGAATTGAATGGTAATAGTACTGCATCATGACTTGGTTTATGAGAAATGCTACTTACATATTGTATTTACCAGTGACATCAGAGTCACGACCAACAGGTATTGTAGCATAACGGAGTCCATGTCTTCTTCTTTAATAATCCACTAATGCACATTTACAACTTAGTTACTTCTTAGCCCTCTGTACTTATATATCAGCAAAAGACTAAAGACCAAACACAACAGACCTTTGTATGTAATATCTAACTATAGCAATGTGTTGATTATATGCTAAATGCAGTCCATCCCGTTGAGATGAGGGTCACCACACTGCCCTGTGACACCCATGTGTTGTCATGCAGAGGGTAAACTCTAGATGTATTGTAGCTGTCCCTACTGACCTTTTTTATCGGTAATTCTACCTCTGTATGTTTTATAGATTGCTAAACATTGGTGGCGACAATTTGAGATGACTTTTTCATAGAATATAAATACATAATTAACTTATTATATTAACTCATACGCCTTAATTAATATTAACTTAAACCAGATGAATGACCCATACTTAACTCATACAGGTTCAAATAATATTTCTGCAATCAATGCCATTGATCACTTTATTTCATATATCAAATGATGTGAACTCAGTAGATACCAGTAAATCAACGATAACATTTTATTTCAGTATATAGGGTGATTGTCCCTTCACTTCTTCCAGTGAGCAATATATAATCACCTCACCTTCAGAATCATTTGTTATTTGCTCACATATTAGCCAAGACCCTTGGGTCCCTACTCATAACATATAGTATGAATAATAAAAGTTAAAAGCCAGGTGGTTTAACAGCATGGGTATTATTTTGTTTTAGAGTGTGTATTATAATTCTTGCTGATCCCGCCCCTGCCCCAAGCCCCCCGTCACTCCCATGCAATCCATGTTTTTCCATGTTTTTTATACAGCATGTCAATAAATAGCTTGTGTCTTCAACGGTTCTAGTTGTTCCTCTCCCTATATAAAATTTAAAAAACTGAAATGGATATTACTGTTTTGTGCTTCAAGTATATCAACATAAACACAGTTACACAACTCCATGTCCAATGTATATGGTGACCTAACCTTGTCAAGCACTGATTTATACACTTCGAGGAGGATAAGACTGTACTATTCAAATTAGTTTTGAATCCATAATTCACAATTGAAAACCAATATTGTGGATATAAAAGATTGTGTCTTGTGTTAAAGTGAGTGTGTTTCACAGTCCTGACTCAATACAAGCAGCAATGCTGTGTTGTGACTGTCTAAGTGTTTTATAAATACAAAAACCATCTATATAGTTCTTTTTAAGTAGAAGACTATTATAGTGGTTGCATCATGGGGAAATCCTATGGTTCCCTTGTGCACTATAGGTCTACCAAAGAATTAATTATCTTAAAGATAACTCCCCCCTTGGATGGTGAGTTTCGAGAAATTACTTTATGTAATTCTTCCATTGAATATGATATTATATAATCAATAACTTAATTTATTCCCAGTAAAAAAATATTTGCTCCACTATTGGTTTATAGGCCTGCCCACATTGAGGACAATTGACAACCAAATAATATTCTCTGAGTATTTTTGACTGGACCTATAAATCAGACCAACACATTTCAGGAAAGCAACATCATAATATCTGTAGTAACATGCTTTATAATTACCCCAACTCTTTAATGAAGAAATCAAAACTTAGACAAGTCAAAAGTAATAAGTACTCAATAAGTTTATTTTCCATAGTTCAAGTCCTATATTATAGAATACCTTATACACAAACTTGAGGCATTATTTAAGCATTATTTCCCAATGTGTTTGGCCTGAGCATGTGTTATGGTCCAGTGGACCATAATACCCACAAACGGCAAACATGGCGGGAAATAATGCTTTTAGTCTCTATTGTAACCATTTCTGTTCATGCAGTAACCTTGGTAATAATATATTGAGTCTAACCTGATGGCTACCCCTATACAATGTTTTTGTATATGGGTTAAAAAGCTTCTGTTGACTAGTCTGCCAGCTCACGACTAGACTAGTCTGCCAGATGTTTTCCTACGGGAGTTGAATTGAAATGTTTTGAAATAATATGTTAATAGACAAAATTCTTGGTAAGGAAATTTGTTCACAGATTAGCCTTTTTTCTCCTAAAATTCCCTGACTATATGAAAAAGTTGACTCTCCAGGAACACATCGCCATTCATTTATGAAATCCTGAACTGGTATAGGCACAATGTTAGATTCATGTATTGAAAGGTTTCGTTTTCCAATAAAGCGTTTATAAACTCCTGAGAGTGTTTCTGGTTCTGAGTTAGCTGATGTAACCATTGACGATGCCAGGACCTTCCCCTCTGGACAATAGACATCCCAATGGAGTGATTCTTGCTTGTAGCCTGAATAGTGAAATCAATGTTCTTTTACTCTGGATTTAAAGAAAATGCGGGGAGAATTTTAAATGGGAAAACGTTTCAATATCGAGGGAAAGTTGTTTAAACATGGCCCTAACTGTGGGTACCGTTATAGCAAATGGGTCAGATTTTCAGAAAATAAGCCTACCCATGAAACAAAAAGTGTGTTATAAAAATATTGTTCCTACCATAAGGTTGCTGAATAATAATGAATGAAATGTGATTCTGAACCATCTATTATGACTCTGATAATGGTTTGTATTGGCTTAGCCAATGCAGCTATAAACCGCAGCACGGGCTCAACCGGAAGTCCATCAGCCGGAAGACGTTGACTGCAGCAGCGTCTCACGTATCAGACAGTTCGGGCAGAGTCATTCGCTCTCCATTCCTCTAGGCACAAAAAATCGAGAACAAAATGTAAATATAAGAGGAATGGCAGCGGTGAACTGTGCTACATGTCTGCAGACCCATGAGGAGGGTGAGTGTCCTTCAGCCAAACATACTAACGATGGGGACAGAGAACTGCTAAGGTTGGGCGCCGCGCTGGGCCTGCTGGCTCCCCCAAAATCTCCAAAAGGATCTAGTACCCTGAATGACTGAATAAAGTATTCTGGATAAATATATAAATATATTCTGAATCTAGGCACCCGATACGCCGACAAGAAGTAGACAATAACTAATGAATCGAATACCCTCATAACTGGGGAACATATCAGTAATACCGCAGCTTTTATTATTACCATATTGTTCTGATATCTGCGGTGACAGTACTAGACAAATACGTAGATTCATACTAGCCAGTATAGCTAATGCTCAACAAATATTATTACTAATTTACTCATTAAGCTACTTGCAGCTACCGGCAATGGTCGGATAGGGTGCTTGCACACCCACCCCTGTACATATACGTACACTTTTGTACGCCTTGCTTCGATTACTCATATCTTATGTTATGCATAGTCCGCTAGTCAACTGTATTACTTAGAACAACTCTATATGTATTCAAAACAACCGACGGGATATTCGGAAGGGCTGTGACTGGCACAGACAATATTCCACTTCCATTCTTCTCTTGATTTAACATGTATGTAAATGTGGAATGGAAATAAAATCTTATAATAATAACAATAATAGACAGACAAAGAAGATTGAAACCCTGGAGGAAGACTCCACTGATAGATCAGAGACGAAACTCTTACATCTCGACTGAAGGCTTAGTGAACTAGATTTTATTAAGAGCCAATCTGCATTTACGAGTCACTTTGGCATGGCATCCCTGACACCCCGTTGAGACATGGCGCAGGGCGAGAAGGCGGCAGACAACGGCAGTAAACTGAGACCTGAGAATCATTTGATCCCCGTAAAGAAGGCAGACGACATGACAGTCAGGGAACTATTGTTCGGGTGTTCTTCAGTTTTAACCTTTTTACTGGGTCATCATATGGATATTAGTGATTATGTGCATCATTATAACTTCATTGCTGCTAAGGCTGCGGGAAAAAAGTATTATATGCTAAGCAGGCTCTCATTCGCTACGAGCGGGCTGTGACAGATAAGGTAATGTTGGGAGAATTGACAGATTGGCGTCATAACCAATATTTCAGAGTCATAACCAACATTTTATTTATGAATAATAATAAATAAAATGTGATTTTGAACAATCTATTATGACTCTGATAATAGCTAATTATTCCTTTAACTGGTTTGTATTTAAGCAAGTAACAATTTCTTTGCCAATTGGTGTGAAAAGATCACCCTACTTGACCTACTACTTTCTGTTCTGACAGCTTCATTCCGAATCACGCTTTATTTATCCCTTTAATGAAAATGAGAATTTAATTGAGTGATAACTAAACCACAGTGCATTTAAGATATGTTCAATAGAAAAGCCTAATGTTATTTTTGGCATAAACAATCCTATCCCATAAGAGGTATTTAATAGAAAGTTGGGAATAATTTAGAGAGCCCATAAAAAACTAATTCACCAAATCAATTTCCATAAATCATAGAGTTTGCACATTATGTTATGTTACATTATGTAAGGAAAATGATAATCTTGCTCCTTCAGAATCCTGCTGATCTGTCCTAAACAATCATCTCTTGTCACATGACATAAAACTTTATTTTGAACGTTGATGTATGTACCAGATGCTATTTGTATGGGCGGGAGTAGTGTGGTAATTAGCACCAGTTCCATGTGTGTGGTGTGACTTCCTGTCCCCAGTAAACATAGCCATATAAGTCGGAGTAAATATAGAACCTAAATTTGAATGTGGTACTCGGGACATTATTACACTCTCCTCACCCTCCTTTTTCTTTCGTAACCCACTCACCTATTAGCTTGTAGGCCACGAAAAAACAAACATCTCAGACAGGTTCTATCTATGTTACACCTGAAAACCACTTTGGAAGAATTAATATGTGATTAATTTCTCGAGATTTTGTGTCTGAGGCATTTGCTTGAAAATAAACCCCGAGGCCCGGAGGGCCGAGGGGTTTATTTTCAAGCAAAAGCCGAAGACACAAAATCGAGGGAATTAATCACTTTAATAGCCGATTTTTGGATTCAATAACACTGTTTAAACACATATTAACAAATATTAGGTTCAAAAAAAGGTTTTAGATGTACTTACAGCATGAAGAACTCCAATAATCTAACTCCTTAACTCCAATACATAGGTTACTATTTTACATCTGACATGGAAAGGACCGAGTCAAATGCAGCCTTTATAACGTCCAAATCAGGATGTTTTAAACATTTTAACCCATCATATTCTAATATTTAGATTATTTTACCTATTTCTAACCAATATCACATATGTACACGTAATCATAACTTCAGAATGTCGTTTACGTCAGCCGCACTCTCCGTTCCAGAAACAAACGAAGCTTCCACTTTTTGCATGCAACCAAGCATCAGACTTCCGGTTTACGAATGCCGTATCCGTGTGTCTAGGGACTTAAAAAAGAAATAAATAAAAGATTTGAATCGGTAGAAATATTTTAAATGTTGTTTTAGCCCGGTAGCGAAGTTTTCCTCTATGGAAATCAAGTAATAAATGAATGGCGAGTTCAGAAACCATGTGTTTACACGCCCGCAAGTTTGCACCGCTTTAGTTGGAACCTACATGGTAAGGCGACGGCTGGGAAAATGAACATCTATGTACAACAGCCAATCAGAGGTGCGTATTTACTTATGTTTAAGTTCAGCGAGCCGGCCTGTTTTTATAAGGATCCGCTGCTTGCTATCCAAAGCAGAGGAGACTTCCGGTTTCCGTATGCCGTGTTGCGTGTGTCTACGGACTTAAAAAAGAAATAAATAAATGATTTGAATCGGTAGAAATGTTTTAAATGTTGTTTGAGCCCGATAGCGAAGATTTAGTGTACGGGAATCAAGTATTCAATGAATGACGATTTCAGAAACTCTCCGCAAGTTTGCACCGCTGTAGTCGGAATCTAAATGATAACGCGACGGCTGGCCGAATGAACCTCCAGCTACAACAGCCAATCAGAGATACGTATTCACTTATGTCACTTTTCAAACCGGCCGGCGTGTTTTCGAAAGGATCCGCTGCTTGCTATCCAAAGCATCAGCGACTTCCGGTTTTCCAATGCCGTGTTGCGTGTGTCTAGGGACTTAAAAAAAGAAATAAATAAAAGATTTGAATCGGTAGAAATGTTTTAAATGTTGTTTTAGCCCGATAGCGAAGATTTAGTCTACGGAAATCTAGTATTCAATGAATGGCGATTTCAGAACCCATACGTGCGACCGGAAGAGATGGGGAGACCCTTCGGCATAGCCACTCATGTGCACATTGACTTGGCGTTGCATTGTGTACGGTAGTCTATATAGCGCACGGAGGATTTCATTCGAAAGTGACCCACACGGCAACAAACCGGAGCTTGCACGATGTCTACTGTCGTCACGTGTCGAGGCCTAGGTTGTGATTACTTGGATTATTCCCTATTTCGTTGCTTACCACCATTCAGCAAGCGGATCATGCTAAGAACAAGGATATTTGGAACATTATCGGTGATTTTGGAGCTATTGGGAGTGATATTTAGGCAGTTGTACAGAGCCTGGATGGTTTCGTCTGAGTGTCACTGGGAGACAGCCATTGTCACAACATCGCTTGCACGATGTCTATCGTCGTCACGTTATGGCGAACCCTATGCCCTAAAAACTTAAAAATGGCTAATATTTCCATCGGAAACAGTGGAGGAATGACTTTAATGTGACCAGGACTTTATACACGTTCAAAAATGAACGCGGAATCGACGACAAACAACTAGTTGATGAGGTAAGTTTGAGCGGAAACGCTGACTGGGGTTTATTTTAACTACATCCGCAAAATAATTCTACATCCGAAAAATAAACCCCTGAATCCGAACAATAATTTACTTCATCCGTTTTCCGGTTTGACCACTTCCTGTCCAAACAGTAATTTATAAGTATCCAGAACCCCAGCAGAATCCAAAGATCTGCTATTAAATGGTAATAATACTGCATCATGACATGGTTTATAAGAAATGCTACTTACATATTGTATTTACCACTGAGATCAGAGTCATGACCAACAGGTTTTGTAGCATAGCACAGTCCATGTCTTCTTTTTTAGTAATCCACTAGTGCACATTTATAACTTAATTAAATCTTTGTAGAGTACTTCACAGAGAAATAGTCCTCTGTATATATATATATCAGGAAAACACTTGGGACCTAACACTAACTCTGTATGTAATCTTTAACTAAAACTTGCTAACTAAATTGTTGCTTTTGTCGTATATGGTCCATTCGGGTTGAGAAGGAAGTTAGAAGTCTAGAAGACTTTCCTGTGACACTGATGTGGTTATATGGCTTTAACTAAGCAAACCAAAATAGACACACGCACACTTTCCCTATGAAGTTTAGAATGACATCAGCATCCTAATTTGTTTATATAATTATATAGAAATATGCTGTTTATCAGCGACCCGGCCAGAAGTCATGCAGGTTTAAGGACGAGGCTGTGAATGCTGCAAAGGCTGCAGGTTCTTGATTTTGATTTATTTTTTCTCGTAAATTAACCAGATATGTTGCTGCTAATATAGACTAAATTGGGAACTTTAATAATGAATATTGTGGTCAGGGCAGCTTGGCTTTGATACAATAGTTAGGTTCCTCGAATCACAATAATTAAACAGAGCTTTCAATTTAGTATCTTTAACACCAATGTCTACGTTTAAATCACCACAAATAAGTATATTAGATTTTATTATACATGCATTCATTATTGAGGCACCAACAGCCATTCTTTACTTTGTAACTTTGGTGATGCAAGTTTACCGGAGCGGGTGCTTTCTTCCTTGATCGTTTCACCGGTTTCTAGTTCTATTCCTATGGTAAAACAAGGATATATGGTAAATTATGTTATTATTCTTTTAATTAAGCACATTTTACATGCAAAATTAGGCATGTATAATAATAAACTTATAGGACTTGTTTTCGCATGGACGCGTAAATAAAGAACTTGATCTTTGATCTTGTTCTTCATTTACGCGCCATGCATCAAATCATCCAGTATTGGACAGTGTGTACCTTTAATTGAATCTAGATCATCTAAGAAAGAACTAATATTGCTGTTTGGTGGGTGATAACATACTAGGATAAAATATGTAGTAATATTTTCCCTTGTTATTGTAAAAAATAACATCTCACTGTTTGAGAAATTGACAAATTCTGATCAAAGGAGACAGTGTAATCGTTTCTAAAAAAACAACAAATATCACCTCCTCTGCACCCCTTAGATCGATCTAACCTAATACAATCATATCCTTTACAAGCAATCAGCTGATTAGTGATGTCCCTTTTTAGCCACGATTCTGTAAAAGTCAAAATCTTACTCATTATGTCATTACATATCATATCAATTTTCAGCAGAAGAGACCTTACATTATAATGTATAATTTTCAGGCACCTTTTTTATTACTTAGATCGTCCCAAGTTTTAACCTTATCATTGCAGGACAACATATTTATTTCGGCCATATAAATTTAATATTAACTGTATGTGGACTAATAGTTCATATGTCGACCAAGAAGGGCATATATACGAATCCATGTGTGCCCAGGGGACCAAAGAACTGACCTGTTTCAGCCTTTTCAGCCACACTAGCATAGGCCAGTGTGTTATATAGTTCCAGTGTATGTATAAGATATAATAAAAGACCAAACACTACCTTAGTATGTAATCTTTAACTACAACAAGTTGTTGTTTTTGTCAAATATGATCCATCCAGTTGAGAAGGAGGTCACAACACTTCCCTGTGACACCCATGTGATGTCATGCGGATGTCATGCGAATAAAAGTATTGTAGCTGTCCCTACTGACCTATTTCATTGGTTGTTCTATCCTTTCAAATATTTAGCAACAGTTTTACCAACAATTGCAAGAATCTTTTCACCAATATCATAGTCTAGTTGCTTATGTCAAAAAAATGGCTCCCGTGTGGAATTCATGTTAATTTTTGCAGACAAACATTTTTTTGTAGTATTCAATGAGTAGAATTCAAAAATCGATGTATGCAATTTTTTCAAACATTTTATCATGCCTAAATCCAAGATGGCGTCCAAGATGGCCGCCCGGACTATAAATGCACATAACTCTGGTTCTAATTAACATAAATGAATGATTTTGGTGTCCATTTCTATGTTTTCCATGTCAGGGAATCCAATGAAATAAAAATAAAATCCATGGCACATGATGCCTTTCCACTAGGGGGCGTTATAGGTCATTTTTCACATATTTTCCTAAAAAATGATAAGAAATACTTCTAACATCTTTCAATTCGTATACACAAAATCTTTAGTCATTTTATGCTTTAATTTAATCTCTTGGTAGTTAATACAACATTGGTAAATGATTTTCTATGATTTTTTTCAATAATGAAATATTCATATTTCCAGGGAATTCAGCCACAAATGTGTTTTTTTCAACAGTAGTCCATTAAACATAGAGTTTGACCTAGGACAAATTGCAACAGGTTTCTCAATGGTTTTGGCTAGTATGAGGGCACCTTATTCACATACTAAAAGTCTAGAAAAATCTGGATGGGGGAACATGCCAAAAATCTCAAAAACAAAATGGCCGCCTCTAAAACTTTGAAATACCATAACTCAGTATAAAATCAACATATATTCAAGTGTGAATACACTTTATTAATGTTTCCAGACATGGGGGATCCAATGAGACAATAATGAAATCCATATAATCCATATTTATCAAGTTGGTATACTGATACACAAAAGAAAATAATGACCAGAAAAATGCCCTGCAAATACATCCTGTGAAGTGAAAAATCTAAGTCACATATAATGAGATTGTACAAAGGACTACATGACCAAGGATATCCAATAACATCTTTCCACTAAACAAACTGTCATAATCATTGCTGTGATACCTGAAATAAAGAACCTACCACAGGAAAAAAAACAAGTAGCCATGCACTGTGTATATGGAACCTGACTTGACATCCTGATTTCACCAGTCTGGTAAATAGGGCCTGACCTGTATGCAGTCACCATTATGGTCACATGCAGCAGTGCATTCCATGATAACCTGTGTTAGGAACACTTAAGATTGCTGCAGTAGCTCTTACAGCTGCAGCAAATGATCTGTAGTAGTTGGTCAGGGGCAGGTTAGGAGGCTTCATCCCCAATTATCTGTAAGTCCCTTCCAAATTTGAATTTGGTAGCATACACTTTGGCTGGGGTACTTATAAGCAGCTGATAAAGATGGTAGGACCTGTGGATGGACATGCATGATGAGGAGAGGGAACCTTTTTTATACTGCAGTAATTTACAGAAGTAGACTATAGCATTCTCCACCTTTCTCTACATTATCAAGTATGCTTTGTTATCAGAGAACACTTCAGCTTGTCTTTGGAGCATTGGCAGAAGCAGATATAGATCCACCTATGTTGCACATAGCAGTTCAATCTCATAGGCTTAAAGAATTTAATGTTGTATCACATTCTGCTATTGCATGGATAGCAGCACGGTTCTGCACTCCCAGTATTCTAGATTCGTCCTCATACATTAGATGCTCCACATGCTTTGCTCTTTTGCCTTCTTTGAGACAGGGAAAGAGAAAAAAACACCTTCAAATCTGAATGTCTACAATGATTCTGAGGTGTTGAAACCAAAGTTGTAGGTCAATTGACACCGAGTGACCTTCAATTGTAGTTGTTTTCCTAGTGAGGATTTCTGTAGTATCCTCTTGAAACACAGGCTGGAACACTTTTCCTTTCTATTGACTCAAGAATTATGTTTCTATTTATGTTTCAGCATCAACATTTAAGTATACATGGTTTTGCTTTTACTCAGGGTCTAGTTCTAGGGTTCCTGTTCATGAGAATGTGGATTCAGGGATTCTATAGTCTGAAATAGATAAGTTTTGATATGGAATAGTTAATCTCAGCTTAAGGTATACACAGGAGACAGGTGTTATGCTGCTATTGGGTCATGCCCTTTACCCTTTACCCACACAGGTGCATGCTTACTGACCAGTTCAGGTAACAGTCAAGCAAGGCAGGATGGACAATTTTGTGTAACTACATTGAAACCATCTTATAACCTATCTGAAGTTATCATACAAGCATATTTATTCCAGATTCATGATGCAGCTACTTGCAGCTAAAGTTTTCAAAGTTTCCAGTTACCAATCATTGCATTATATTCTGACCACATCTTTGCATTTAGAGAACAAAGCCCCTAATCTTGGTAGAGTAAAAAACCTCTTCTATCTATGGATCCTCTAGTAGATTTATTGTGTAGAATATAAATGTATAGTGTTAAAGGGGCTTAGAATCACCAATCCCTTCAATTAAATGGTTGGAGAATTTATATATCATATATGAATTATCATTCCCTTCTCACAGCTTAGAACTATTTCCAAGGGTAATTTCCCAAACTGGGCAGGAATCTTCATTGATCTTGTTGCTCATATTTAGATTATTGTGGCTATTATATTCAAAGCATCACACATTAGTTGTGTATTGGGAACTGTCAGTGAGAAGGGGGAACTAACCGGTATTGAGGCTGTTCCTCCTCCAATCATATACCCCAAAGATTTTGTGCATCAAATGCTATTAGAGAAAATGATACAACATACAACAATTTTGAATCTATGATGCAGTACACCTGTATGCCTAAGGCAAGCTGAGGTTTACACAGACTAATATCACTAGATTTAAATTTGGAAGAGGGTTCAATTGTAGTTCACAATTCCCCCATGTATCTACCTAGTGCCCTCTGGCTCTTACTACAAATTGTTTACTTCCTTCAAAGGATTAAACTTGGAATGTACTCCAGTTGTGACCCTGTAAGCTGCCTTATGCAGGAGGGAAATTGGTATTTCTTGGAAGTATCAGAGAAATATTATACTATTCTTTTTACATACACCATTCAAAAGGCTTTTCTAACCAATTTTTATTACAGAAACTCATTTCCTAGTGTGCTTGATCATAAATGCTTGAAATCATACAAAATGAGGTAAATTTCATTTTCACTTCACAGGATGCATTTGCTGGATACATGTCTTCTCTGTAGCAGTATACTAACTTGATAAATATTATCTATATGGACTTAACTATTGTTCCATTGGATTCCCAGTGCCTGGAAACATTAAAAAAGGATATTCAGACTTGAATATATGTCAATTCTACACTGAGTTATAGCATTTATAAGTATAAAGGCGGCCATTTTGTTTTTGAGACTTTGGGCATGGTCCAGCACCTAGATTTTTCTAGACTTTAAGCATATTAATAACAGGGACTCATACTACCCAAAACTGTTGAGAAACCTGTTGCAATTTGTCCTAGGTTTAGCCTTTTTTGAGCTAGATTATGGACCAAATTACTATGAGGAAGGACCCAAATTTGTGGCTGAATTCCCATTAACCAACTATTCTAATAGTAAAAAAAACATAAATACTGAACTGCCAATGTTATATCAACTAACAAGACTGAATATTTTGCTTCAATAAAATGAATAAAGGATTTGTGTATAAGAATTAAAAGATATTTGAAGTATTTCTAATCATTTTTCAGGAAAATATGTGAAAAATGACATATAACGCCCCCTAGTGGAAAGGCATCATGTGCTTTGGATTTTATTTTTATTTCATTGGATTCCCTGACATGAAAAACATAGAAATGGACACCAAAATCACTCATTTATGTTAACTAGAACCAAAGTTATGTGCATTTATTGTCTGAGCGGCCATCTTGGACGCCATCTTGAATTTCGGTATGAAAAACTGTTTGAAAAAATTGCATACATCGATTTTTGAATTCTACTCATTGAATACTACAAAAAAATGTTTGTCTGCAAAAATTAACATGAATTCCACACGGGAGCCATTTTTTTGACATAAGCAAATAGACTATCACAGGGTTTGTTTAATATAATAGTATTTTTTTATTATTTTTCGGGAGCGTAAAATCCCCACGATCTGTACACAAGTGTGTTGGAAATATTCAGGTGGCAATAGGCATGTTTTCCTTTTATGAAGCTGACGCGGATGCGCAAAGAACAGGCACAAACTGGAACCTATATAAGGTTTCTCAGTACGAGCGCCTTTGGCGGGGGAAACCTTAAAACATCTGTGAGTATAGAACTATATGATTCATGAGCACATTGCAGAAAAGCTTTAAATAATTGTCTTTCAAAATTGACATCACTAGATGTTTCATTGAATTAATTCCTGGTAAGTATTTTCATCATCAAGTCCATCATTATCAGTCTTGCCATTGTCCTTATTCACAACTGGTCTAGTAGATGTGTCACATATTTCTGCATAGTCATTGTCCTCCACATTGACATATATAGCTTCAGTGGAAGGGGAAGATTCTTGCCTTGAATCTGCCGTAGGTTTTTGTGTATTCTTCATAGTCATATAGGCCTCTGAAGAAGATGTGTTATTCTTAGGGCACTGTATGATCCCCCTGAAAAATGAAAGATTTATTTGTAGGCTTTCTTCCACTATAAATGTTCCACCAAAAATCTGAGATCTAACTTGTGACCCTTTTGATTCAGGATGAATATTGTAATAGCTAGCAGTACGAGAAGGATGGCAAGAAATGCTGCACTTTCTATGATGGCCACTGCAAAGCAGACAAATAGACTCATTTCCCAAATGGTAAAGTGGAAGCGTACATTGGGCCGGAGGGTAGGGATGTAGCATACATTGGATTATGCACTGAATACTCAGATTTATCACTGATCCCTTCTAATTCATCTCCATTATTATCAAGGGTAGAAACGGCATCTTCATATGGAGACTCTTCAATCTTCTTCCTTGTATAGTCTCTCTGGGGGATCACTGGTAGAGCTTCATCATAATATGGTGAGACACCTGAAAAAAGATGGTTTCAATGATCTTAGGCATTTTGATTTTATTTTAAAATTTTAACCTGATGAAGGGCAATACTTAGCCCAAAAGCTAGTGAAATAAATATCGGAACCATAAATAAAGGGTTTATTTCCTACCTATCACATCAACTGTAACCAACTACCCGGAACCATCAATATACAAGCGATACTCTTACCTCGATATATTTTAAAATGTTATTGATGAAAATAAATTCAGTGTGATGGGGAAGCATTCCATGTAAAAGACAACTGAATTTGTCGCTAATATCAATTAAGAGTCCAATACAGAAGATGAACTAAGTGATAGTAAAGGGGCAAGCTATTAAGACCTCAGGTTATTTAAATCAGTTTGTGGGACCTGCTACTGCTATTACATTGGTGCCCTTACCAGGATCAACAGTAGAGCTGACTGAGTTGTCTTGCACTGGTGAATGTGCTGGGTCACTGTCGGGGCTCTCTGTCTGGGTGACTGGTGAGCTCTGACTCTCTTTGTGAGTGCCTGAGTATCTAGCTGGTGGATGTGGCAGAGTGTTATTATCTGTGTAGGTGTTTTCTTGCCGGGGTGGGGCAGAGACTTCCTTGGATTTGCAAATATACCCTCTGGAAGACATATAAAGTTGCTTGCAGTTAAATCAACTAAAATTGGTTAATAATGATTAAAACTTCGAGTTCTAAGGCTAGATTATAACCATCAAACAGTAAAAAAAGGGTAAAACAACATTTAAAAACCATTTAGAGCATGAATAATGGATTAATTTGGTTAGAAAATTTATCATTTGGGAGAAAAGTTTTGTGATTATACTCCGCTTTGGGTGTAGTTCTGTACTTTTTCTCAAGATGATAAACTCGCCTCTTTGTAGGTGCCTTTCTTTTAGCCTTCCTTGTACTACACATATCCCACCAGAAAGCTGATACCTAGCGTATATTGGCTCATTTACATTCCGAACACATTCCCTATTTATTCTTCATAATATTTTAAACATAAATTTATGATGTTCTTACTTGTGTTTCAGGATGCATATTGTAATAATGAACAATATGAGAAGAACCGCAACAACTGATACGCTTGCTATGATAGCCACTGCAAAATAGACAAATAGAAAACATTTATCAAATTCAGTATTACTGAACAAAGATATGCAGTACAGAGATAAGACCAGCAGTTTTATATATAATGGACATACCTCATAAAGCAGACAATTATTCATGCAATTACCCATTAGGGAGGATATTTTAGCATAGTAAATACATAAATACACAACACAACTTATTTTAATGAGAAAATATTCATTCCTCAGCTTGTCTGGGAGTGGAAATGCATACTGCACAATCTAGAGGCTTAATGAGTACTAGGTTCAAACCCAACATGTGTACCCTTGTTCCAAGATGTCATTTAATATATACACACCATTGGAGGCATGAGGGTTACACATACGGTGAAAAGATATAGCTTAATTGTCAGATATTTTATGGTTTGTTCTTTCACATTTTTTTTTAAGAAAAACTTAATTAAAGAAAAATGTACTGATCCGTTGGTGGAGAGTGAAAGAAAATCAGAAAACAAACAAAAATCGTAAGGGACACAACATTAACGTCATTAAAATTGTAAGAGCCTCAATGGCAGTTTATGTTGAATAAAACCTTTTAAAAACAAAAAAAAATATATACACACCATTGTTTATAGCTTGAGGAGGCGCTGTTGTGGTAGTTGTACAGACATGCAGTGGTATGTCCTGGTACATATGTGTGTCAGGGTAGCGTCTCCTCCAACAGTCACCATGTCTCCAGTCTGATAAAGGGACTGATGCTGACATATTTTTAGTTAATACTGCAATGATGATAGTAAAGTAATAATACTGAAATCATCTCAGTAATAATACTGCAATGTAGCAATGTATAAGTAAAATTATGCTGAAATTAAAGGAGCTCCTGGTATTCAAAGATACAGTGCACACAAACTATTGCTCATGAAAATATGGAATAATTCTGAATCTGTATTGGCCTGAACCAGGCACGACTCAAACCATAATCACCCTTCCAGTACATTGTGCCCTCCCAATCTCAGCTACCAAAGGTCTACAGTATACTTTATGGAGCTAAAAGCATTTCATTATGTAAATATCATAAATGTATGTAATTAATTGTGATCCGTTTTAGGAAAATGAGTCATAAGTCGCAAATTATGGATTTTGAGATATCATCATATTTGAAAAGAGGAGATCAAGGTGATTCTAATGATAGTAAACACTAGGACACCTAATAAGTAATTCTATATTTTAAGTTTGATATTTTGATTTTTGATAATTCATATCTGTAAATGTCATAAATGTATGTAATAAATAATTAAATATATATATTTTTACACAATTATAGTGGAACTCACCTTCATATCCTATGATAAACATGGGTTTGTCCACAAATGAAAGATCCAAAACTGATGTATCATTATGAGCTTCTGCTTTGCCTGCTTCAAGTAAAACATCAGATATTTTCCAGAGTAGTGTACCAACTACTATGTAAGTGTATGTGTAAATCACACTTAGTCTTTTTGTTTTTAAAGTAAGTTGTAGAGCTGTTTGTCCTGTAGGCCATCGGTCTTGTTCAAAGCAACCAACAACATAGCCACACTTTGCACTACTGCTGTAAACTGGATAAGGACCGCTGTAAAATGCTTGACAACTCTTGTATAAGTGGTCTCCTGAAATATGGAAAAACAATAAATGTATTCATAGTCTTTTACATGTAGTCCTTCCCTTAATGATCTGTCCTGATGATGATACATACAGGTTAACTAACAAGTTGGTTGAAGGAGCATGAATATTGCATGAGTTGCGTAGCAACAAGTGTAATATTCTAAGCAACTGAAACCAACTCGTTAGTTAACAGATTTATCATACATGCTTTCAATCATGAAAATAGAAAAAAATTGAGTCATAAATTCGAATGTTTACCAGTAATCTTAGTAAAAAACAGATTGGTTGTCATGACAACCCCACGTAAATCACAAGTGAAATATGCACTATGCGCAAATCACTCTAGATACGTTGTTTTCAGAGCAATGCGTGTATAATAAATACAGTTAACTCTGCATCGCTGTAATTATGGTACCACACTGTTTCACTGATTATTCCCTATGTTGTTCTTATTTATTACCTGGATCATGAATGAAGTATTAACTAAACGTGTTAAATGTTACTGTATGATAACTTCTCTAATGCTTGGCCAACTCATGGAAGTAATTTTCCCTAGATCCTAAGATCTCTTTAATTATCTACCTTGTCTCTACAGTTGTAATTACAATTGTAATTACAATTGTATTGTAATTATCGACCATCATCTATGAACAAACTGGGCTCATTCGAAAACCCCACTGAGGTGGGACATGCCTACCCAGTATAAAGAAAATTAGTAAAATCACTGCAAAAAAAGGAAAGGGAAAGGCATCGCAATGCATAATCATGTTATTTTCATTTATCAAAACAGCTGCTTACGTTCAAACCCATGTAAGCTGAGTATCTGGAACATATCGGGGCCATACAAATTCAATTCAATTAACAGTAGTTATGATTAACCTCAATATTTCTCCAGTAACCTAATAATTTGATTACTGATATGAACCATTGCACCAGACAGAGAATCATTCTCTTGAATGAAAACTTTACTTACCAGGAACACATTGAATTCCCTTAATGAAATCTTGGAATGGTGTAGGTTGAATATTTGAATCATTGAATGTGAACATTTGTTTTCCAACAATACTTGTGTACAATGCATTAAGTACTTGTGTATGAGGCCCAACATAACCAGCTGTAGGTGCTGTGACCTTCCCATCTGGACAGTAGACATCCCAAACATGAAGATTTGTTTGTCGCTTGTAGCCTGAATAGTGAAATAAACTTTGTTTTAGGCTGAAGACCTTGCCAACCCTCTCGACCTACAGAACCAGCGCAACAACAAAAACATATATACAGGCTAACTAACAAGTTGGTTGAAGGAGCGTGAATATTGCAACGAGTGCAATATTCTAAGCAACCCAAACCAACGAGTTGGTTGACACATTTATTATACATGCTTTCAATCATGAAAATCATGAAAATAGAAAAGAAATTGAGTCATAAATTTTGAATTTTTCCGGTTAACTTAGTGAAAAAAACAGATTGGTTGCCATGACAACCCCATGTAAATCACTAGTGAAAAATGTTTTAAGTTTGATATATTTAGTTTTGAAAAAAATGTTTGCAATATTTCTGGATGGACATTTACTAATAAAGTAGCTAAATATACTCTATACACAGATTTCACTCACGTCACGGCTGTCGCCATGTCCTGGGACTCGTTAGATGGCTATGTATGCTGCGATACTTGAAAATATCGTTTTCTGGCTGTTTTAACCTTTACCAATTTTAACATGCCTCAACAAACCCCTCTTGATAGGTTAGATTATCTTCCTTTAGTGTAGTATTACTTAAGTATCCACTCTTGTGAGATTTATCAACTTTGTTTTGATAACCGCGCCATCAACTGCAAGGATAGCGCTGACCCCAGACATGGTGGCCAGTAGGATTCCCCAGCCACCCGGGTAACGTCATGTGAAATCTATGTATAGGATGACATCAGAAATGCATGGATGTGGTTGATACACAATTTAGTTAATGTTTTCATGCATCCTCAAAGACTAGATACCCTGGTATTCAACCCTTAATATAAAAGACACCTGAAAACCAGGCTCTAAGAATTGAACAGTAATACTGGGAATGATGGGGATTAAACAAAATGCTACTTACATATTGTATTTACCAATGACATCAGAGTCATAACCAACAGGTATTGTAACATGGCGTCCATGATTTTCTCTTTAAAAATCCACTAGTGCACACAACTGAGTTGCTTCTATATAGGTTACTTTAAAGAGGAACAGCCCTCTGTACCTATATATCAGGAAAACCCATGAGACCTAACACTATAATCTTATGTAAGCTTTAACTACAACAGCTTGTTGCTTTAGTTGAATGTGTTTCATGCCAGCTCAGAAGGAGGTCATTATAATGACCTATGACACTGATGGGTTGTCATGCGAAGGGTAAACTCTAAATCCCAGTTTTTAATAAAAATGGATGCACAGCATAGATATTTTGTTTCAGCGTTTGCATTATTTAAGCTGATACAATTGAATAATGCTTTCCTTGGTTAATCAGTGTCATATGATGATGTATACACATTCCCCCAGTCACAAACATCTTATTTTTATTATTTTATACAATGATTCTGGTTGACATCTATAAAAACATGAGACATGATTAAAATGGTATAAGTTGTAAGTTTATCAACATCAACATAGTTACAAAAACTGCCTGTTCAGTGTATACATCGATCTAACCAATGAATTACTAGTCATGCACTGAATCACACAATCTATCTTGCTGCATGGTCTGACATCTATCATCAGTATAAGTCATCATATGGGTCAGATTTTCAGAAAATGTACAACCGTCAGCTCTACATTTTCTAACTTTTGTTAAATTAGACTGAAATATTATAAATGCTATGTATATCTGAGTAATTTTTGCATTGTGATGATTAAAAATAGCTATTTTGTTGTGTTAAACTGCATTTCGAACATAGCGTTTCTCTAAAATTTGGATTATTTGAGAGGATTGGGGAAGGTGAATTGTACATTTTCCCAAAATCTGACCCATATATGGCTTAGATCACATAATGATGTACCATTATCTTGAAATCTGCCTTCTATGCTAATGTAATCAAAGAAATAAAGTCACAGGGATTTCCCATATTGAGTCATGGGACTGCAAGACTGGAAAGTCCTAAGGCGATAGTCTCTTTCACTAATTTCCATTTTCTTTTTAAATGAGTTCTTTAATCCATTATTCACAATAGGGGATTTGCATAGTCGCCATTTTCAATATTGATTTGCATGGAATTACGGGACTAATGGTCCAGTGTAAAGTCTAGAGAAAAACATGCCATGTTAAGCATGGAATATTTATCTGTGCTCAAATGTCAATAGTCATGTGTTTTACATGTTTCCATAACACAAGCCTCCATCTTTCGCCATCACGCATTTGGTTTTCATAGATCATTTACACAAGTTACGATATTGGTGAAACCTCCTTGCGATTTTCGATCAAAATTATGCCAAATATTTGTGTGTCACATTTCAACAGAATCCATTGCAGGATGCACTGTAATATACATGCACAGTTTCACATGAAAGCCCTCTGTTGAAAAGCAATATTGTGAACATGAGAGATTGTGTTATATGTTATATTGATCATGTTTTACAGTCCAGACTCAATACAATCAGGAATTCTGTGTCGTGACTTATTGAATGTTTTTACATAGACCATACTATTTCTAATGAATAAAAATTAGATGTATAAAGACTTTGACACAAATTGTCTAATAGTTGTGTCATGGGGAAATCCACTGGTTCACTTGTGCACTATAGGTCTACTGCATAGATTGATGACCAAAGTATGGAGTATTTTTAAAACTCCTCCCCATAATGGGTTTTCCAGAAATTACTTCCATTAATTCTTCCATTGAATAAGATATTATATAAGCAGTAACTTTATTTCTCCTCTGGAATGGCGAGTCCATAGACTTTGTATAGACTCGCTATATATGCAAGTGAGCGGGAAGAAACAGTTCTCATTCCTCCCTACGGAAGAAACAGATGATCCAGTAATTTGTCTGTGTTTTCATTGGTTATTGCGAAAGTAGTCCAGCGTTGTCATAGGGACACGCCATGCCATGACGTTACGTCGTCTCCTAAGCATTGAAAGTGCGGCGGCCGTTGTCAACGTTACGACGACATTCATAAATTCAGGCGTTAATGAAACCAGGCCACGTCTTCGCTGTATTTCTCTTGCAGCAAGTTACCATAATTAAAACCATTTGGAAGAGGTCAAATAAATCTTGACCAATCGGGCCACAACCGCCTTTTGCCTGCAAAAGCGCAGCTTCTTCTAAAAAACCACACCAGGCCCTCCATACCTCCAAAAGAACGGAACTAGGATAAGGGGCGCACAGAAAACACTTTAGTTCGAAATTTGTCCCGGGTTCGTCCAAAACCGCCCACACATTCTTTCTAGTTAGCTCTACCTATACCGAACAAGCCAGTCTG
This sequence comes from Sthenelais limicola, assembly GCA_942159475.1. NCBI lineage: Eukaryota > Metazoa > Annelida > Polychaeta > Phyllodocida > Sigalionidae > Sthenelais > Sthenelais limicola. Next base: position 111,947,170 of record OW804098.1, read on the forward strand.
AATGTCTATACGATGCCATACAAAAAACCCAAAAATTTACGACGAACGACCCGTCCCAAGCTTCTCAACTGGCCACCATTGCCTTGCCCAGTAAAGATGCACCAGGATTGCCATAGGGAGTAGTCTCCTCTGCGTGTGCGCGATGCTCTTATTCTGGGTTTACTTCCGGCGAGGCAACATGCAGTCAGCCACGCTCGTCAATGGCGTCAAAACAAACGTAAAGAATCTAGGATTATCACATTAAAAAAGGTAATAAAATATATAATCTAATTGTCTGCGTCGTCGTATGGCTGTGCCATCGATCGGCGGCAGACATGGCCAGGCAAAACACTTGACAACCCTTCTTTCTGCGCAGCAAAACAACGTAGTTTTAGTGGCCGGGTCTCCGGTATTAGTAATGCCTAATGGCGGTGGGACGGCGATGCTATTTTTCAACAATCTGTAAGGTAAACGTCAGTCACAAGCAACTCATTTATCACAGGAACAAATATATTCTGGGCGGATTCACTTCTGGAACTAACCTTATAACCAAATAACACAACAAGTCACAAGTGATAAGCACTTAGTAAGTTTATTTTCCTTAGTAGAATACACAAACTGTAGGCGTTATTATGCAGTCATCCCCTGGTTAGTGGCTAACACCATTATAATAATGGGACCACGTATATGATGCTAGGGTAAAGTTTCGATTAAACTTCATGGGCCAACAGCGCAATGTAGTGGTGGGGGAGCGAGATCATTCATATAACCGCCACCTCCCATCTATCTGCTCATACCCACTAAAGTGTCATTTTATGTAAATCTGTTGCTAATTGGATATCTGCAGTACTATGATGATTGATTGTTCTAGCCAGGGAGATCCAATTGGACTTATTGATTGTGAATCTCTGTATGCTCTCATTCTCACTCCTCACCTCAAGAACTATTTCAAGATAGATATGTACACATCATTCACCATAATCTGTCCACTCTCGATTGATTTAATATGTACCTTTGGCAAATGTTAATCCGCAATTTAGTTGAATTCATCTTTTTGTAAATTATCTGCAGATAACCTATAAAATTGCTAAATGTCAGCGACGGTTATTTCTGCACAAACCTTCCTGTTTTTTCCCTCTCAGAAAATAAAAACGTCCAAAAAAAATTTTAAAATTGGGTATAAATAGCCCAGAATAAATGGATTCAGCCTCTTCTTTTCTCCATTCTGAACTGAAAACATAACCTTTTGTGTTTGCGTTGATTCATTTCTCACTCTGCTGCCAAACCTCATTTATTTCCAGAAGAACTGACCAGCATTCTTCACTAGCATGGGACATGCTGAAGAGGACATCTGTTGGTGGTAGGAAGTTTTACTCCACATTGGTGTACATGTACCACATGCTATTTGTATGGGCGGGAGTAGTGTGGTAATCTTCAGCAAAATCCTATGTTTTGTATGGGCGGGAGTAGTGTGGTAATCTTCAGCAAAATCCTATGTTTTGTATGGGCGGGAGTAGTGTGGTAATCTTCGGCAAAATCCTATGTTTTGTATGGGCGGGAGTAGTGTGGTAATCTTCAGCAAAATCCTATGTTTTGTATGGGCGGGAGTAGTGTGGTAATCTTCAGCAAAATCCTATGTTTTGTATGGGCGGGAGTAGTGTGGTAATCTTCAGCAAAATCCTATGTTTTGTATGGGCGGGAGTATTGTGGTAATCTTCGGCAAAATCCTACGCGTTAGGTATGGGAGTAGTAACAAGTGCTCCCATTGGTTGATACAGTCACATGATCATATTGTTGTTCTCTGCTTGGAACTCTGATCTTGAATAGGTTTTTGAAGCTATACATTTGTATTTGCCAATAGCTTTACAGACGTGTAAAACTAATGACAAATAAAGTTGAAATTATAAGGTACAAATGGAAATCATAAGAGACATCTGTCACAGTGAGCTGCTATGCTTGGCAGGGCCTAGAGCTGTCATGCCGTTGCTTCACTGACTCGGCAGAGCCTAGTTCATGTATACATAAATACATGTTTCATGTGTGTTTGTTATACAAAGTTATATTGATTGAGTTATTCACTTTTTGTGATTTGAAAACAAAATCATGACACTTTTGCACTGGCCTCAATGTTTGATTTTTTAGGCCACTCACCTATCGGCTTGTGAGCCACAAAAAAAAACATCTCGGCCAGTGCAAAAGTTTCCCTTGTACCACATGCCCATTAGGTTCTATCTATACACCTGTAGGAATAACAAAGAATGGCACTGTGAGTAATAGGGCTTCTAATCTATAATTAGTCTCTCAGCATACCGAGAACTGAAGAACAAATTCATGTTTCAATTAGTATATTGTGGACAAGCTGGCAATAATGTCTTCCAAGTATGACATCACTGGATTAATGCTAGGTAAGAATGTTGATTATTAGGATTTGTAAAACCATGTACATCAGGTTGAGGTATGATATTGCCATTATTTACAGCTTGTCTCGTAGATGCATCATATTGTTCCGCATATATTTCTGCATCATCCTCCACATTATAATATGTGGCTTCGGTGGAAAGGGAAGATGCTGGTCCTGAATATGCATCCAATTCTTGTGTATTGTTCATGGTTGTGTTGCTCTCTGTGGAAGATGTTTTATTTTGTTTCTGGCACTTTTTGATGCAGCTGAAAAATGATAGATTCAAATAGTTTATGGGTCAGGTTTTCAGAAAATGTACAATTCGCCTTCACCAATCCTCTCAAATAACCCACATTTAAGACAGAAATGAGCTTCAAAATGCAGTTTAACATAACAGAGCTGATACTTTAAATCAATGCTTTACCAAATATACTCAGATACACCCGGTATTCTTCATGATTTAGTCTAATTTAGCAGATTTCCCTGAATGTGTAGAGCTGCCAATTGTACATTTCCTGAAAATCTTACCCTCATACATATTCATATACAATTTACACAAGTATAATATAAGAAAAGAATATAACATTCTTGGAGATCAAACACCTTTTATATCCTCTCTCCGTTGTTCATCCGCATCAAAGCAAACTTATAACAAAATTTATGAACTATGAAAATATATCAGTGATACAACAAATGGAAATGAGAAATTGTATATGATATTACTCATAATTACTAATGATGAACATATATGAGAAATAGATAAATGTAAATCATGAGAGTACAAAATAAAAATAAAATCTAGTTTAACAACTAGTAAATGATAAGATACATACCAGCATCTCAGAATTATTACCAATACAATGCAAACAATGACCAGTACGGGGACTCCAATATACAGTACAAGGACTGGAAGAGATCGAAAGAACACCAAAGAATAAATGGGTCTGAATTAGTCATGATACACATTCCACTTGAAAACAAACTTTAATTTTAATGAATGCACCATCTCAACTAATGCAAAGTCATGAGTACCGGAAATCGGTGGGGCAGTAATGAACAAGGGGAAGGGTGAAAGGCCTAAGGTTATTTCACCCTCCATCCCAATAGGGGAGTTGCATAGTTATATAGGTACCACAAAAAAGCATGTGCTCATATAAGCAACAGGCAGATCGGAGAAAACAAGTGTGTTTTATCCTGTGTGTTTTGGTCTCCACTGTCTGCCGTAAGCTCTGCGTTAAGCTTTGCGGTGGTGTTGTGGTGGTTCTGTAGGTGGACTGGAATGACAAGGTCCTGCCTACATGGTTCACTGGCAGCACCTCGCCACTCCTCACCATCACAGCACGATCACAAGGCTTACCACAGAGCCTATGACAGAGCCTACTGCAGAGCCTACCACAGAGGCTACCGCAGAGCCTATCCCAGCCAGTGGAGACCCCACCCTATCCTGCATCTATTTAGTGGATGGTCATGCAGTATAATTCTGAAACAAACATACTATCTGATATTTGTTTTTAAAATGTTATTTGGGTCTAGTTTCAAAACATTGATATTTTCATGAATCTCTAAGTATAAAAGACTAGTATAATACAGATACATGATTTGTGATTAAGCATGCAACAAAGCCTTACATTGATAGCATTATTTTAAATCCAAAGATCCACGTTATATAAATCAAACAAATACAAATCCTCTATTAAATAAATCCCCCACCATTGCTCGAAGGTTGTATTTCTGTTGTAGAAATATCAGACAGTGTATCTGGTGTTCGATGGGTTGTGACTTGATGCATAGATGTTGTAGAAATAGCAGGCAATACTAGTATTGGTGGTGGAGCCAGTGTTTAATACAACTGGAGGTGCTGTTGTGACATTTTTCAAAAACATTTTAAACAGAGGTCCTATGTGAGTGCTAATGAGGTAATTACTTTGGCAGCTTATACAGTATACAGACAGAATTACTTTAAACAAGACAGTAGATTAAGAGGGAAGACATCATACCATTTAAGTACAACATTTAGGATTGTTTTACAATTGGAATAGGTGGTTCTCCGAACAAGTCAGTACTCCAAATGTAGTTTTTAATATGTTTTATTATGCTTAAAACATTGGCAAAAATCCCGACGCGTTTCGGCTTGGGTAGCCTTTGTCAGGGGAATTGTTTTACAATTTGTATTGCTCAGTTTTTTGTCATGGGAATGCATACTGCCAAATCCAGAGGCCTAAAGAGATTCAAACCCAGCACCCTTGTTCAAAGATGTCATATAATATACAAACCATTGTTTATAGGTGGAGGAGATCCAGCCTGTCCAGTCTCTGTTGTTGATTGTGTGCTGGAAGTGGTAAAGGATGGTGATATTCCTGTTGTAAAGATACGAGGCCGTATTGCTGGTGGAGCCCGTGTTACAACTGGAGGTGCTGGTCTGCCATCTGTACAGGTATGCAGTGGTGTGTCCTGGTACATCTCTGTGTCAGGGTAGTGTCTCTTCCAACAGTCTCCATGTTTCCGGTCTGATAAATGCAGGGTTGAGGACTCATTTTGAGCAAATACTGCAATGTATGAATAAAGTAATAATGCTGAAATCATTTCCTATGTTAATCTGGAACATGGTATCAGGGTGAATACTTCAATTTAAATCAATCAAGTGGAGTTGCATAGCCGTCATTTTGAATCTTGATTCGCATGGAATTATGGGACTAAAGGTACAGTGTAAAATCTATAGAAAAGATGCCGTGTTCAACATGGACTATTTATCAATGCTCTAGTGTCAATATCCATGAGCTATACATATTCCCATAACACAAGCCTCCATCTTTCCCATCATGCATTTGGCTTTCATAGATAATTTATAGAAGCTATGATATTGGTGAAAACATTCTTGTAATTTTCAATGAAATATTGCCAAAAATTTGTATGTCAGATTTCATCAGACAGAATCCATCCCAGCATGCACTTCAGTAGGCATGCCCAGTGAGACATGCAACTCCCATATTCAATGATTTTTTTATTTATACATGAAAGGTGGACAAAAAGGAGACCTGCATCTGAAAGTGAATTTCTGGTCTTCCAGAGGGTTCCTGACTAGTTGGTACTGATAGAATAAATTTTGATTCTACAATATTGTGCCAAAAATATACTTGAGGGCTATTTTTCTAGATGTCGAAACTAGGAGTGTTTGGTCGAAGGGAGAAGTAGTTTATAGTAATAAAAACAATAATTATCAGCTTCTCATCTGTCTAGCTAACAGTTAATATGATCTATCTAACACATTTTGATACATTTGACTATTAAGGATAGGGTGGGCTGTTCATCTACACATGATAATAAAAGGATTATATACATCGGTTACATTTTCTTTCAAATTTCCAGATAAGTTTCCAGTATAGTCATGTTCATTCCAAAGGGACAACCAGGAGTGACATATTGACTCAGCTCATTTTTGGTTCTATATACAGCATAAGACCAGACAGAATGAAAGTAAAACCGGTCCCTCCATCCCAACCATCTAGCACAAGGGTCTTGAATCTCGTCGGGGAGGTCAGGATTTATAAAGACTTTTGGGTAGTTTGAGTCATTTTTTAGAGATCCTCGCTTGTCGTAAATATGATTTTTGTAACTTTGTGTTCTAACTTTGCGAGAATCTTTGCGAAAATTTCGAGAAACTGCACATGTCTTTACTTGGGCCCCACCCAACAATCATAACCATGGCAACAAGAGTGCACATTTCCCCACTTGGGTAGCATCAATTTCAATGTAAAACCAACCAACCTCCTTGATAAAGGGCCATTGAAGCCCGAAACGTCGGACCCCCAATAAAACAAACCTACATCAAATATCCCCCCTTCTGTCCTCATTGTTTTGGGTTCCTTACTCCATCTTGATTTATAAAGACCTTTGGGTAGTTTGAGTCATTTTTTAGAGATCCTCGCTTGTTGTAGATATGATTTCCGGTAACTTTGTGTTCTAACTTTACGAGAATCTGCCTGGATCCCAATTGAAATTTCCCTAATCGCCGTGATGTATTGCATCTATTTTAATGAGGCGATTGATTTGGAGAAATAGTTGATGTACTACCTTATAGGTATCCTCACTTCAATCTTGGTTTAGACCTGCAACAATTGAGTTACTTCACCGAGAGTGAGTTTCTAGGGAGAGGACTTTCTCATGTTTGGATTTGCTTTCGTCTGTTATTCAGTCGAGCTGTGATCTTAGGGAAGTTACTTCTTGTTTCATATTATCTTTACTAAGAATTAAATCTTCCATTTTGATAAGTAGCTTTGCATTATTTCTGTGGGCCAGGGTAAGAGAAATTTTCAAGACTCAAATTATTGTCAGATATACTGTAGTCTGCTATAGAGGCGATCTCGTGCTGAGGGATTATTTGGACTTAGAATCGATTTGATGAGATTCTGGGATGGCTTTTTTCTCTATAGAAGCCCGCTGTGTGTTACGATTCCATAGATCCCTGGCCGGGATCTATTGTTTTTGAAGCCCTCCGCTGTCGCTTCCGGCAATTCTCATCTTGATGAGGCAAGCCTTGTAGTGTTGGTAGCGCTATTTAAATCAATCTGTTTGTTAGAAATTGTGAACGCGTTGATAACAGGGCATAACAATGATTTAATGCTTACCGGGGACAATTTGGACAGTTTAGAAGGGCATGTTTGTCCTGAGTGAAAGCTGTTGCCTCCGCCATGATGTCTATTGACAAGTGAGCAAGGCGGAAGTTCAAAACGGAACGGGTATGTGAACTTTTATATTCACAGGCAAGCCCTCAAACTTCCCTGAGGCAACGGTACCTGCGAACAGCCAAAACCTCTGGAATTATTTCTTAAAGGATGTAACAGCGCAGTCCCAGTGTTTGGATGCTTTTGGATTAGCAGATCAGCGAAAGCATTCGTTTGTTGGTCCTCTGAAAGGAATTTGACTTTCCCTCCATACATGTTGGTATTAGGGGTATATTTAAAATATATGTATACTACAAATTAATCATTGAAAATAAATGATTAATCACAATATAAGTTACTCACTCAGCTCCTCTCACTTAGCTCAAATGAATAATGTCTTTACAGTTATGGTATGATAGTCCCTTCCTGAGATATGTCAGTACAAGCTATGATCGATAATATTGTAAGTGTTGAAATATAGATTAGATAAGCTATTAAAAGCAATATCGAAAGTCAGAAAACTCGCGAAGGCATGTTTGCTCACTTTAGAAAGTTTATAATGTGGGAATAAGCTATGTTCTAGGGAAATTTGAAAGAAAATGTAACCGATGTATATAATCCTTTTATTATCATTGAACTTAGCAGATTGATTATGTGATTTGTTTATACTGGGCAAAAAAATGTAGAAAATGTAGGTACGAGGTTGTAATTGTAATTAAATTATTTGAAGAGATTTTGTATATTAGATTTTCATGACGAATGAGACATATCACTCTGTGCAAATTATGTCAATAATATTTGTTTAAAAAAAAATTGAGCTCTCCGAAGCACGTCTGTCACCTCTGGTAGCTGGTCTCTCTGAATTATTGATTTATTTTTCACATCTATAAGAAATATACATAAATCATTGTAATATTTACCTTCATATCCTAAGACGAAAGTTGGCTTTTCATTATCATTTTGCAATACAGCATTCTTGTTAGACAGGGCCAGCCAGCTGCCTGAATACAGCTGATCAGAGTAATAACCATTGTGCCAGGACATCTCTCCAACCACCATGTAGGTGTAAGCGAGGATTACGTGCCGTGGAATTGGTTGTAATGTAAAACCCCATTGTGAGGGTTGTGGGTCATGGTCTAAGCAACCAATAATATAGCCACATGTTTCATCATTGTTATAAGTTGACAGATCTTCACATCTCTTGTATAATTGGCGAACTGCAATATGGAAAAACAAAGTAATGAATGAATCCATAATTAGCACAGGTCTAAGCATTAAAAATACTAGAAGTAGCATAAGTAAATATTTAGATACAGTAGTGGGCAGAAGACCATGGCTATTCCTATTTGAATTGATGGATCGCCGCGGTGCTACACAGGCCACGCCCCCTAACAGTGGTATCTAAGGATCAAAATACCCGACATCAGGAGCGCTAAACGTCCTCCTCGAAAGCTGCACTCTCACGTTTTGCGTGACATTCACCGATGGGTGCCGACAAAATAATATCCGTATAATCTGCGTAAATGACTCATGTTGACTTCAAAAACTATGCCAAACTATAGTTTATGAACATATTAAAGTCTGACGATATTCCTTTTGGTGGAAATATTGTGTAATACATCAACAGAACTGAATAAACAATCCATGCAATCACCGCAGAAGGACGTCTCTTTCAACCAAAAAATCTGCTGCTTCAAAGTCTATTTCAGACAGCCACAATTATTTTGTTAACGCGATGACATATATGTTCTTCTGTATATATGTGTAGAATATTACCTGCACTATTTGTGTAGAAGGTTTTGGGACATTATAGGAGTATCCATTTTTGTTTTTTGTATCCATTGATGATATTAACACTACCTGATCCTCCATGAATGAGAGATTTCAAACAAAGAAAACTTTGAATAAATCACTTTGAACAAAATATTTTTGTGAAAAACATCTCATATCTATCATCTATGTACGTGCATAGCATATTACCTACCTGGCACACATTGAAATCCTTTCAGGAAATCCATAGGTAGCATAGACCAAATGTTAGATTCGTTGAATTCATAGGTTTGTTTACCAACAAAACCTGTATACAATTTTCTAAGAAATTGTGTATTACTTGCGTAATCAGATCTGTACACTAAAGGTACCAACACCTTTCCAACTGGACACTGGACCACCCAAAGTTCGCTATTGTTTACTAGATGTCTGTAACCTAAATAGTGGAAGAAAGTGTATTTCAGGTTGGATCTGGAGGAAGGCAGGCATTCTCCCACTAACAACAACAAATTATAAATGATTTCAAACTTAAATGAACTAGTAAAAAGCAATGAGCTTGCAGTTTTGAGCAGTCGGAAGCAGATGTTCAACACTAGTAGGACTGGTCTGTTAGGCAGTTAGAGCCTTTGTTTATAGTCTGAACTGGTCTCTTGTCGAGGCTTGTTTCTGGCAGGCTTAGAGACCAGTGAGGACTATAAACGAAGGCTCTAACGGCTTTAGTCCCTGTTGGTTGGGCTGCTACTATCACTTAAGTCAATTACTATCAATTACCACTGCAACCGATTTCAGTACATAATTATTTACTCACCGTTGGGTTCAGTTATTATTCACCTTTAACCCTACAAACTCAATCCCTCTAACCTGCTTCACATGCGGTAGTGAGCTACTGGGTTCGTCTTTTAGTAAAAACATGATACAACCCTATCATGGAACGGACACATAACCTTCCCGCCTCTAGGTACAAATGTGGAAATCACTATTCCACTCTCTCCATGCGTCTTCAGTCCATACTTTCAGTCTCCTGGGAAGGTCTGAACACAAAACCGACTTGCTTCAGACAATTTAAACCTTTATACACTACTTAAACCACCCTTTTGGTCATACTTAGGTCTGTTCTGTTTTGCGCATTACGTTCCAAAACTAACCCTTTTTCTATGCACCTCTTCCCATTGGCCCTGCCCTCCTCGCTCAAACGTAAACAGTCATGGTGGACGGACGAGTCTATGAACATGGCAACCGCACCACCACATCCCTTCTGCAATGGCCATTCAGTGACTCACATAAACTAAAACTTCACTATCAGGGTAAAACAATATCGCCATTATTTCTGCCAATTCAGTTTTTTTATTTAGTTCTTTTTTAAGTCCCTTTAATAGCAGATCTTTGGATTCTGCTGGGGTTCTGGATACTTATAAATTACTGTTTGGACAGGAAGTCGTCAAACCGGAAAACGGATGCAGTAATTTATTTTTCGGATTCAGGGGTTTATTTTTTCGGATGTAGAATTATTTTGCGGATGTAGTTAAAATAAACCCCAGCCGGCGTTTCCGCTCAATCACTTACCTCATCAACTAGTTGTTTGTCGTCGATTCCGCGTTCATTTTTGAACGTGTATAAAGTCCTGGTCACATTAAAGTCATTTCTCCACTGTTTCCGATGGAAATATTAGCCATTTTTAAGTTTTTAGGGCATAGGGTTCACCATAACGTGACGACGATAGACATCGTGCGAGCGATATTTCATGATACAATGGCTGCCTACCCTCATGGGGCTTCTTCACTAGAGTTTTTTTGGTTGTTTGTCGTCGATTCCGCGTTCTGTTTGGAACGTGTATAAAGTCCTGGTCACATTAAAGTCATTCCTCCACTGTTTCCAATGGAAATATTAGCCATTTTAAAGTAATTACAGCCTAAATAGGGAATAATCCATTTAGACATCGTGCCGGACATCGTGCAAGCCTCAGTTTGTTGATGTGTGGGTCACTTTCGAATGAAATCCTCCGTGCGCTATATAGACTACCATACACAATGCAACGCCAAGTGAAGGTGCACATGAGTGGCTATGCCGAAGGATCTCCACATCTCTTCCGGTCGCACGTATGGGTTCTGAAATCGCCATTCATTGAATACTTGATTTCCTTAGACTAAATCTTCACTATCGGGCTAAAACAACATTTAAAACATTTCTACCGATTCAAATCTTTTATTTATTTCTTTTTTAAGTCCCTAGACACACGCAACACGGCATTGGAAAACCGGAAGTCTCTGATGCTTTGGATGGCAAGAAGCGGATCCTTGCGAATACACGGCGGCTGGCTGAACTTAAACATAAGTGAATACGCACCTCTGATTGGCTGTTGTAGCTGGAGCTTCATTCGGCCAGCCGTCGCATTATCATGTAGATTCCGACTAAAGCGGTGCAAACTTGCGGCGAGTAAACACAAGGTTTCTGAAGTCGCCATGCATTTATTACTTGATTTCCATAGAGGAAAAATTCGCTATCGGCTTAAAACAACATTTAAAACATTTCTACCGATTCAAATCTTTTATTTATTTCTTCCTAGTCACACGGACATGGACACACGGACACGGCATTCGTAAACCGGAAGTCTCATGCTTGGTTGCCTGCAAAAAGTGGAAGCTTTGTTTGTTTCTGGAACGGAGAATGCGGCTGACGTAACCGACATTCTGAAGTTATCATTAGGTTTACATATGTGATATTGGTTAGAAATAGGTAAAATAATCTAAATATTAGAATGTGATGGGTTAAAATGTGTAAAACATCCTGATTTGGATGTTATAAAGGCTGCATTTGACTCGGTCCTTTCCATGTCAGATGTAAAATAGTAACCCATGTGTTCGAGTGGAGGAGCTAAATTATTGGAATTCATCATGCTGTAAGTACATCTACAACCTTTTTTTAAGCCTAATATTTGTTAATATGTGTTTAAACAGTAGTATTGAATCCAAAAATCGGCTATTAAAGTGATTAATTCCCTCGATTTTGTGTCTGAGGCTTTTGCTTGAAAATAAACCCCTCGGCCCTCCGGGCCTCGGGGTTTATTTTCAAGCAAATGCCTCAGACACAAAATCTCGAGAAATTAATCACATAATAGACACACTAACATAGCGACCTGTTGTGACAGGAAGCTCCGCGTTCCATAGAGGTAACTCCATGGGCACATCTTCCGGCTTAGACTGCTCAGCTATGCCGAGGAGGCCCATTCTATGCCTTTTTAACGGTCCCCGCCAGACCAACCAACGGGGACTAAAGGCCCACAACTGCCCCCGCCATCTTAACAAATGGAGACCAAATCTCCCCAGTGGATGGGTAGACGTGTGTGTATGTCTTCACCACACGGCTGCTGCCCCAACACTGCCCATGATGTGTTTCAGGAAAATGAGTCATAAGTCGCAAAATTGATATTTTTAAAAGTGTTTTTTTCACAAGATCACATTATTGGAATGTTCTGATTTTTGGAGGGTTTATCACTTATGGCTATATCAATTGATGTATCAAATATCAGGACAATCTATGTAATATATCCTTTCGTTTTAAAGGTCTTCATATGGACTAGATTTAGTTACTTTACTGTTTATTGACCCCCCAAAATATTGGAAACTTTTTTTTTCAAAAACGAAAATATCAAAGTTAAAACCTAGAAACACTTATTAGATTATTAGACTGTTTACTATCATTGGAATCGGCTTGATCTAAACTTTTCAAATATAATGGAATCTCAAAATCCATATTTTGCGACTTATGACTCATTTTCCTGAAACACATCATACCTGCGCTAACTTGTCTTGGTTGATACACTAAGACAAATGTTGCTGTATTCTAAAATTTAGCGGATAAATCCAACTGGAATTTACCATCATTACTCTTAATATATTTTCCAATAATATGTGATAGCAGACAATACAACAAAATCTAGAATTCTAGGAGAAAAGGGAGGACAAAGATAAAAGTCTGTAGTTAAGCTATGAGGCTAGTGCTCCTTAATGTGGCGCCACTGTCAATTTGTGAAGTGCCCTATACCCAAACAATAACATTTAATCATCTGTTAAATGTGTATACATATGTCAGCACAAAAATAGATAATGATATAGATAATTTCAAATGATTTTATTTATCCAGCTTCTCCAGACATATATTCAGAATACAGTCGAGAACAGGTAACACATTACAATTCTGTGGCGTGCTACCTGCTGCTGCAGTCTACTTGTTTAACAATGTTAAATAAAAATGCTACAGTTTGTGATACATTGAGACATGGATGCACAAAAATAGATTGCTACTTACATATTGTGTTTACCACTGGCATTAAAGCCATGACAAGCAATTGTCTCAGCATAACAGTGTACATATTTCAGCCTATGATAATCCACAATGAGTTGTTTTAAAATTGGTTTCTTCATTGAGATTCCTTGATTGATACATCCCTGAAAATACACGTCTTTTCCTATACACATAAACTGAACAAATGAAATGCAGTGGATTATTTAGTTTTAGTTGAATCGGTTCTGTCCCAGTTCAGAAGTAGGTCACAATACTTGTCCTACGGACCTGTGTGATTTGTACTTGTAACTTTGTTTACAGAGATCGACCAATAACATAAGTGATGTGTTTCGAGAAAATGAGTCACAAGTCGCAAAAAAATAATTTTGAGATACCATCATATTTGAAAAAATCAGATAAAGCTGATTCCAAGGATAGTAAACAGTAGGACATCCAATGAGTATTTCTGTATTTTACGTTTGATATTTTTATTTTTGAAAAACAAGTTAGCAATACTTCTGGGTAGACGATTAGTAGTAACCTAGCTAAATATACTCCATGGATAACCTTACTGCTTCATAAACCTTCACATTTATATTTCGGAGCCCTGACGAAATCCTCTGCCGTGTTAGCTTCACTCATTATCGCTCACCTGCGGCCATTTTCTCTCACCCTTTTAGACTTCAATGAAAATATAAAAACAGCAGAATGGTGATACATCCAGTCACATAAGTCATAGTATGAGGAAAATAATTTGGTAAGATCGCCCAGAACAGGTTTAATCATGCTGTTTAAAATCAAATCTTTTGTACTGTTTTCTCAATTAATTATTCTTAATGTCTTTATAATAGATGAATATTATGGACTATTATAAACTCATAACTCCCATATGAACTAATATACTAACTACTGTTACTAGTACGGGAAGAACGTTGCAAAAACGACGCTGTGCCGTTTTGTAATACTGCTTAATAATCTTTTTTTAAATTGCTCAGATTCATTGTTTTTGTATGCTAAGAGAAAATGACAGTAAAGATAAACTAGACTATAGGTTGTTTTAAGAAGATCTAACTGTAGAGATGTTTTGACAGACCTGCCTCTTTGGTGGTTCAGTCATGGGGAAGACCTATAGTTCACTTGTGCACTATAGGTCTACTACTTACATTGGTAACCAAAGTGAATAAGGGAACTTGGAAATTTCCCTTCATTCCACATCTTTTTAAAGGTAAATGCCAAAATAGAAGGAATCCTGGATTTATTTTTATTTTTTTGATTTAGAAAGAACATGGTTAGCGTAACCCAAAAAGACAATAACAACCATATGTTATTGAAATAGTTTTTATTTCAGGGACCATTGGAATTCACTACCATTCACTATACGAGTCGATGAGAAAAAGGTCTTTTCGCCCATTTTTTCAGAATTTCAGATGATTGAATCATGCGATTTCCTTTAAAATCTGCATATACATAGCTGACATATTATTTACACTCCCAATCACAAAAAAAAAATCATTGAACTTTTAAAAATTAGTTATTCTGCTGAATATGCTTTTTCCGCATTAACATCCATAGTGAATGGTGGTAAACTTCAGTCGTCCCTAAAATATAAAATGATATGATAACAACCTATTCTTTTTGCTTTTGGTATCCACCCAACCAACTTCTTTCTCAAGTTTGAAAAAAGTATTGTTACTCCTTTTTTTAAGTTTTTTTAAGTTTTCACTAGTTCGCCATCGAGACATTTATATATAATATAAGAAGGATTGAATAACAAAACAAGGATTGAATAGACTGATGGAGCAGTAACTCAAACAGACTCAGTGCTGCCATCTACTGTTAGTACAGAAAGTGGAGGATTCCCTCTAGTGTTTGTACCATGTCATTATTCATACCATTGTCATGGTTAGTTAGATAAAATACAGTTTGGGGTATTTTTAAGTATAAATAAAATTTGCGGTTGCTAAAGCTGTGATTGCACTGGATCGTTTGTATCTGCGCTCATATGGTGTGCTTGTTTCCTTATGAAATCAATAGCAAGTGTGATGGTCCACTCTCACTGTCTGCTCTCACTGCACTATTAGACCGCTATCATGGAAAGAGCATCATGTTGTTGCACTCAAATCAAACATGTCAGATGTTAGCGCATCCTGGTATTCCTTTTGAATAATATTATAATAATTATGAGAAAGACATAATATTTTATTTTTTTTTAATGATTTTATTTATCCAGCTTCTCAAGACAAAATATGCACGATACAGTCGAGAACAGGTAACACAATATAAGTCTGTGGCGTTCTACCTGCTGCTGCAGTCTACTTCGATTAACATAATTATGTGGATAGGATAAAAAATATGGGAGGCTTAGACTCTGTTTAAGCTTTTTTAACTCAACCCCGGTCCGCTGGGCGCGCTACCTCCGCCCGCGTCCACTTGCTGACCATGGGTCAGAAGCAAGCGTCAATTGCATTTTGGCAAGCGCAGCGTGAGGATCACTCACTACTTACAGCAACATGGCTGAATTTGACTTCGCTACATGGGTAGCGAATACAGGGCTATCGACTAAGGCTGAAGAGATCCTGACCAAGGAGGAATGTATAACGCAGGCGGTATTGGAGAAGCTGACCAATGGAGCTGTGACCCGGCTGGGACTGACTGTTGGCCAGAGCGCACTTCTCAAGGATGGTATCCGAATCCTTGGCAATCCATACATGCCTACTGGGCATAAGAAAACTGAGCAGGATGCTGAGGGGGATGCGGCCGAGACAGAGGACGGCAATATCGCGACCTTAGAAGACGACTTAGACCAGATGCTGGAAGGAGCGGGTGGCGGCGGCGCCTCCCAACACAAGGCGGCAACGGGTGCGGCTATGCTGGCCTCTGATCCCAGGGTGGCCCTCACGCTCAGAGCGGTGAAGAAGAAAGCCTTGAAGATAATAAATTTCGTCCCTGAAAAAGTCACTCTTCGCCTAGCTGCAAAGAGGAAGGAGAAAATGGCCCTAGTGGAGGGAAAGAGTGGAGTATTTACCATCCAGACTGACGATCAACAACATCAGGCTAATGTGAATACCTGCCAATTGTACAGTTGCTGAAAATCTGACCCATATATTCATCAAAATGGTATCATGCAGAGCCAGCGTTCACTAGACAATCTGTGAAAGTTCTTATTCTACTGTTGAATAAACACATGCATCTAACCATCATCAACATCACACACCACCATATTCATCTTCTCTCAAGTTCATTCTCACAAGGCTTTTCAATATTAGAGTGGGGACAATGGTGGTCAGGGATGGATATTGATGGGAACAACATGGCAATATGTGCAATAAGATACTGAACACCAGTATACAAAATATCAATGACAATTGCAAAGCACAAAAGCACAGATAGTTAAACAACTTATAAATATAATCTAAAGTGTTACTTGTTCTGTTTCATCATTTTCATCATTTTCAATAGAAAAAATTTCATGAAGTTGAATTTCGGCCAGAAACGCATTAGTTGACAAGATTTCCACGAATAACTCACTAGTGATGTACACACTATGCATAACTCAGTCTAGATACGTTGTTCTTAGAGCAATGTATAAATATAGATAACATACCTAGACATTCAGAACCATTTATTATCTCAGCCCATGTACGAGAACAGTCACAGTCAAATGTGTGCACAACAAGGTCGCCGCCCTGGGTGCATGAGTAGGTAACTGTGGTACGCCCAATAGATAGTGTAGCATTAGCTATCTTGGGGGCCTTGTGGCAAAAGTCCGCTATAAACAGATTTTGAAAGTGCATTATTAGGGGATTTGCATAGCCGCCATTTTGAATCTTGATTTGCATGGAACTATGGGACTAATGGTATAGTATAGATACAGGTTAACTAACAAGTTGGTTGAAGGAGCGTGAATATTGCATAAGTTGCGTAGCAACGCGTGCAATATTCAAAGCGACTGAAACCAACAAGTGAGTTAACAGATTTATTATACATGCTTTCAATCATGAAAATAGAAAAAAATTGAGTCATAAATTTGAATTGTTACCGGTAATCTTAGTAAAAAATAGATTAGTTGCCATGACAACCCCGAGTAAATCACTAGTGATATACGCACTAGGCGTAAATCACTCTAGATATGTTGTTTTCAGAGCAATGCGTGTATAATAAAATCTATAGAAAACATGTCATATTCAGCATGGAATATTTATCAGTCAGTGCTCTAATGTCAATATCAATATGTTATACATGTTCCCATAACACAGGTCCCCATCTTTCCCATCATGCATTTGGCTTTCATAGATCATTTGCACAAGCTATGGTTTTGGTGAAAAGATTCTTGCAATTGCTGTTAAAAGTTTTGCCAAATATTTGTATGTCAGATTTCATCAGAATCTATCCCAGCATGCACTGCAGTAGACATGCGCAGTGAGACATGCAACTTCCCTATTTGATTATTCAAAGATTTGGTGTTAACTACACATCATAACAGTCTATGCGAATTTGATGTAAACTTGAAATTGAAGTTGAAAAAAAAAACATTTTGTATTTCAATATCAAGGCTATTATAAAGGTATTACCACTGTACCTATTGAGACTATCTTACAAAACTGAGTCCAGCTTTGTTTTTTTTGTTATATTTTGTCTGCTAGTATCAGGTATTTGTCTTTTGCCAGACGTTTGATTTTGCCATATGTGTCAAGTCTTTAGAAAATGAACAATTGGCCTTCACCAATTTCCTCAAGGTGGGTTTACCCCGACCGGAGCCGTGTAGGACGCACCCTGTGTGACCCATCGGGGGCATGATTTGAAGCACTGGGTTACCCAACATAGCATTCAGTATAGGGATGTATCAGTCATAAATACAGTGTGTGGACATGGTGGGAGGGGGGGGGGCGGAAGGATGGGAGGGGGCGGAAGGATGGGAGGGGGTGGGGGAGGGGGCAAAGGAGGGGGAGGAGGGGGAGAGGGCAGGTGGCAGAGGGGGAGGGGGGAAGGAAAGGAAAGGAGGGGGGTAGTGGAGGGAAGGGGAATCAAAATGTCATTTGAACGAGGGGAGAGGAGGGGATGAGGGTGTTAGTCAGAGGGAAGGGTGGGTCTGTTGGGGGTGGTCAGGAGGGAGGAGGGCATAAGGGAGAGATTGGTGGTGAAATAGACATATATCCTTATTCATTCACCAATAATCAATTGATTATATTTTATTACTTTTAGATAGACTCTGAGCAGTTCATTAAATGAACTTCTTTCTACTCATACCCTTAAAATAATATGTAGCAAATTACAAACCATAGGCAAGTATATATGTCAAGATGTAAGACAACCTAAAAGTGAGATAGATTACTTTAAGAAAAGGATGAATCCCCACTGCTTCTTCCACAAAGAACCACATCTGTTAATGGGGCTATAAAGCATGTTTAATGGGGCCCGCCATTGTGGTCAAAGTTCACCACATGATAGGAGAAGGTTGGATGTTTTCTTCCGCCCAATTGAATTGTTTATAAATACTTGGGAATAAGACAACTTTATTTTTTTTCAAGTGGATTCAGTTACTAGTGTATAAAGTGGGTAATTCTGTCAACAGGGTATCATTTGGTCTCCTAGCCTATGGTTTAGACAACCTGTATTTGAGATAATCACTAAAGATTATAACCATTTTCTTTTTATTCCTTGGCAAAAATAAGGTTGTGGGAACCCTACTTTTAACATTTTAATGACAAAATCGTCTTTTTTAAGCTAGAAAATAACAAATAACTTGGTAATTTGAATAAAATACACAGGCACATTTAGAAGATGTATTACATTATGCTGAAACAAATGTATTCTACCCATATACAATATGTAATGTGTTTCAGGAAAATGGGTCACAAGTCACAAAAAATATTTTCCAAATTGATTTATTCACAAGATTTCTTTTCGTTTTGAGGATATAAAAATAATGATGTAATAATAATATTTCTTTGCCCTAAATGAATTAAAAAAAAAGAAAAAATTAATGTAATCCACCATTGGAGCACTACAGAGGTTATATTCACTATAATCCACCATTGGAGCACTACAGAGCCTATATTCACTATAAGCCTCCACTGGAGCACTACAGAGCCTATATTCACTATAATCCACCATTGGAGCACTACTGGAGCCTATAGTCACTATAATCCACCACTGGAGCACCACAGAGACTATAGTCACTATAAGCCCCCACTGGAGCACCACAGAGCCTATATTCACTATAATCCACCACTGGAGCACCACAGAGCCTATAGTCACAATAAGCCCCCACTGGAGCACCACAGAGCCTATATTCACTATAAGATTCCATTGGAGCACTACAGAGCCTATATTCACTATAAGATTCCATTGGAGCACTACAGAGCCTATAGTCACTATAATCCACCACTGGAGCACCGCAGAGCCTATAGTCACTATAATCCACCACTGGAGCACTACAGAGCCTATCCCCAGTGTATAGTCCCTGTTGGAGCCGTACAGAGTCTTTTCTCAGTACTAAGTCTCTATTTTAGCCCCCCACAGAGCCTATCCCCAGTATATAGTCTCTGTTGGAGCACTACAGAACCTATCCTCTCTACATACAGTACTAAGTCTCCCTTGGAGCACTACAGAGCCTATCCTCAGTTATAGCCTCCCTTGGAGCACTACAGAGCCTTTCCTCAGTTATAGCCTCCCTTGGAGCACTACAGAGCCTATCCTCAGTTATAGCCTCCTTTGGAGCAGTACAGAGCCCATCCTTAGTACAGAGACTATAAATGAGAATTATATTCTAGTACAGAGACTATAAATGAGAATAGGCTCTGTAGTGCTCCAAAGGAGACTATAAATGAGAATAGGCTCTGTAGTGCTCCAACAGAGACTATGTACTGAGGATAGGCTCTGTAGTGCTCCAACAGAGACTACATACTGAGCATAGGTTCTGTGGTGCTCCAAAGGAGACTACATACTGAGGATAGGCTCTGTAGTGCTCCAACAGAGACTATATACTGGGGATAGGTTCTGTGGTGCTCCAACAGAGACTTAGTACTGTATGTAGAGAGGATAGGTTCTGTAGTGCTCCAACAGAGACTATATACTGGGGATAGGTTCTGTGGTGCTCCAACAGAGACTATATACTGGGGATAGGTCCTGTAGTGCTCCAACAGAGACTATATACTGGGGATAGGTTCTGTGGTGCTCCAACAGAGACTATATACTGGGGATAGGTCCTGTAGTGCTCCAACAGAGACTATATACTGGGGATAGGTCCTGTAGTGCTCCAACAGAGACTATATACTGGGGATAGGTTCTGTGGTGCTCCAACAGAGACTTAGTACTGTATGTAGAGAGGATAGGTTCTGTAGTGCTCCAACAGAGACTATATACTGGGGATAGGTTCTGTGGGGGGCTCCAACAGAGACTTAGTACTGAGAAAAGACTCTGTACGGCTCCAACAGGGACTATACACTGGGGATAGGCTCTGTAGTGCTCCAATGGTGGATTATAGTGACTATAGGCTCTGTGGTGCTCCAGTGGGGGCTTATAGTGACTATAGGCTCTGTGGTGCTCCAAAGGAATCTTATAGTAACTATAGGTTCTGTGGTGCTCCTATGGAGGCTTATAATGAATATAGGCTCTGTGGTGCTCCAGTGGGGGCTTATAGTGCCTATAGGTTCTGTAGTGCTCCAGTGGAGGCTTATAGTGCCTATAGGCTCTGTGGTGCTCCAGTGGAGGCTTATAGTGCCTATAGGCTCTGTGGTGCTCCAGTGGAGGCTTATAGTGCCTATAGGCTCTGCGGTGCACCAATGAGGACTTATAGTGAATATAGGTTCTGTGATGCTCCAGTGGGGGCTTATAGTGACTATAAATAAAACTGAAAAATGATCAATCCTAGGTTTATTTGAGTATATTTTGTACTGCCTTGATTCCAACCATCTGTATGGTCATGTTGAATGGAATTTCTAATCTAATTATTGTCTTAAATGCGAATTATTTAAGATTATTTGTGGAGATGAATTGTACATTTTCTGATGATTTGGCCCATGTTGTGTGTTTTCAAACCTCCCCCTCCCAGGACTAGGGAAAGATCACCATTCTGGTGATCTAGTCCTTTTATTCCTGATGAGACTGCATACAAATTACATATTATATCATTTAACCTTATTTCACCTTAATAATACAATTATTTCACATTAACAATTATACAAAATATATACCTATAATTATGAAAAGGGTTTTGATAAAAGGGGGAATTACTTTTAAATGATACCAATTGAACCGTTTTCTGAGAATGGATCCACACTCTTATTTAATTTGGGGGAGGGGATGAAAACATCTGAGGCTTCTCCTAGTGGTGACCTTTGACCACATAGGCGGGCTCAATTAAACATGGTTTATGGCTGAAGTCAAGAATGTGGTATTGTGTGGAAGGAGGAGGGGGAGGTATAGTATGGAGACAGCTGATGAGGAGGATGTTGTAAAGGAATAATTTCGAAACTTTATTAAATGTGAACCTTTAAGGAATATCAAACAGATGTGTTTAAGTTAGTTAGACATTTTCAGTAATCTTAATATGGGCAGTCAAACAAACTAAAGGTGAGGGGAAAGAGGAGGGGGAGGAAAGAGAAAGAGAGGGATAGGCTAGAGAAAGTGAGAGTAGAGGGGGCTGCTATAGAGGATGAATGGTCCTTAAAGTGTAATAGGATTTCAGAGGGAGAGAGTGTGTGCTTCTAGTACAGGGCACAGGGCCCCAGTGCAGCCATAGGTTCCACAGCGCTTCAAAATGTCTCCCCGTCTAGGTAAGGGCAGGTGGGTCACAGAGCGCTCCCATGGAGGTATAGCCAACTGCAAATAACTCAAATTTCAGACAGAAATCAGGTTCAAAATACAATTCAACCTAACCAAAGTGATTGCTAGAAAGCAATGGCAAATGTACTCGAATTTACCTTGTATCAACCAGATTACTGCCTAATGTAGCAGAATGTGCTAAATGTGTAGAGCTGCCAATTGTACATATTCTCAAGATCTGACCCATGTATAATAAAGATTTGCCCATGTCTTACCATGTGGGATTTCACAAAGAACAGGCTTTGTCAAATCCATTGATATATCATTCCATTGACCTGATGAAAACCTGAACTGTACACCATCCTGATTGCCATGTTTATTATTTGGTTGCCCACCTTTCCAGTTGGTATAAGTAACTGGTGTTAAGCCCGGGGTCCACTCAAATGTACCTTCAATTCTCTCATCTGACAAACCAATGGCAAACCTTCTTGTGTCTCCTTCATTGCTGTGGATTAAATGTTATCTTTTTTAGAAAAACTGATTTTATATCAAGCCAATTTCATATTTGTGATACATTTCATGAAACGAAACTTTGAAACAAGACGTCATTTATGAGAGGGAGTTTGTAATTGTGATGTGTTTCAGGAAAATGAGTCATAAGTCGCAAAATTGATATTTTTCAAAGTGTTTTATTTACAAGATCTATTTTCACGAATGTTCTCATTTTTTAGGTGTCTAGAGCTTTAGATCATGTGAATACAAATATCAAATTTCAGACCCGTGTATTTAATCAATCCATGCATTTCTAAGATCATCATATGGAGTACATTTACCTACTTTACTAGTAATCTTCCACCTCAAAATATTGAAAACTTTTTTTCTTTTTTTTCAGAAAAAAAATATCAAACTTAAAATATAGAAATACTTTTTAGATGCCCTTAATGTTTATATTCATTGGAATCCCCTTGGTCTCAAATATGACAATATCCCAACATCCATTTTTTGCGACTTATGACTCATTTGCATGTAACACATCACAATTGTAATTATATAATACTAGCAAAGTACCTGTCTTCTGGATGGTCCCCCTCTCCCCCCCACACTTCCCCCTCTCCCTCTTTTCCCTCCGCCTAGCTCTTCTGCCTCTCATACCTGTTTTTCTCTCCCAACCCCATCTCTGATTCCCCCCCTCTCCCTCCCCTCTTCTTCATACTCCCCCTCCCCTCTCTCCCTTCCCCTACATTCTCTCCCTCCCCTCTCTCCCTTCCCCTACATCCTCTCCATCCCCTCTTTTCCTTCTTCCTCTTCTTTCCCTCCCCCTCCCCTCTCCTATTCCCCCACACTCTCCCTTTTCTTCACTCTCCCCCTCCTACACCTTCTCCCTCCCCCTCCCCCTCTCCAATATCCCCACCCTCTCCCTCTCCTCTTCTTCATTCTCCCACTCATCTGCATGTAGTTGGGTCCCCCTGAAAGTGACATAGTAACTGGAAGTGAAGGTGGCCCCAAGTCTGCATGAATGACCAACAAGCAAATGTGCAACTGCCAGAATATGCGGGAATATTTGATCTACAACAACACAATCATACATCCAATTCTCCTCGTTTTGTAGACATTTTCATTATTCATTTGTATTGATTATTACCAGAGAAATATAGGGAAATGATTGCATGAAGGTTTGTATATTAAAGATGCGTTTACGCCTGGCGTGACATCATAAGGATATCCTTGTTGACCAGGGAGAGTCAAGGAAAGCTTATAAGTCACACAATCTCTCTACCCACCATGCTTTGACCTTGTCATTTTCTTGCTGACTCATGATGGCTGCCGGCAATGCATCCTGGGTAGCACATTGTGTGATGATTTGGTTCATAACTACCGGTGTAAACATGGGGAAGTAGCATATGTCTGCAGCTGTCCTCACTGGTACATGCAAATGAGATTATAATATGTAATCCGTTTCAGGAAAATAAGTCACAAGTCGCAGAATATTGATTTTGAGATATAATCATATTGAACAGGGGAGATCAAGCTGATTCCAACGATAGTAAACACTGGGACACCTAATAAGTATTTCTATATTTCATTTTTGATATTTTTAATTTTGAAAAAAGAAGTTTGCAATGTTTCTGGACGGGTAATTACCAGTAAAGTAACTAAATATACTCCATAAGAAGGCCTTCAAAACGCAGGGATATATTTAATACAATGTCCTGAAATTTGTTACATGGATTTATATGACTATAAGTGCAGAACCCTGACAGAAAACCGGAACATTTCAATAAAGAGATCTTGTGAAAACAATACGATGAAAAATATCAATTTTGCGACTTGTGACTCAGTTTCCTGAAACACATCACATATATGCATGTTATTGTATTCTGCTTTAACGTGTTTCTCTAGGATATTGGGAACCCCTAATGGTTATGTCTCATTTGGTTTATCATAATCTTATTCAGAATATAACAGTTTAAGTCACAAGAAACTTGTAATGCTTTAACAAAGCAACGTAACTATACGTAATATGAATCCTTTGGATTCTATTAGTCTTCATAGATATTACATGTTGATGATGGATAGATGACAGATGAACAAGGACAATTATCAACCAAAAGTTCTAGATGTAATGTGTCACAGAAAATTGGTCAAAAGTGAAAGAAATGAATTTTGAGATATGGTCATATTTGAAAAGATGAGATCATGCCGATTCCAAAGATAGTAAACAGTAGGACATATAATACTTATTTCTATATTTCAAATTTGACATATTTACTTTTGAAAAACAAGTTTTCAATTTTTCGGACTAGACACTTACTTGTAAAGTACCTAAATGTAATCTATGAGATGACCCTAGAAATGCATGGATATATTTAATAGAGTGTCTTGACATTTGCTACATGTGTTAATGTTACAATAAGCGTTAAGCACCTTAAAGGTGAAAACATTCCCACAGATATATCTTGTGAATAAAACACTTTGTAAAATAACAATTTTGCGACTTGTGACTCATTTTCCCTTAACACATCGCAACTACGGTGTAGCTGGGATGAAAAAGTCATTCATTATAGATAAACAACATACCAGTACAAGCAGTAGTTGAAAGTTTTATCGTCCAATCAGTAACAGATGCACATGCAATAGAGCTGCTATTAAGTCTCCCATTATCGAATAGGTAGCCATGGTGACAGGTATATGTGACAAAGCCACCGCTTGTAAGCTTGTCTGCATTTGGGAGGTTGGGGGCATTGTTACATTGCCCTGAAATTGTTGAATTCGCCAGTGTGATACCTGAATACCACTGCAGGAAGATCAGGAGGTATAACATCATCCTCCTTCTGAATGGGGTTTGGGGTGGCATTATCTTATTACCTGAATTTTAAACAAGATTATAGATTAGAAAGAAAATTAGAAACTCTGCATGTAGCGTCAATCAAGGAGCTAAAAGCAGGAGAACTTCAGCTAAACACAGAACACTGTGTACCTTATTGTGCTCATAGCAGTGTCCCCGATTTTCTGCTATTTTCCTGTCATTTAATGTGTTGGTTCTCTTTAATTTTACTTGTTCTCATTACTTTTCCCAGCTTTATGGGGTTTTTTAATCAGGTTTTATTTAGTGACAAATGTAATGTATTACATTTCAATACACGAAACCAGCCTGTCGTAAATACAATTATACATTTTAAGCAAGAATAAATTCGAATTTAAATTACAGAGTTCAGACATGATTTTATCAACATTTCCCTTTCGCCTCGCTTCTTTGGAGACTTACATCAGAGATTGTCATGTAATGCTATATAGAAATACACTACAGACTCAAGAGTACGATTACAATTGTGATGTGTTCCAGTAAAATAAGTCACAAGTCGCAAAATTGATATTTTTCAAAGGGTTTTTTCCACAAGATCTCTTTATCTAAATATTCTGATTCTTAGAGGGTGTAGCACTTATAGTCATATAAATCCATGTAACGAATTTCATGAAATTGTATTAAATACATATTCTTGCGTTTTCAAGGCCTTCAAGGGGAGTATATTTTGTTATTTTACTGATAATTACCCATCCAGAAACTTTGCAAACTTTTTTTTCAAAAATAAAGATATCAAACTTAAAATATAGAAATACATATTAGGCGTCCTAGTGTTTACTTTCATTGGAATCGGCTTGATCTCCCCTTTTCAAATATGGTTATATCTCAAAATTCATATTTTGCGACTTATGATTCATTCTCCTAAAACGGATCACATTTTCTTTTTTCTGCCGCTTAAAATTCATAATATTTCAAAATTCAAAATAAAACAAAGACGGTCAGTCATCAGGTGTGGACCTTGTAGGTCGAAATCAAATAAATGGTTACCTTGAACTTTTTTCTGATTTCCCTTCCAATTCAGCTTCAGTGGAACAAAGTGCATTACAATAAGTCTAGACCAAACAGAACTGGCGATACATGTTCAAAAAACAGTACAGTTACAATGTTATATTTAGTTTATTCATGCTTCATCTAAATTCATATTTAATAACCACCGGGTTAGGCTTGACGGTCTATAAAAAAAAACTATCGATAGGTATGATTTATCATTTGATTATGACATTTATGGAACATGGACAACTGATATACAGTTTGTGGTCATGTATATTTGACTATTAGTAGTCATTTATAGGCGGATCAATTGCTAGTCACTCATGAAAGTTGTTGCTTTACATCCTTGGCAACAGACAAACTGTCTGGCCAATAAAAAATAAAAAATAAATCGCATCCGGTGTAGGGATTTTTTTTTTTTTAAACATTTTATTAGGAAGATATCCACAATGCGGTAGGTCTAATCTCCTTGAAAAGTATACAGTTTTACATCTAGATTAACTAGAATGCTCTGTTTTAATATACTTGTTCTCATTGTCTACACTGTATAACAAGCTATGAAAATATGATTATGTTTTCTAAGCTTCCTACCATATATGGTAGATGCAGGTGATGTAGAACAATCTCTAGTCCATTAAACGTTGGTATTTGTCCGTTTGGTACCAGGGTGATTTTACCAAGCAAAGCTATCAATAAAAGTGTCTTAATGTGGCTAAGATAGTTAAAATGAGTAGTCATGTAGTCATCTTGTGAAATGTTTTCAGTGTAATCATAATATATCCTAGGTATAGCAGTATCTGAAGTACATTGCGTTTTTATTCAATGTTGGGGGTAACATAATTCCAGATGTCAACCCGACGGGCGCTTAGGATTTTTGCACTCACACCGAAATGAATTTACTCCACATGGATTACAACGTTTTGATATCATCAGGGATTAGTTAGGAAGGATAAGAAGTACCAGATACCAGAAAATCTAATAGAAATTCTGTTACTCGTGAATAAAGGCCAGAACGGTGAGAAATGCCACTTTAATTGATTCAAAGTAGTCTAGTAGACGTTTTTATCACATTATCTTACTTGCTGCAGGGACATATCAATCTCCGTCAGAATTGGACACTGGTATGCAATGTGTTACAGAAAAATTAGTCGCAAGTCGCAAACATGGTATCTCTAATATCTTTCCCACAAGATATCTTTGTACGAATGTTTTAATTCTTGGGATGCTTCATGCTCGTACTCGTATCAGCACATGTACACAAATCCAAGATCCTGTACTAAATAATGTCTCGGCTTTTCTCAGGTATAGAAGTATATATGTAAGTAGTGTCCATCCAGAAATATCAGTATTTTTCAAATATAAAAATATATATAAATGTATTTGTTAAATGTCCTTATGTTTACCATCATTGGAATCCCCTTGATACCATCTTTTCAAATATGACAATATCTCAAAATCCATTTTTTGCAACTTGTGACTCATTTTCCTATAACATATCACATATAGAGACTTTTAGTTTGTTTATTCTATATTGTTTCTTGCCTTTCATTTTACCAATACTAAGTAGTCAAAGTTCCAGGGATACTCGGAAGAGCATTCCTTCTTCCATTTTTCCTCCGATGTATGTTCTTTCACTGTATGACATGATTTGTAATTATGATGTGGAAAAAATCTATTACTCCATGTTGGTGTATGTACTACATGCTATTTGTATGTGCAGGAGTTTGCACCATTCCCTCTTCCTCCCCCCAGTACACAGCTATATACTTATTTATTATATGCGCATGCTATATGAGAAGTGCTATAAGTGGGGTGCTATAAAAATAGTCATATAGGACGCGTCCTATATGAATGTAGTTGTCTAAAAATAGCTCTGTTTATGGATGTAAACAAATCCCCGCGATGTAAACAAATCCCCGCGATCGGTAATCCACCCGTGATTCTGGTACTATGATTAGAGAAATACATAATAAATATCACATAATTAAATAGAGCATTAAATTCTCTATTGAATGATATAAGTTTTATTAATGTAGCTCAAGAAATGGCTGCGATATGAACGTTTTAAGTCAACAATATAACTTGGCTAATAACGGGGCTGTCAGTGGGGCTGTCAGCGGGGCTGTCAGTGGGGCAGCGGGGCTCTCTGAGATTTCTTTAATATTTTTTCAGTGATATCTGATAACATATGATCAAATTTTATGCACATATAATAAATATAGAATGGAACTCGCCGGCAATAATCGAAAATTTATAGGACTTGATTCGTCCACATAAGCACTCTGCCTACGGCATCGTGCTTATGTGGACGAATCTCGTCCTATAAATTTTCGATTATTGCCGGCTCGTCCCATTCTCTCTCTATATAGCAACAATTAAATATACTGTATATACCCGTGTATAAGCCCCGGCTTATATTCATTTCAAATGATGATTTGACCCAGCTTATATTTGGGGCCCGGCTTATAACCAGTATATTTAGCTGAAATACATTTGTATTATTATCCTTAATTATTGCTCTGGTTTTCGTGTTTTAGACTTCAATTTAACAACACAAACACTACCAGAATTCAGAATCGATCAACACCAACTGACTTCTCTTACTTAAAGTATCATTTATCATCCACTAAGAACTCGTTCTGGCCTTAGATCTAATATTACTCTAAGTTCTGGCTGATCTTTTCCTCCTGAGAAGAGACCAGGCCCTCCATCTTTCCATTCAGTTCCAGGCACCCGGCTTATAAACGGGGCCCGGCTTATATTAACGTTATGACGTGCTGAACCCCCAGCTTATAAACGGGGTGGGCTTATATTCGGGGTCTGGCTTATACACGGGTATATACGGTAGAACCTAATTCCAATGTGCTACTGGGAACACTATTGCACTATCAGTTTGTGGTCCACGAACAAAAAATCTCGGACAGTGCAATAGTGTCCCTCATACCACATTCTCATTAGGTTCTATCTATTTATTATTATTAGTGAATACCCACCTTTAGATAACCATTCCCAAGACAGGCGTCTGTGAATGTTAGGACGTCCTGATGAGAACGAGTTCTACTAGAGAGTATTGTATGATACTGCGGTGATAGATTGACTCAGAGGGTTCAATCTTTCCACGCAGCTGTCTTACTCTCATATATAAATGATAACTACAGCACAATTAATGACGCCAATAAGTAATCAATCATTTCCATTGTAAAAGTTTTTGGTGTGTATGCTGCTCTATTGCGCAGCAAAGTAATATATGGGTCATACTTTCGGAAAATGTACAGCTCGACAAATTTAGAAAATTTCGCTAAATTAGGCTAAAAACTGATGAATACTGGGCATATTGATGTCACGTTGATTTATATCTGTTTTGCCATGTAAAACTTCATTTTGAAGCTTATTTCTGTCTTAAATATGGGAATATTAATTAATTAGTGAAGGCGAATAGTACATTTTCTTAAGAACTGACCCACATATCCTAAATTTATAGATATAGAACATAATCCGTCTTTTATTCATACATTGACAAGAGATAAAGCCTAAAAAATTACACTACCGCTCATCAAAAGCTATTGGCGAGCCAAGAGGCATGACTGTCATACTTAATTATTCAATATAATGGATAGTCAATATCGCTATACAGTTTCCTCAAATGGGATGATCTTTTACATCAATGATAACTTTTAGAGACCTTTAAGAACAAAATATATTTGTTGTAGAAAAACACAATTTCCATTATAAATATGTGATCCGTTTTAGGAAAATAATTTGAGATATCACCATATTTGAAAAGAGGAGATCAAGCTGATTCCAATGAAAGTAAACACTAAGACATCTAATAAGTACTTCTATATTTTAAGTTTGATATTTTTATTTTTGAAAAAAAAAGTTTGCAATGTTTCTCAATGCATGGGTAATTACCAGTAAAGTAAGTACATATACTCCATACGAAAGCCTTCAAAACGCAGAAATATATATTTAATACATTGTCCCGGAATTTGTTCCATGGATAAATATGACTATAAGTGCTAAACCCTTTAAAAAATCAAAGCATTTCAATAAAGAGATCTCGTGGGAAAAAAACACTTTGAAAAATATCAATTTTGCGACGAAAGGTGACTATGGTAGCCATCATGGCATCACTTCCAGGCATTATTGCGTTAATGCATTATTCTTGATATAGATTTTTGTAAATATCATAATTCTTAAATATTATCATAATGCCATTTATAACAAGAATTTGAATTACATATGATAAGTTGTATGCAATCATACTATATTCTACATGTAATATTCCAATAATGTCTCATTAAATTCAAGACAAGTTGTTGCTATGCATAACTGATTTATTACTTCACTAGAGTGTACAGAATCGTATATGGCGCAATAACATCTATTTCACCGTCCAGTTTTCATCCAGCTTCCTTAGACACATGCAGGCGCGGTGAGTCGATGCAGCACTACCACCGTGAATTGACATATATATATATTATTATAGAGGAATTAGTGAATATTAACGGATCAAATCACCCTCCAAAGATCAAATGGCATTAACCAAAGCATCATTCCACCATGATCTTGGCACTAGTCATTACCAACTTATCCGCACAAACTTTATGATTCCAAATGTACAATGATAAACTGTTGCTATACTACATACTTATTCTAGATTTCCATGCACAGAAATGTATTAACAATGGACAATAGGGCGCACAAGTGTCATGGCCGACGCGAGAAAATTAATGTCGCGCAGTTGTATTGATGTGTGGACCGGAAATAAACAATCCCTGTAGACTCACCGTTGCGGCGATAAATAATCTATACATTGCCACAATAAAGTGTTAACGATTCTAGTGGACATAAGCGAAATGTGTTTGTCATATCCATGGATGTCTAGTCGTTAGAATTCTTAGGATCGCTTAAAATTATGAAAGAACAGAGAATTATTATATCCGCAATGGTGGGCCTGTGGGAGTTTTACGCGACATGTCCACACAACATCATATGGGTCACATTTTCAGAAAATGTACATTTGGCAGCTGTACACATTTAGTAAATTTTGCTAAATAAGGCTGTAATTTAGTCAATACTAGGAAAATTCGAGTATATTTGGCATTGCATTGATTCTAGCAATCTATTTTATTAGGTAGAACTGTATTTTGAACTTTATTTTCGTCTGAAATTTGGGTTATTTGAGAAGATTGGTGAAGTTGAATTGTACATTTTCTGAAAATCTGACCCATGAAACTGCTACAGTAGCGCGACTCAAAAAATCATTGCCGTGGACTACTTACTACGCTCCCTATGCACAGTCCAAAACCAGAGGCCACTGCTTATGGGTCTGATTTTCAGAAAATGTACAATTTGAGAAAATTCGGCATTGCATTGATTCTAGCAATCGGTTTGGTTAGGTTGAACTGTATTTTGAACTTTAATTACGTCTGATATTTGGGTTATTGGAGAGAATTGGTAAAGTTGAATTTTCTGAAAATCTGACCCTTCTGTTGTCAGAGTTACCCCTTTGTTGTCTCAGATACATTTGTAGCCTTAGTGGTTCCAGTATTTGAAGCAGCTGTCCTTGACATTTCTCGGGCTTCCACTTTGGTTTTACAAATCAGAGCCAGAAGCTCCCCACGAAAATGTCTACTACTTACACAGTATAGAAAGAAGTTTAACGCATTATTACAGTAAGTTAGAAAAGTTGTAATGGAGTAGTACATGTTAACTTCTGCAACCTCGTACCAAGATTGTAACACCAAGTCATTATTAACGTAAATAAAATAAATGCTTGCTGGTAAAGTCGCCAATAGGTATACAAAACCAACACTCAACAATGTTACCGTCATGCTGGTCATCTTTATCTTTTTTGTTGAGGCCCCTGCACTCTTTATGGAGGAGAGTATAACTTTCAAAATAATTGTTGCGTTGCAAACTGTGATTAGAACAAAGGGCACCAAGCTGAGAAGAGTAAGATCTAGCCATTGCCATATTTGGCTCCAAAAATAATCATACTGGTCATAATGTGTGCATGTTTGGTAGCCATCATCAGGATAGGTATACACATGCATGATAAACAGAAAATGTCCATCTAGAGCCATACTAGCCAAACAAAGGCCAAGAATCACGAATTTTGCAAACCGTTTAGTACAAATTTTCTTCGAACTATGCGGAAACGAAACACTAATGACGCGTTCAACTGCTACTGCAACTAAAACCCAAGAAGATAAATGCATTGTCCAATACAGGAGAAAAATGTGAATGTTGCATCCGAGATAACCTTGGATTCGCACTCGGAAGCCAAAGTTCTCACGTATCCAGTGTCTAAAGTAGCCTAACCATAAGACGAGAGTGTCGAACACGGCTAATACACGCAAGAAATAACTTGTGACCGATGTTCTAATCTGTGGTCTGCTCATGATCAGAAGTGAAAGGCAGTTTCCCACCGTACCGATGAGAATTAAAATAATGGCGATGTACTTCATAAAGAAATAATACACCTGCTGCATTGGGAGGTTGTCATAATCAATATAATAATCGTCTTCTTCTAGGGCCTCTGCTGTTGTGTTATCATACGTTCCATTTCCTGTCCAGTTACCAGTGACATTTATGCAGTTAAATGCCTCACTTGTGTTTGAAATGTTGTAATCATATAAAGGTGTTTGGGTGGTTTCGTTCTCCATTTTCCTGTAAGTTTGGAAAAGGAATTTTTATCATTTTGAACTCAAAATACAATCATGGACTTGTCATGTGAAGTCCATGGTACAACCTAGTGATAAAATTGTTCGGGAATTGTTTCAACATTAATGTAGATAAGCTAATTATAATTCAAAATGTGTTGCTCATTGTCGATAAAGACTGCCAAAAATGTTCTCATCCTTCATGGTATTAATGGGTCAGATTTCTTAGAAAATGTACAATTGGCCTTCACCAATCCTTCAAATAACCCACATTCAAGACAAAAATCAGGTTCAAAGTCCATTTCAACATAACCAGACAGATTTATTGAATGAATACAATACGGAATACACTCAGATATTGTCATTACTTATAATTTTTCACTCTAATTTAGCCAAATTTGAGAGATGTGTAGAACTGTAGATTGTGCATTTTCTAAAAGTCTGACCCTAATAGTATCTAACTTTTGAAGCTAGTGGTAGCTATTCTCTCAGATAAAATGCAAACAGACATACCGGTACTCTAAAAATTGACCTGAAGTTAATATGTTATGTGTTTCAGGAAAATGAGTCATAAGTCGCAAAAAATAGATTTTGAGACACCATTATATTTGAAAGGATGAGATCAAGCCGATTCCAATGATAGTAAACAGTCTAATAATCAAATAAGTATTTCTAGATTTAAAGTTTGATATTTTCGTTTTTGAAAAAAAAAGTTTCCAATATTTCTTGGGGTCAATAAACAGTAAAGTAATCAAATATACTCAATATGAGGACCTTTACAACGCAGAGATATATTACATAGATTGTCCTGCAATTTGATACATCGATTGATATAGCTATAAGTGATAAACTCCCCAAACATTAGAACATTCCAATAATATGATCTTGTGAAAAAAACACTTTGGAAAATATCAATTTTGCGACTTATGGCTCATTTTCCTGAAACACATCACATATGCAATTCATATTACATACAAAATCCATAATAAACACGATAAACATCTTATATGTGATCAACAACACAAACCATTGCAAGGCTTACCGCAGAGCTTACCAAAGACAGTGGAGACCCCCCTTTAGGCAGCAATCTGGTCGATACTAGGTAAATTCGAGTATATTTGGCATTGCATTGATTTTAGCGATCTGTTTGGTTAGGCTGAACTGTATTTTGAACCTGATTTCTGTCTGAAATTTGGGTTATTTGAGGAAATTGGTGAAGGTCAATTGTACATTTTCTAAAGACTTGACCCATATATGGCAAAGACTAACATCTGGCAAAAGACAAATACCTGATAATAGCAAACAAAATAATATATGGGTCAGATTTTCAGAAAATGTACAATTCACCTTCACCAATCCTCTCAAATAACCCACATTTAAGACAAAAATGAGCCTCAAAATCCAGTTTAACATAACAGAACTAATACTTTAAATCAATGCGACACCAAATATACACAGATATACCCAACATTCTTCATTTTTCAGCTTAATTTGGGACTATTTCCTAAATATGTAGAGCTGCCAATTGTACATTTTCTGAAAATCTGACCCATATATGAAGGATACTTACTCTGCTGTCCTGGTTTAACACCTTTCTTCAGTTGAAATGATCAAACCGTCCAGGCCAATGTGTCATTATATTAGACGAGGAACAATGACAGAACATGGTGTGGGTTCGTCTCAAAATATCTTCTTCACTTTCCTACCAGCAAAAACAAATCTGAGAATTGTGCAGAAAAACCTCTTATCCATTGGGACAACCATTTATATATGTATACGCATGGTTCCGAAAATGTATTGATCAAGATGTTGAAAATGCATAAGAAATCTCTCAACGAGGAAAGGTGATTGGTTGATGTATGCTCATGAATATTCATACAGGACACGCCCATAGATATGAACTCTATGATATGGTTCATACCTATGGATCCAACTAAATAAGAAGGAAAATTCCAGGAAAATGAGTCACAAGTCGCAAAATCGATATTTTTCAAAGTGATCTTTTCACAGGATCTCTTCATTGAAATGTACGTGTTGATCTTTAGAGGGTCTAGCCCTTACAGTCATAGGAATCTATACAATAAATCTCAGGACATTGTATCAGATATATCCCTGCGTTCTGAAGGCATTCACATGGAGCCTATTAAGTTACTCTACTTAGAAATTTTAATTTTGCGATTTATTTCCTAAAACGGATCACATATTTATTCTAGTTATAAGTCAAATATCTAATAGATTTCACCCTCATATGTGATCCGTTTTAGGAAAATAAGTCATAAGTCGCAAAAAAATAGATTGTGAGATACCATTAGATTTGAAAAGATGAGATCAAGGGGATTCCAATGATAGTAAACAGTCTAATAATCTAATAAGTATTTCTAGATTTTAAGTTTGATATTTTCGTTTTTGAAAAAAAAAATTCCAATTTTTCGGGGGGTCAATGAACCGTAAAGTAACTAAATGTAGTCCATATGAGGACCTTTAGAACTAAAGGATATATCATATAGATTGTCCTGAAATTTGATACACCGATTGATATAAGTCTAAGTGATAACCTCTCAAAAAATCAGAACATTCCAATAATGTGATCTTGTGAAAAAAACACTTTGAAGAATATCAATTTTGCGACTTATGACTCATTTTCCTGGAACACATCACATATTTCAGGTCTAACTGCAGGGAACTGATGTTTGTTGAGCTAATTATAGGAGATGTCTTTTGTCTCATGTGTCCAAGCTTTTCTCTTAAGCTTTGGTTTCACGTTGTTCTAAAATAAATCGATCCGTATAACGATGTGCTTATAAAAGCAGTAAGAAGAGCAAAATGCGAGATGAAATCAATTTGAATGTACCTGACAACGCCAAAAGTTGCTGGTCTATATGGGTCAGATTTTCAGAAAATGTACAATTCAACATGGCCCACCTTCTTAAATGTGATGCGTTTTAGGAAAATGAGTCATAAGTCGCAAAATTAATATTTTTTAAAGTGTTTTTTCACAAGATCACATCAGTAGAATGTTCTGATTTTTGAGGAGTTTATAACTTATAGCTATATCAATGAATGTCTCAAATTTCAGGACAATCAATGTAATATATCCTTTCGTTTTAAAGGTCCTCATATGGACTACATTTAGTTACTTTACTGTTTATTGACCCCCAGAAATATTGGAAATTTTTTTCAAAAACGAAAATATCAAATTTAAATCTAGAAAATAATACTTATTAGATTATTAGACTGTTTACTATCATTGGAATCCGCTTGAGCTCATCTTTTCAGATATAATGGTATCTCAATTTTTTGCGACTTACGACTCATTTTCCTGACACATATCACAAAGAACCCAAATTTCAGACAAAAATGAAGTTTAAAATACAGTTCAACCTAACCAAACAGATTACTAAAATCAATGCAATTGTGGTACAAAGGCCAGTTCTTACAGGTCTTTGTGCTACCTGGCTCCCATATACAGCTGTACCTGGTGCAGTGACAGTCTATTCCACCAGGTGGGGTGCAGGGCAGTGCTTGTATTATACTCTCTCTCTAGACCCTTAGTTGCCGTTGGTTGGTCTGAGCTGGCCCGTTATAGACGCACAGAGTGGCCAGTGGGACTGGTAGTGGCCACTGGCCCTCTATGCCGAGAGAACTTTCGGTAAGCCAGTGATCAAGAGGGGGGTTTAACTAATGTCAACAAGTTATAATTTATGATTTATTTTTTCAGGGAAACTGATACTAACAGACTGAAGTGATAGTAACAGCCCAACCAACGGGGACTAAAGCCATTAGAGCCTTCGTTTATTGTCCTCGCTGGCCCTCTAAGCCTTCAGGAACCTGTCTCGGCCTCCGGCCTCGACAGGATTGCCGTCAGGCTTAGAGGGCCGCTCGGACAATAAACTCAGGCTCTAATTGCCCAATAGATGTCTATCTTATGCACTATTGCTTGTATTGCTGATTACTACTGTATTGCTCTATGTTATGTATGTTCACTATGTAACTTGTATGTATACCATAAATTATGGTGTTGTGACACCCTATTTGCCTTATATGTAATGTATGGACTAATCCCTGTGCAGTTGTGTTGGCTAGACTCAGTACTGACCCTCAGAGCTGGTGTTTGGTAATAAAGGTTGATAGATGGCAAGGACCAAGAACCTGAGTTAGTTATATGTTCGTTAGTTATATATGTTTGTTAGCGGTACTAATTAGCAGGATCCACAATTCACTACACAATGTTAAATATACTCGAATTTACCAAGTATTGACCAAATTGCAGCTTAATTTAGCAGAATTTACTAAATGTGTATAGTTGCAAATTGTACATTTTCTGAAAATCTGACCCATTTAAATCTATAAGCCCAACCAACCAGGCTTTCAGAAGTTATAGGCTAGTTGATAGAACATCCTGTATCCATTGACGGCCCAATTACACACTTCTTTCTTCTGTTGTAACTCAAACTTCAAAGATCGGCTTCCTTTTTCAAAAGTACTACTTTATACTAACAATAGGGGATTTGCATAGCCGCCATTTTGAATCTTGATTCGCATGGAATTATGGGACTAATGGTACAGTGCAAAATCTATAGAAAACATGCCATGTTCAGCATGGAGTATTTATCAATGCTCTAATGCCAATATCCATGTGTTATACATATTTCCATGACACAAGTCCCCCATCTTTCCCATCATGCATTAGGCTTTCATAGATCATTTACTATAATTTTGGTGAAAACATTTTTGCAATTTTCGATGAAAATTTTGTCAAATATCTGTATGTCAGATTTCAAGTGAGTCCATTCAATCTGTAATTGGGAAACATGGGCATACCTATTAGTGGTGATTTGTCTATAGAAGATAGTTTGGGATAATCGGGTCTTCAGCTCCACTCGGCCCAATTATAAATCTACATTTTGCCATTCAGGATATGAATTATTTAAAGAGAACATTATAGGCATGATGGAAGGTAATGAAATTATATATTCTTTGAAACAAAGGAGTTATCCTTCTCCTGATAATATCTGTCGTATAAAAATGTATTACCGTATACATCAGAATGTTTTCCACTGCCGGTTCTATCAGTAGTCAAATATGTATGATGGAGGGGGGATATTTATTCATATTAAGGGAACATGTCAACCATGATGTCAATCATTTGTTTTAATTCACTTTATCTTACATTTAATCTTTTCTTTTCAGTTTTAACTTATATAAACTTTTATCCTACATCGTTTTCTTTTAACTCCTTAATCTATATACTAGATTTACTCAGGGTATGAAGAGTTAAATATTTTGACAGTTCTTTTATTTCCCCAAGTGGGCTTTACCAGGTGATTTGTGTATGGTCTATATTCCTGTACATGTCAGTTGAATAAACATCTTCTCTTCTGTTGGATTAACGCTTTGTTTGACTCCAATTTTTTCTGCAAAGTGTTTAAACAAAAAAAAATAACTCAAGGATCAGACCCTGCATATTGCTATATAGATACAGTAATAGGGGTGAAGTCGCCAGAAAATGTACAATTCAACTTAACCAATCTTCTCAAATAACCAAACTTTCAGACGAAAATAAAGTTCAAAATACAGTTCAACCTCACCAAACAGATTGCTAGAATCAATGCAATTCCGACTATACTCGAATTTACCTAGTATTTGCCAAATGCAGCCTAATATAGCGAAATTTACTAAATGTGTAAAACTGACAATTATACATTTTCTGACCCATGTAACCTGGGCGCTTAGACCATGTACACCTGAAAGCACGAGGACCAATTAAAGAACCATTCGTAAAGATTAATTGATATGAATTATACCAACCTTAATGTTAAAAATCCAATGTAAAACTATAAAGATGTATGTTTCGTTCTTTTTTATTAACATTTTTCACTTGATATGCTGAGAATTATTGTCTGTAAAGGTGAAATGTTGTCAATAAAAAAAAAAAAACAATTCTCAATCTCTGGATCTCTGGATCCTCCAGATGATGGGACCACCACCGTTATTCTTTTAGTTTGCAACCTTCATTATTTCTCAGAGTATATTCATTCATATAATATATACAGTTGCAATAACTGTTTCATGAATTTATTTAACTAGTTCGGACTCTTCGTGATATGTATAATTTAGAGATGGTATATGAAATAGAATCACTTCTAGAATTGATGGCAATGCGACAAAACATTCACTTTGTGAACATGCATATTTTGCTATAAACAATTTAAATGATGTACGGCTTCAGTAATAAACAAATATAAGTAAGTTTATTTCCATTAGTGTACAATAACGGTAAAGTCAAGGTGTATATATGTGGAAATGCAGACAAATGTATATATAATCAGGCAAGAATATATTCTTGTTGGAATAAAAGATTCAACCCAATGTTTTAAAATCCAGATGAAGGCCCAAGACTACCACCTGTTTACTATTAGTTTGCTACCTTCATTATTTTCTATAGTATAATTATTTGAATATAAAACGCATAGAAATGCGTATATATAACTGGGAAAGAATATATACATATTCTTGTTGGAATTAAAGATACAACCCAAGGTTTAAAATCCGAGTTAACATAACTCAATGTATGAATTGATTACTGAATTTTCTTCAACGATTGGTTGGAGCCAAATATTTCTTCCCCAACAAAAACATAGAGTATTAGAAGAAGAGCTTTATAAGAATGGAGAGAACCATGATACATCCCACCAGGACACCTGGTTTCTCTGCACCACTTGGAATCTGAATCTGTAGATGGTTTCCCCAATATGCCACTAGGCGAATGGGTGCGCCACTGCCTCCTTCCACGTTCATCGGCATCACGCTGACAATGACTCCACTCTGAGGTATCTTATGCAAATTAGCCACATTCTCAATGCCATAGATCCCTCTGCTGGTGAAAGCTTGGTGGGCCCTGGCATCACGATTCAGTCCAGAATCTAGTGAGGCCCGATCAACGGCGATACCGACGATGTTTCTGTTATCAATCAACCATTCAATAACAGGTGCATCAAAGGATGGATAGTGTAGTGTGGATTGGTTATCTGGAGTTTGAGAGCCAAAATAAGCATTTCGATCCCAATAAGTCTGAAAAAACAACACACATATTTTCTGAGGAACATATCATTGCGGAGTCATGTTGTAAGTGTTAAGTTTTTACTATTCGCTCCTATTCATCTAAAGTATGTCAAACACTTGAAACTTATTGAATTTATTACAACAAACACTTGAAATTTATTGAATTTATTACATGTCTGATTTGGTTGACATTGCAACTAGTGTAACCTATGTGAGCTAAATAATTCATATTGTACAGTTTGTACTATATCGAACTATGTCGAATTATTTACTTTATTCATATTCCTACTATCTTGCCATAGTTTATGTAACATGTAATAATGTACTTGATTATGTGAATAAAGCCTCTTATATTAAGCCTTCTGTATCAAAGGACAGGAAAGATGAAGAGTCTGCTAGTTATAAGGCAACTTATCTAACGAAAATATTTGACTGAATGTAGCCTTCTTTAGTAACTTTCCAAATTAGGGTAACTGCTGGAAGATATATACTCTGAGTTGTTTATTTGGCGCATAAGTATGTTGTCCCAGTTGTCTGTCACACATTGTAAAGGGGACTTGCATAGCCGCCATTTTGAATCTTGATTCGAATGCAATGATGGGAGTAATGGTACAGTATCAAATCTAAAGAAAACATGCTGGACAAGCATGGGCTATTTATCAATGCTCTAATGTCAATATCCATGTGTTATACATGTTTACATAACACTTGACTTCATCTTTCCGATTATGCATTTGGTTTTCATAGATCATCTATACAAGCTGTGTGATTGGTGAAAACAATTTGGCATTTTTTTATAAAAAATGTTGCCAAATATTTGTATGTCAGACTTTAACTGAATCCGTCCCAGCATGCACTGTGACAGACATGCGCAGTGAGACATGCAACTCCCCTATTGTATTGCATTTTTTTGACAAATAAAAGATTTTCTATTCTATTCTATTTCCTATTAACCTATAAAGAGAATGGAACAAGTCTAATGAATTGT
The DNA here is from genome assembly GCA_942159475.1 of Sthenelais limicola. Classification (NCBI taxonomy): domain Eukaryota; kingdom Metazoa; phylum Annelida; class Polychaeta; order Phyllodocida; family Sigalionidae; genus Sthenelais; species Sthenelais limicola. Next base: position 111,988,100 of record OW804098.1, read on the forward strand.
TCCATACTCTATACATTAGGCCCATAGTATAGAGGGATGTTGACATATAAACATTTAGGTTTGTGGTTCTGAATAAACATAAAGTATCTAAAGGTTAAAACCAAAACTAATTCACAGTTTTATCATACGTGTACAATCAAAATATGTTCATTTTACCCCGTTTATCGAACCTTTTTAATTAAGTGTACACTTTTGTATCTAGAAGAGTTTCAAGATGTCTCTTCTTCCTCAGTTTAGAACACCTGGGCAAGCTTTATCTTCAAACACCTGTAACCTTTTGGCGAAAATTCTCAAATGAAAAATTCTCTCAGTTCAGTCAGCTATTGGTTGCCTGGGGGAAAAAAAGGTTGTTTCCGATTTATCTGGCTGAAAACTAGGTAGGGGGGTGGTAACTTTTTTTTTGTTAATTTTTTTTGTTTGGAAACCACCTCCCAGGAACTGAAAAAAATGTCTTTTTCATAACAATAGTTCTTTTGAACATGGGAAATGTGCTTTTTGACAGTTTTGGGTTAGGAAAACCCGTTTTCCTGCTTTTATAAGCTTTTTTTGTCAGGTATGGTAAAAAAACTTTTAGGTAGGGTAAGGTTTTTCTAGATAGGGGGGGATAAATCGGAAACACACCTATTTTTTTTTTGGCCTTAGACATTTTTCTTTCCGATGGTGATTGGGGTTAGGCAATTATTTTATATATTAATGCCTTAGAATGCAATATTAGACAAGCCAGTTTTGCACAACGATCAGATTTTTGTCAGCAAAGTCCAGAAAGTTACCGCTTGCGAGATATATTTATTTTAGGAAGTTGGTTATATTTCAGCAGATCTGGGGGTTTTTTTGGCCCTGTGTCTTACCCTTCCTCTGCCTATTATTCCTTCAATTCAATTAGATGTAATATGGTAAAAACATTTCTAAGCAAGGATGAGATCTTTTTCTTCTTCCATAAAGATACTTATCTTTGCTAACATACCTTGTGCCCATCAGTATTCATGAACACCACTGCTTTATCAGGAATTCTGCCGAATGTTTTCTCAAAATCTAGAATAAATGACATTAAAGTAAACAATAAATACTCAGAATTGCAGTTTGTTTCTTGTAGTTGCTTTATGGGTCAGATCTTCAGAAAATGTACAATTCACCTTCACCAATCCTCTCAAATAACCCACATTTAAGACAGAAATGACCTTCAAAATGCAGTTTAACTTAGCAAAACAGATACTACAAATCAACACAAAACCAAATATACTCTGATATATCTGGAATTCATCTTTTTGCAGACCAATTTAGCAAAATTCCCTAAATTTGTAGAACTGCTAATTGTACATTTTCCGAAAATCTGACCCTACAATATACCGTGGTTTCATTTGCATGGTAACATTCGCCTCAGTTCACAACCTAGGGCAGGAGCACTATTAGGCGGTTAGATCCTGAGTTTATGGTCTGAGGTTTTCTCTAAGCCTGCTGGGAACAAGCACCTGTTTCAAGCAAGCTTAGAGAAACTTAGAGAAACTTTGGACCATAAACTCAGGATCTAATGGCTTTATTCCCTGTTGGTTGGGCTGTTACTATCACTTTAGTCAGTTAGTATTAGTTTCCCTCGAAAAAATCAATTCCGAATTCGCCAGCTTAACTCACAGTTTCGTTCAGTTCTGAGTCCCATACGCCTGACATTAACTATGAATGTGGTTATTGGTTGAGCCACGGTAGGACATGTGTAGCCTATGGGGTGTTCAGTCATACGTGCTCCTGACTTCCACCCCACCCCCCACCCCCTCCTCTCGAGGCCAGGCCAGAGCTGCACCACTTCTGCCTGGGCCTTGCCATCAACACATGGAAAGGCTAGTTTTCAGTGGTGGAAATTAGTTCATTTGCCGACATGGCTCAGTCTCAGTATGTACAGGGCGAACTGGGGCATGTGACTTGATCGTGTTTACCAAATACGTTTTGCGACAGACAGGAAGCAGCGCGTTCCATAGAGGCCACTAGACGGGCACGTCTTCTGGCTTAGAGGGCCCAGTGGCAGAGGGGTGGACCGTTCTATGCCTTTCTAACGGTCCCCACCAGACCAACCAACGAGGTGGACAACAATGCTAATTGAAGTTGACAACGTTGACTTTGAGTAGATATAATCATACTATAGTGCTAAACAATCCAAACTGTTATTTGCTTGTAAACAGGCACATTGAAACAAAATTGACTTCTGGTATCTGGGACTATGTTTGGTATCTACTAAAGGGAACAGTTTTCATATTATGTACCACCCAGCTGACCATTGTGTTCAACATTGAAGGTATAGGCAACTACAACATAAAGGTGTAACATATTGGCATAAACTCACCATGGATGTCCTGGATTTCCAGTACATAATCTTGGTTGGCCTTTACCTTGGCCACCACATCAATAACCACCGCAGGTGCTAGTAGATTCTCTAGTTTTATCTCATGGAGCTTGATACCAGTTAACCAAGAGTGGGCCGGTGCATCTATATGTGTACCAGTGTGCTCTGCCAAGGCGAGGTCATTTGAAAATCCCCTGAAATACAGAATTTGGGGATTATTCTCTCACAATCATTTAAACATCATGAGACGATGTGATTTGTCACTTACAATAACACAATCTATGACACTCACCATTTTCCATTCGATCTTGTTTGATTTCTAAAATTTATAATCTCAAAGTCGCGGAACACCGGCCAGTGACGTGCATTTTTGTTGAGTCGATGTGTAAGATCCAGCATTGCGCATTCTGTCATGATGAGAGATGTCAGGACCAGGAGCCATGATATCCTTAACCCACCTAGAGTATCCATGCTTCTCCTCTATATAACCTGCAACTGATGATGTGTGATAAAATTACTTACACTTAAAACTGCAAACTTATTCATTATTTATACTTAAAACTCTTAAAACTACTGCAACTGGCAATATATGATAGAATTATTAACAAGTTTCAAGGCGCTGAAAAATCCAATACATTTCTGTAATACATTGACTACTGCAAATAGTTATTTCAATTTCTCTGTTATATATTCAGTGGTGAAGCTATGTAGATACTGAAGCAAAAATATGATTGTAGCAACCACCAAGTGTAGTGAACGATCCAGTGAGTTCCGTTCCATAGAGCAGACTGTGTGAACTCCCCAGATACAGGACACCATGTAATAGCAGTTAGTTAGTTCTGGTCTAAATACAGCAGGACAAGTCTAGACTAGGCCAACCATGTTATAATATCTTGACCTATACTCCAGACTAAAGCATATATTGCACCGGTTCATGTATCACACATGAAAATGTACTTGATTGGTCTTCACCAATCCTCTCAAATAACCCACATTTATGACAAAAATGAGCTTCAAAATGTAGTTTAACATAACAGAACTGATACTTTAAATCAATGTGATACCAAATATACTCAGATATACCTAGTATTCATCATTTTTAGCCTAATTTAGGAGAATTCCCTAAATGTGTAGAGCTGCCAATTGTACATTTTCTGAAAATCTGATTCATATAAGCCCACATAAAATTATCTGAATAAATTATGGAAAGTGATTTAATAATTAATTACCAGGCTAGAGTAAAATGTGCTTTATTGAAACAATTAAAAATAGGATCTTTAAAAATGTCTTTATCTAAACCCAGTGCACTACTACATGAGAATTATTACAAATCCAAGAGATAATTATACAGGGAAAGATTACTACATTAACGTTTGTTAATGACAAATATTTGTTAATTGTTGGCCGACCAATGTATTATTTCCTTAAATCCATTGGCTAGACACTGGGGACACTGGGGGAATAGTGACCCCGCCACTAAGATTTATGCTTTTGAAGGTGATGCATCTAAAAATAACCATCCTAATTTCCTAGAGATTTATTTCAAAAAGTGAGAGATCTAACTGGGACAGATGCACTCCCATCCCACATTGCTTCACTTCACACGGCCAAGGACTTCAACCAAAGAATATATAGCATGTATATTAAAAGCAATAGAAAACACACATAAAGACAGAAAAAACTAGAAAATGGAACCTCTCCCCAGGGAGAAAATTTTTTAGATTATCATAGCAGAGTAACAAGAACTTCAAGTCCTATTGTTATAGACAAACTTGTTGCTTACGTTGATCAAGTTTACGTTGATAGCTTGCCACGATGAAATCCTATACTGGATTAAAACATCAAACACCAGCTTTATGATTTATTGATATGTTTTACACCTTATATTGTTAAATATTACTCAGCTTTATTATGTACTTGGGATTAGTTTATCTCATAAATGTCAAGGGAACGGCCGGAAGATCTGGGTATAATTCCCTAACGGTACCCAGAGGCCTCTCGACCTGTTCGTCACAATAATTCTTAACCCTCGATGAATAAAAGATTACTCTATTTTATTCTATGATTATATTTAAAGATTTGTATTCAGCTAAACATTATGTGTATACATATTATTCTCAGTTGAAGCTGTACATCTATTAGGAATAATATTTTACAAGTTTCTCTGTACTACTACATACTTATACAGTGGAACCTCTCTATTGAGACTGCCCTTGGGACGGAACGATTAGTGGTCTCATAGTGAGGTGGTCTCATTAGAGGGGCCAATCTAATAAGAGGGAATAATTCGGGACTGGGAGAAACTGGTGTTAATAGAGGGTTCGTCTCTATAGAGAGGTAGTCTTTATAATACAGTGGAACCTCTGTATTGAGACCACACTTGGGCCTGAACGATTAGTGGTCTCATAGTGAGGTGGTCTCATTAGAGAGGCTTATATCTAGGGTGTACCTTACACCATCTGATAGCCTGATTCTTGACCTGGCTACTATCTATCAACCCAGCGTCCCTGTGCAGGGCACCACCAGAGAAAATAAAAAAGCCTCACCAGGAGTTGTGCTCTTTAATTTGATTATCATCTAAACATACATTCATAATAGAAATGATAGAAATGGATTTCTCTAGCCTTATGACCTAGGAAAAGTGCTTTAAAACATGGTTATAATTCTAACAGGAGCTGAGATATGACATTCTATGTTCATGTTAGTGTTATCTTGCTTTTAGCGTTTTTTGTACTTATCTGAACTCCTTTTCTGTCCAACTTTGGATATGTTGTTCAGTACATCTGATGTTACCAGAATCAACCATAAAACGTTTTGTTGCAATTTGTTCCAGGTTAAATCCTATATTGATTCTACTAAAAGCAGGATTTGACAAGTAGGTTGTCCAACATTAAAACATACACCTCACAATAATTATCAGAAAATCAGGTTAATATGAGACTAGTGTAGATCCTTCTGGAGATCTAGATTCACTTGGATCCCAGCATCCTCTGACCGTTCTGTTTGCACAACACGTGTGCTCTATGAAGATGATGTGAAAATGTCATAGGAGGCAATAAGCAGCTTACTACATATATATGCTTTTTACACATAAGCTCACAGGAAGTAATAAACCAAATACAAATATATCATTCATTGTAAAATATTTCCTCATATTTAGATAGTAAGGCCTATGGGGCTTTTCATCGCCCGTGTGATTATGGGAAGTTTCTATTCGAATTAGGATAATTGATTCAACACAATGCTTATAAATCCATTTTTTTAATTCATTTTAAGGCAATGGATAATTAAGTTACATCAAAAGACAAAAATATGTGATATCCAGGATGGATGTTTTCACATGTCACCATTATTTAAAAATAAATTGTTATAGTGAGAAGAGAAAACAAAGCTTCCATGAAAACCTTACTCTGATTCACTAAGGTTCAAGTTAAACAAACAAAATTTGGTGTCAGCCATTAGACTGACTATACCCTGTAAAATCCTCAATCTATGAATTTACCTAGATCAACATTCAAGAGCTTTATAGACAGGTATTTTTATCTGGCTATCTCAAAGTTATGTACATTTGTCTGATCGATAAAATAGAGAAATCAATTTGTCATCAACTTATCCATGTTTTTTTGTTGAATTCATATTTATTTTCTTCAATGAGTGGTGTTTTGTCCCCAATCTGAAAGGATATAAACGTGAAATAGGAAAAATCCAAAATATCCAAGACTTTTCTTTTTGGAATATCCAAGACCTTTTTTCAACTTTCTTTTCCTTTTTGCCAATATCCTTTTCCTTTTCGGATTATCATTTTCCTTTTAGCATTATACTTTTCCTTTTTGGAATATCCTTTTCTTTTTGGAATATCCTTTTCCTTTTCCGAATATCCTTTTCCTTTTCCGAATATCCACTCCTTTTCACCCAAATGTACCATGATGTATTCCTACCCTAGCATGACTGGGAGGGAGAAGGAGGGTTAGAGGAAAAGGGAGGGTGAGCGGGGGAGGGAGGGGGAGCGGGAGGGGAGAGGGAGAGAGGGATAAAGAGAAAGGAAGAGAAGACAACATGGCAGGGAAAGAGATGTGTGTAAGTGTTGCTATAGTGACCAGACTGGTCAGTGTGATCACTCATGCCTGCAGCTGGTGGAGTGCAGGTGCACCAGTGACTGAGTTAGGTGTGTTATGTAAGACGGCTAGACTAACACTCCCTTGCCTACTCATGTGGGTCAGATTATCAGAAAATGTACAATTCGCCTTCAAAAATCCTTTCAAATAACCCACATTTAAGACAGAAATGACCTTCAAAATGCAGTTTAACATAATAGAACTGATAGTTTACATCAATGCGATACCAAATATAATCAAATATATCTAGTATTCCTGACTTTTCAGCCTAATATAGGAGAATTCCCTAAATGTGTAGAGCTGCAAATTGTACATTTGCTGAAATTCTGACCCATGTCTCCTTTTGTATGGGTAGAAAAGGAGTGTACCAGGGAGGACATGGATGGTAAAAGATGGCCAAATCTTGACATAGGTGTCAGAGCAGGCAGACATGGCTTTTCATGTAGAGGAATTAGGACACACCATAGGAGACATAGGAAAAAGGTGCAGTGACATACTTTTCTCTGGTGATTATCTAAGGGAAATAGTGGACAAGGAGGCTGACATGGAACTTTTTGTACTGGAAATAGTAAAATGTGCCCGGACATAGGAAGTTAGCAGTTGGAAAAGAATTTATAATATGAGAAATAGCTTGTACCACAGAGGAAAAGTCTGTACGGATGTCATCATTAGTACATATGTCTACTTTGGGACGCAACAAGTGGTTAGAATCAAGTATTATCAGAAGAGCTGTGTAAGGATGGAGAGAACCACAATACTGCCCGCCAGGACACCAGGTGTCTCTGCACCACTAGGGATGGGAACCTGTACATTATTTCCCCAAAAGGCCACTAGGCGAATAGGAGCACCACTGCCTTTTTCAACATACATCGGCATGACAGTGACAATAGCTCCACTCTGAGGAACCTTATGCAAATTAGCCACGTTTTCAATGCCATAGATCCCTCTGCTGGCAAAAGCCTTATGAGCCCTGTAGTCACTGTTTATTCCAGCATCTATTGAAGACCGATCAATGCCGATACCGACAATGTTTCTGTTGTCAATCAGCCATTCAATAACAGGTGCATCAAAGGCTGGAAAGTGGTATGTGGATGTGTTGTCTGAAGCCTTCCTTAGGCCAAAGTAGTCCTTGTGATCCCAATATGTCTGAAATGAAGAAGTCCCAGTTAAATTATATTGTGTATTGTCAGGGCTCATATTAATGCAATCTCGTTTATGTTGTTCAGTCATTGAATAGGCTACATGTAATAAAGAATGTGTGATGGCACAATTTTCTTGGCAAAGTCTTGTCCAATCACCACAGATGAGGTACTAGATAAAAGCTCTGAATGAGATCTGACTAGGGTTAGAATTAAGGGAGGTTTCTTTCTGACTAGGCTTAACCCCTACTTATAGCAAATGACACAATTGAGGGTTCAAACTGAACCCCAACGGGGTGAGTTCCTGTTTTCTGATGTTGTTGAGATCAGTTTGAACCTGAACAGAGTGCCATTTGCTATTTATTACACACTATATTTGGATGTTAAAAAGTAAATTTAACTTGTTTCGCCTACAGTTTACCTCGAGGAGGAACGCTTCACCACAATTTGTAGGCCTAAGGTACGCAGTCGGGGACGACATCATTTGTAATAGACTTGTAGGTCAGGCCTATGTTGCCTAAAACAAATTCGCTCAACACACAACACATTGCTAACATTTTAACATACCTTGTGCCCATCAGTATTCATGAACACCACTGCTTTATCAGGAATTCTGCCAAATTCCTTCTCATAATCTGAAAACAAATTTATTTATGCTCAGAATTATCACTTGCTGTCTATGGTTGATTGGAAACACATCATTATTGGTTGATGATATTGACTTTCAAGAAACACACAGGCTTTATTACCCACTGAATGTGGTATGAACACCTATACTGTAGCCTATGGCATTCCATATTACCCACTAGACAGGTACAACATACAGGCTTTATTACCCACTGAATGTGGTATGAACACCAATACTGTAGCCTATGGCATTCCATATTACCCACTAGACAGGTATAATACGCAGGCTTTATTACCCACTGTATGTGGTATGAACATCAATGTATTCCATATTACCCACTAGACAAATACAATAAATATATTGGACTCTACTCACCATGGATGTCCTGGGTTTCCAGTACATAATCTTGGTTGGCCTTTACTTTGGCCACCACATCAATGACCACCGCAGGTGCTACTAGGTTCTCCAGTCGTATCTCATGGAGTTCAATACCAAGGAGCCAAGAGTGGGCCGGTGCATCTATATGTGTACCTGTGTGCTCTGCAAATGCATAGTTATTGGAAAGTCCCCTGGAACACAGAATTGTTTTTTTTAAGAATTTTATTTTCACATTTTAACAGAAAAATTGCAGACGGGCTCTTTGCCCAAAAGGGAATTGAGGCGATTTTTAAGGCAATCTGCTATGATCAGAATTGACCATATAATTTGAGATGACATGTATACATGATTTCAGGAGACCTAGTGGCCAAGGTTTCAAATTGAATTACATATGTTCTGGAATATAAATTAACCGCATATAAATAAAAAAATAAGTAAAAAAAAAAAAAAATAGACAATGATGAAAGATGAAAAGAACATTTCCTTACTATATAAATAAAACAATTCGAGAGGACGGACGGGCAAAGAGAGAGGGGCCGAGCAAGCAAATTATTGATTTTTATCTAGGTAGAATTTTTTTTATTTCTTCTTTAAATTGCTCATGATCTTGCAAATTTCGAATTACAACAGGTAAATCATTCCAAGTGGAAGCGACTTGGTAATGGAGAGAAGAGGTTGATGTCCTTATTAAATTTATATTCTTTTATTTAGTATGATTATTTAGCAATCATCATACAATACAAAGAGTGTGTACACTGTACTTGGTCAGTTATAATACAGATGAGATCATCAAGAATTGGGCTCACGATAGAATATTTGCTGAGGAATATCCATGACGTTCTGCCCACTGCTGTGTCTATCTAATACTAGGGAAAGAAATAGGCTACAAAATAATTGTACAGATCTATAACCGGTGGGAGTTAAAATTAGTGCATCCCAATACGGAGGACATTGCCATAAAACATCAGGAGGGACAGGTAGTTACATAAGGTAGTACATCTAGTGTTTCCCCCATTTGAACTTTATGTTGTGTAACTTCTAATAACACAATCAATGGTACTCACCATAGTCCATTCGGCCTTGATTCATTTATTACATTGATAATCTCAAAGTCACGGAACACCGGCCAGTGACAGGAGTTTTTGTTTAGTCGATGTGTAAGATCCAGCATTGTGCCTTCTGCCATAATGAGAGATGTCAGGACAAGCAGGCATGATATCTTTAACCCACCTAGGGTATCCATGCTTTTCGTAACTGGTAATGTGTGATGAAATTATTTACACTTTCAAGGCTCTTAAAAAGTCCAATACATTTCTGTAATACATTGACTAATACAAACAGTTATTTCAATTTCTTTCATACAATCTCTTATATTTTCATATAATCAGTCGTGAAACTATGTATTATTCCATGTTTTGGCCCTGAGCGTACAATATAATCGATATACTTGCCGCTCACAAGGTGTACAATATAAACTCTGTGTATTGTACAGTGATGTCACGACTGTTTGAGACTATGCACACAACACAGTTTGATGAAATTAATGCAAATAAAGTTGTTTTAAGGTAAGAATCATGGAATAAAAGCAAGAATAGCACAGTATCGCTTCTTCGGGGGCCTGTATTCTCCTCGTATGGCCGAAAAACATTTCGGCCTACAGCCTTGTTGTTATTCAGCCATACTTGGAGAATATAGCCCCCCTCATATACGATACTATGCTGTTCTTGCTATAGTATATATACTGAAGTAAAAATAAAATTGTAGCAACTACCAAGTGTAGCGAACAATACAGTGAAATCCTTGTCTATGCAAAAGTGCTGTATCTACACTCCCAATACAAACGCCTACAGAATGTTTTAATTATTTGATTATGAAATAGTAGTAAGACACCGCAGCAGAAATAAGATTGAGGCAACTTGAAAGTGTGGTGAAAGATCCAGTGAAATTCCTTTCTGAGACCAGACTATGAGAATGTCCCTGACATGGTGTATCACTTTAGTTATATCACTCTGGTCTAAATATGGTAGGGCGTAGCTAGAGCACCTGATAATGACGATAGATTTTATATAATGTTCCACATTAAATTCAACTTTAAGTCATCAATTATAATCTCCCTACCAACTTGATTTTTCCTCATGATTGTAGTTAACAAATTAAAATACAATTATAATAATTAGTCTCAAAGACCTTAAAGACTCGAAGTACCGTATTCCCTGATAAGTTCCCTAGTTTGACCTGGGTTGTATTCAGCCCTGGTTTGTATTAAAGGCTGGGTTCCACTGGCCGGCTACTACTCGTGCTAATCCTCCTGCTACTTTGACAGTCTATTCTAAAGAAGCTGGAGCAAACAACTGAAGGGAACAAGAATAGGTGCTATTGCCCTGTTACTTCCACCACTACTTCTACCGCTACTCAGAAATGTGAGCAGACAACATTTTATCTTCACTTGGAAATGAACACATCAAGTGATGTGAGGATCAACGTAGAGTGGTGCCATTGCCCTGCTTCAGCTCCTGCTATTTCCCGTTACTTCAGCTACAAAGTAGCGACCATTAAATATCATGTTTCATAGAAGCAGGAGCACTCTATTCTTCGAAAAATCTGCCACAAGAAGCGGGAGGTAACGGGGCTATGTAGCAGAAGCCAATAGCACCCATCTCTGTTACTGTCCAGCTACTGCTCCCACTACTGCTCCTGCTACTGTTCCCGCTACTGCTCCCGCTACTGCTCCCGCTACTGCTCCCGCTACTGCTCCCGCTACTGCTCCCGCTACTGCTCCCGCTACTGCTCCCGCTACTGCTCCCGCTACTGCTCCCGCTTCTTTAATCAAGAAGTGGAACGGTACCAGAAGAAGTAACAGGGCAGTGGAACCCAGGCTTAAGACCCAGGCTTGTAGTCAGATGAGGGCTTGTACTCTGATCAGGCTTGTATATACACCCAGGCTTGTATTCACGCCCAGGCTTGTATTCTACTCACTCCCAGGCTTGTATTCACGCCCAGGCTTGTATTCACACCCAGGCTTGTATTCACGCCCAGGCTTGTATTCAGTCCCAAGCTTTATTCATACCATGCTTTTATTCTCCTAACCAAGGAAATGCGGTATTCATATGTTGATTCCCAGCTGCCTCCATCTGTCCCAGTTCCACACCTCTTAGATCAGACTTGTTATAGACCTCTAAAAACATGATGTAATTATCATAGGATTATGGGTTTTTTAGCCAAGTGCTTCCATTTAGTACAAGTTGGATTTCGTAGCTAAAGATGGCTACACAATCTACTGTAAGTAGAGGCATAATTTTTATACCATGGCGGCTCAGAACCAAGCTATTCAAAACTATTTTCTTTGTCATCATATTTTAAATGAAGGTGGAATTCTAAGCAGAATTAAATTTTCTTCATCATGTAAATAAAAGTCTGAATTATTAGCAGACATGTCTTGTTATTTTCAAATCAAACTGTCAAAACAAATTCACAACCAAGTGGCAAGTTAATACTTTATATTGTGGAATTGTTTATATATATAATACTTTTATTCAGTAAACAATTTGATGCACGGGTTAAAGATGTTTAGTCGCTGCGACTAATTCGGCATTTGGGGTCAGGTCTTCTGAAAATGTACAATTGCCCTTCACCAATCCCCTCAAATAACTCAAATTTAAGACGAAAATCAGGTTCAAAATACAGTTCAACATAACCAGACTGAATTTGAGAGATGTGTAGAACTGCAGATTGTCCATTTTCTGACAATCTGACCCTTAAATTCCCGAATGTATACATGTACACTCAGAGGTAGTCTCCACTTTTGTCCAAATAGCCAGAACATGTAATATTGTCTTAGTTTAGTCTCAGCAGGATTACATTTAATATTAGCACAGGCATCTCAGGGGTCTGTTACATAACAAAATCTTTACTCAAAATGTTCGCTGCTATGGTAGGAAATTCCTACTGAAGGAATACAATTAGCATTGTCTGTATAGCAAATTCCGTCCCTAAAGGTTCCCCACTTACTGCCTATAAAGGAAAACAGCACATATATGGGTCAGATTTTTCAGAAAATGTACAATTCAACCTCTCTAATAAAGTTCAAAATACAGTTCAACGGATTGCTAGAATCATTGCAATGCCGAATATACTCGAATTTACCTAGTATTGACCAAATTGCAGCCTAATTTAGCAGAATTTACTAAATCTGTACAGCTGTACATTTTCTGAAAATCTGACCCATTTAAAAAGGATTTGCTATGCAGCTCTAGTCATTGAAAATTATATGTAAATTATTGCTTTGAAATAATTATCCAAATATCCAAGAAAAATACAAAAAGAATATCCATAGAGTTAACTGGCCATACTCACGGTCCTGGAGATTGAATTATCACCGCCAGCCAGGCTTGACTAAAACATCTATATACAGATACAGATACAAGAACTTTTTGAGTAATTATAGGGAAAAATACTGACATCTAGTAATAGATTAAGCAATAGGGGATTTGCATAGCCGCCATGTTGAACCTTGATTCGCATGGAATTATGGGAATAATGGCACAGTGTGAAATCAGACCCGAAATCTATGTTCTAATGTCAATATCAATGTGTTATACATGTTCCCATAGCTAAAACCTAAAACCTATAGAAAACATGCCATGTTAAGCATGGAATATTTATCTATGCTCTAATGTCAATATCCATGTGTTATACACATTCCCATGACACAAGTTCCCATCTTTCCCATCATGCTTTTGGTTTTCACAGATCATTTATAGAAGCTGTGATATTGGTGAAAAGATTCTCGCAATTTTCGATAAATGTTGCCAAATATCTGTAAGTCGGATTTCATCAGAATCCATCCCAGCATGCACTGCAGTAGACATGCGTAGTGAGACATCGCCTATTACCGTAATTGACATTTTGTGGTAAGCACTGGGATACATGAGATGTAACTGTGACACCAGATTAGCCATCTTGGAAAGCTGTCAGTCTGGTTGTTGAACCAGTATGAACCTATAAATAACTACATGTTAACTCTGCATTCTCAGTTATTGTGGGTAAACCAATCTTAAAGTTGCACTCTAAGTTTACATTGGTAAAATACTCAACATTTTCTACTTTTCAGGGCTTCATAATAGTCCAGATGTATATCTTGCGGAACAGCCCAGCTCCTTTCCAGCAATGACTTCACTTATTATCGCTCACCTTTGTCCGGCTGATTGGACAATGGTCCATTCTTGTAAAAACATATTACTGTGGAAGAATATTGATAAAAACAGTCATATTATGAATAAATTTGGTATGACTGTGTTCATCGTGATATATGAAAATGGAATGAAAACTTCCCTGAGGGATAGTGCTTTTTGTTTTATAACAATTGTTTAAATCTGTTTATTGGCCCGAATTGAAAATAATAATACAAACAAGTTATAAGTTTACTAATTATTAAGTTAATCAATGATTTAATCAACTATTTTTCTATTTAACTTCATAATCAGTTTAACTTAATGTTTATACCCTGCGTTTCCAAAGGAAACGACTTCTCAGGATCAATTATTTGAGTGCGATGTGAAAAGTCATAGTTACTGAAATTTAGTCTTTCTTAAACTGAAAATGCAGAATATTTACCAAAAATGCTTATCATCTGGGTGAATATAAAAAAGTTGGTCGAAAAAAAAGTTGGGTCGAAAAAAGTTGGTTGAAAAAAATGTTGGTCGAAAATAAAGTTGGGCGAAAAAAAAATTGTGGTCAAAAATAATTTTGGTCGAAAAAAAATATGGTCGAAAAAAAAGTTAGTCAAGCAGGTTAGGTCTGTGATTCTCTCTTTTTCCCCTCTCCTCTTCTTTCTCTGGGTATATCCTGAGAAAGAAATGGAAGAATACCTTCATTATTTGGAATGTTAGACTTGCCAAATTTAAAACTGGAAATTAACCTATTTGAAAACAGAAATAATGAGGATTTAAGATTAGCATTTTAAGAATTTTAGGAAATAAGAAATGAAGGAGAGAGAGCAAGAGATCGATAAAGAAGGGAGGGGAGAGTATAGCTATAGCATGTATAGCTATAGCCTATGTATGCATGCAACTGTGTGTCAGAGCTAACTCATGTACACGCACCCCCACGCACTCTGACACAGCACTGTCCCTCACGCTCACGCTGACTGGTGTGTGTGTGTGTCCTTCCAAAAACTCACACTGAACCTACCAGCCAGGGTATAGCGTGGGGTGGCAAGCTGTCAATCAAACAATGATTACAGCCAATGGGATATGGGATGTCAGGATGTCAATGGGATGTCAGTGGCCTGGTCAGTTAAGTGGCCTTGTTTGCTGGGTGAGAAAAGTGTGCTTGTTTGCAGGTATATGGGTGCGAAAGTTAGGAGTGATTGCGTGAATTTGATATCGGAGATGTGCCACCAGATATGCCTCCACACTAACACCTAACACAACGCCACAAACTTATCACACATGAATGCTGAATTAGATGATTGACAGAATGGTACGCAATTCATTAACCTTCTCAGTTTCCTGAGAAGGTAAAAAATGAATTGGAATTAGGACCCCCGCTGTACTGCGAGGAACACTGCTGGTAGCTGCTGGTAGCTGCTGTTGATGGCTTGATCGTGTGAAGGACAGCAGCAGACCGCAAACAAATGGAATTTGGACTTGGCATATTAGAGTAGAAAATATTTATTCCAAAATATAGGCACATATAGCATCACAGGTTGCAGAACAATAGGGGAATTGCATGTCTCACTGCACATGTCGCATCATGGGAAAAATGCTGATGAAATCTGACATACAAATATATTGTAACATTTTTATCAATAATTACAAAAGTTGTTTTCACCAATATCATAGCTTTTATAAATGCTATGAAAACCAAATACATGATGGGAAAGATGGAGGCTTGTGATATGGAAACAAAAAATAAAATTACAAAAAAATTTTAAAAAAAATGTATAACACATGGATATTGACATTAGAGATGTTTTCTGTAGATTTTAGACTGTAACATTAGTTCCATAATTCCATGTGAAACAAAATTCAAAATGGCGGCTATGCAAGTAGAGACGCAGTAAATCAAGATGCTAGAGATCAGTTGTTACAACAATTGCAAAAACAAGTACAATGGTGGCAGAAATGATGGCCTTGGCTGGCTGGATACTGTTCCTGGATCTTGGCAGTCCTACCTATTACCGGAGGGCCCAAATAGGATCTCCCATACCCCCTGCGCGCTTGA